>JBAMAX010002221.1:0-115691 GCA_037043745.1 Chymomyza amoena | reverse complement strand
CTTTTTCTCTTGCCTCCTAAATTATCAATTAAAGACCAAAGCCTATTTAAACCGCTTTAATTTATTTCATGCTAAACTCTTTATTTTCCTCCAATGACAGAATCGTTAAAGTAATCTTAGACTAATTCCTTAAAATTAACTTTGGCTTTTTATGCAATTGAGCCAGCTTTAAAATCAATTTCTCAAGCTTACCTTATTTAAAACCCAGAAATTTTTAGTTCAATTTAATTGAAATGCATTGGTGTGTAGTTAAAGTAATCCTTTTTAAATGTGCCCCAATTCTCTCTTTTACGTTCTACAGACACTTTAATTAACACTTGGCTTGGTATCAACGACAAATGCCTCAAAGTGCTCTTAATTCATTATGCATGTTGATGCACTTGCCACATTCACAAATTTTAAACAGTGTTGCAAAATGTTGCTTCGTCTAAAGTCTATGTTTGCTCTATAATCTTTCGCCCTCTCGGGTATAGCGCCAACAAAAACAAAAACAAGTTTTCCAATGTGCATCCGGTAATATCATCCGATTAAGGCCTGGCCAAGTGTAGCGCGCGTGTTGACTCCAAAGTCCCAACTGTTTGACTAAGTAGTCCGCAGACAGCGCTATACGGCACCCACAATATAACACCGATTCCAAACACCCCTACCACAAGAGTGAGTAAGTGCAACCTTAAGGGGGAGCTGATGCTGCTGCTGCTGCTACTGCAAAAGCAACGTGTTTCCCAGCACTTGACACAATATAAACAATTTGTCTCTCTGCCGCGACAAAATGGACAGCTTGGCGCCAAACACCTGAAGTGGGTCCAAAACGGACTGGGTTGCTTTGCGAAATTACCGAGCACTGCTCGCGTTTTACATGCTTTCCACAGTTCCCTGCTAGAGGCACTTTTTGTTTTGAAAACACTTGTTTTTTGGGTTGGGGGAGCGGTATTACGAAATGATAACTTGCGTTCGAAAGACCGTTTCGTATGAAGCCAAGCGAGAGACTGATGCTGATGCACACGAAACCTTCAAAAATGGCGTAGTTCCACTTGGTTTGTGGATGCTGCTACTGCGCATGACTTTTGGACCAAAACATGACTCTTCTCCTCAAAAACATATACTAGGAACAGTAAAAAAGGGAAATTTGTATTTCAGCATTTCCGTTAAAAGTTTAAGAAGGTAAGCGATACTATTTGTAATACATCAAAATTAAGATGTAAGCAAATAATGTTGCAAAGTTATTGGGTTTCACCTCAAGGACCTTTGATCTGTAAATTTGGTAAAGTTATGGAGTAACTTAATACTAAAAGGCAACAAAACAAACGAGTCAAGTTGAAGTCGAAGTTAATTAATTATGAGTTCAAAGGTTTTTGAAATTCCAGCTGTGTGTGGAATATTATGGATGTCATATTTTTAAGGACAACTTAATTCATTTTAAGTTTGAAAGCAATTATGGAATATTCGAGTACGAGTATATAAATAATAGCAATATCTTATGCAAATAATACTGATGTGCATTTATGGGCGTAAGATCTCAGATATAAACAATAATGAAGGAGCAAAGTAAAGTTTGCAAATTTATTACAGAGATATGAGGCCTTGTCTAAAGCAGCATAAGTAGGAACTGTTTAAGGTCCCAAATCACCAATTCCATGAAAGTCAGTGGAAAGAACTGGGATATATATATCTCATTAAAACACAGAGATGCTGATATTGAATAAAGAAGGGCAAACCAGAATAGATCGTACGCGCCACAACAAGAATCCATGAACCCATTGGATAATTCGGAAATGCTGTACTGCGACTTGATGGATCCCCGCCAGATTAATTATATAAATAAACTTAAATGTTTGGAATGATTCATACGAGTGATGATTCATTGCCCAAAATAAATTTTGGACTCTGTTCTAAGAGCTGCGATAAGTCACTTAAGAAGTAAGACTTAAGGAATCGAAATCTTGTCCTACACAGCCCGGAACAATGACAAAAGAAGTGTTCCACCATTTGCAGCTCCTCCTTATCGCCACAACTCATACAGAGATGAGGTACGTTGAGCCTTGATGCCTACCAGCCAGTGTCCGGTAATTGCTTGGATTACTGTCGACAGCAAAGTAGCTTTGTTCTTTTTCTGTAGTATACTGGCCAAACTTGCCGTGATATCCTGCACGTGTTCGATATCCGATTTCACGCTTAATTATTATGCTCAATTTACAGCTGGCCATAGGCATACCAAGACGCTCCTTATCCTGAATGAGTCTGCTGAAAATTTCTCGTCTCCAGTTCATCCGCATTATAATTGCTTTCAACATCCCTGTGACCCAGAACCCATATCGAAAACTGATTTGCTAGCTTCTCCAGAGATGAGTGACAGTTGTTCACTGACTTTATGCATGATGTCAGGGAGGCGAGGGATTCACAATACCTACACAGGCTCTAGTCTCTTTTTCTTCTAAAACTTTCCTCTTATCTGAGCAGATGCTAGGTAGTGTGTCTGCAAAGGGCTTTCAGTCTATTTATGGATTGAAGCATCTGCTTGGTTCCCAGAAATGATGTCCTCGTATCTATTTAAGGGAGCCTTCGTTTCATTGCTCTAGATTATAAAGTTTACCGCTGATTTTTTGAATTAATTTTGAGTTGCTCTTGCTTAATTCACCGAAGAAATTACTGAGCTTTGAATATGTCATTCATTGTTTGACGAATCCGAAACAAATACTTAAAGATATTTGGCCAACGAAAATATTATTGCATAAACTGAAATTTATATCTAAGCAGGTTCGAGAAACTTGAATTAAATTAAGCTCATCTACGTCAAATGCTCTCTCAGATCATAAAATTGGCAACACGACCGTCAATAGATGGGTCCGAATACAATTTGTAGCGTTGGAGGAGACTATAATATGTACCGCATACCATATTATATAGAACTTTAATGACATTAAAAGCAACAGGCAAGAATGTTTGATGATACAAGACGGCGAAGTCCTTGAGAACCCAAATCGCATTTATCTAAGGACTTCCATAGATATCAGCATAACATGCACACCAAGGTGAAATTTTTACCATAGCCTAATATACAGAGATACGCCTGTTTAAAAATTACCAGAAGGGGGAACTAATACTTTCATATAGCACTGCCAATAATTATAATTCGGAAACTCAAATCGAAATAAGCCATCTAGTAAACGGAAAAGAGGCTTTGTTAGATATAAGGAACACGATTTAATATAAGTCATCTGAGTCAAGGTAAAAGTCTTTCCCAATGCATTTCATGATATCCCGTCAACAAAACTTGCTAACAAGCTAGGTAGAGACTGTATCTCAATACCCTTCATTAACGTCAGAACCTTTCTGTGGCTTTGGAAGCACCACGTCAAAAGCAAATCAGAAATTAAAATCAACTACAGACTGTACCCGCGAAGCAAGTCTAAGGCAAACCAAGAAAGTCTTCGATTCCTATAACAAACACAAGTTCAAGAAAGTCTTTCAAATTACCTAAATTTAATGGGCATACTAAATTAAGAAAACTAATAGGACATCTAAAAAAAAAAACACTGGTTCTTATATCTATCGATTTTATGAACTTCAGATCAAATACCTACCCAGTTATACGTAGATTAACCGCGCTAACCTTTTAAGAACTATCACAGATAATCAGGTTTATTTGGGAACAAAGGACAGTCTGAGAAGTTTCAAGCTTAGAAGAAACAAATTAAATCTTAAGAATGCCTTCACCCATAACTTTTTTTCGGCTCACAAATGTTTATATTTATAATCAATATTGTGTACCTAAAACGTATTTTTGTTAGTCAAATTTTGGTTATTACAATGCCACTTTGTTCCACCTTGGAACTCTAGTAAATATACATATATAATGCTACTTAAACGTGTTCTAAGGTTCAATATCTAAAAAATGTACAAATACGGTTAAAATCTTTTTATAATAGCGAATAAAAGCACTTTTGGGCAAAAACTTGGGATGTCTCCCACAGCTCATTTCGCTCGACAGCCTCAGCCAAATGTGTCAATTTTAACAAATTCTTAAAAAAATCATTACTCTCACAACAGAGAACTGGGACACTCTCAAAAAAAAAAGGGTTACACAACAAGGGGTTCTCTCCCCGCTCAATTCCAGAACTCCCAATGTCAAGATATTCCACTTTACACAATTGTGCAATTACCTTTGTTTTTCTTTATTGGTTTTCGTTTTACTATAAGATTTTCTCTGTTGCTATCGTTTCCTCTCCTACTCAATTGAATCGGAAACTATGTTCTCTATTTTTTCCGGTTTCTTTTATTTTCATTTTTTGTCTGGCTTTAAATTTTCTACTCTTAGTTTTGTATTGCCATTCTCTCTTTTTCTCATATTGCGTTTTTTGCTTGCATAACAATATAGTGTACAAAATATAATAAATTGCTCCAAGGAAACTGTTTTTTTATATTATAGAAATTTAACCGAAGCACTTGCTTAATTTTTTAATCGAACAAAAATTTTGCATTCAAATAAAAACATTTGCTGGAACTTCTTAAACAAAAAAATGTAGCTTAGATAAAATTTGTATTCCCTATAATGGCTATTACTCGGTATGTTTAAGCAAATGTACTTTATGTAATATAAAGAAAGAAATAATTTTCAATAAAGTATGGAGAATAAAAATATACCCTTCAGTTCGGCTCAGGCCTGAATTAGTCATGAATCATGCCTGAATTTGCAGTACTAGCCATGAATCTATGAATTCATTTGGCACTAATTGTAACATAGAGTATGCGTGTTCTAGGCGTTCAGACCTAAAGCTTATCCGTAACAAACAGCTATGAAATAAATGCCGAGAGACTTTGAAAAGTTATCCCTGATTTCAGAGTAGAATTTTTCAGGCCTGAACGACCGAGCAGCAGATTATAGATATATGCATATTAGGGTGGCCATTTTTGCAACATCCTACGATTTAATGAAAAGATTTCCTAAGCATCTGTAAAATTCAAAGACGATTCGAAAGTATTTGATAGACTCGTAAATAGGCCAAAGTTCATAATAAAAAGGTCTAAAGCTTAAATGTTAACGAGCTCAGTTTAGTGCTTCTCTGCATGACATTTTTTTGGAGCTTGGAGCTAGCTAAAACGACGATGTTTTACGTGTTACGAAGGTTCTCATGAACGCGTCGATGAGTTTCAAATCCGATTTTTGGGTGTATTAGAGGTTGTCAATACGGAGGTTTTAAGCCTATTTCGATGTGTTTGTGTGTATCGGTTCGTGAGATATACGCGTTTTTGTGAATATCGGTTTTTGTGTGTATATTGCCATATATACAAAAACTGGAATTGTTGTTTATCAATGTTCGAGTTTCAACATCGTTTCAATCATTGAGAACAGGGAATGGCGTATTGTGTGCAACGTATCGAGAGGCATGTCAAAAATTGAATTTGTTGGAGAATGTTTCGCACTGGGTTCAAACTTTAGCAGATGCTGCTATTACTGCTCACCCAAATCAAATACGTGTTCTATTTGCGATTATTTTGGCAACATGTTTTCCATCAAATCCACCTAAATCGTGGAAAAAATATCAAGATGATTTATCAAAAGATATTTTGTTTCGAGTACGTCAAGCAATGATGGAATTAACGCCGGAAGTTTACAATAAAGCTTTAATTCATATTGAAGATCTATGCTTGGCGATGACTAAATAAAGCATTAGGGCAATTGGGAATGCCGTCTCCTAATCGATCAATGCATGAGGTATTTCAATTGGAAGAAATGCAACGAATCAAATTCAGTATCAATCTAATCGTACTGCCAAGGAACGTGAAGATCGCAATTAACGTGAAAGAATTTGGTTAAGACAGACCCGTGAAGCGTGACATTCGACCAATAATGGTGCAAGTTTGAATCGAGCTGCAAACTAATCTAAAAATCTTATATTTCAAGATAAGCTTACTAGAGAATCTTACGATGTTTATTCACTTTAAGAGTATTCAAAAAGTTTATGCAGGACGTCTGCCGGGCTTACTAGTTATTTATATAATGTTCACCCATAATGTTTCGTATGAGTTTTCACCTAAATGATTTCACCTTATCGAGATGCAATTTACATTGTGCACATCCTATGAGGTGTGGCTATGTAACAGTCTAAGTTTCATCTCGATAGTTTCATGCATAAGAACACACTTGGTACCACACTGATTTTTTGGTTGATGTTTATATATTCAGATCTCTCTAAATAGTTATGCAATCAGAGTAAATTACGTATGATGTAATTAAAAAACTATCATATTACTTATAAAGAAATGAATACAGACTAGAAATTATATCATTAAGCAAAAATCTAGTGACCACTCTATAAATAATACCCATAAGGCGAAAATAAATTATATCTGTTAAAACATGGGTTGAAAGCATCATTTGATAAAAAGTTGTTGCCTCTTGTACAAAAGAATAATTATTTTCAAAACTTTAGTATTTTTTTTAGTAAATCAGTAGATCAGGGGACACCATAAACAATCTGAGCCCAAGATATGGGACTAGAATGGAAACCCATCTAAATTTATGTCCTTTTGCGGGTCTTAGACCAAGGTGACGGCTAAGGAGACAACCGAAAAATTTAGTAATAAAATTTAAAGTTTAGAGAATTCTTGTAAATCATGTACATAACTTTTTTGTTTGTTTGATTGTAGTTAATTTTGTTAATTAATCTGTTTTAGATTTAATATCATACGTAACACCAGACTAGAGTGTGTAGCGACTAACTTTGTAATTTCACTATTGGATTTTGTATAAAAAAAAAAGTTAAACCCTGGAGATGTCTTCCGAACGCTCACTCTCTCGTTTGGGGCCCTTATCGCCAAGTGTGCCAAGTTTGCTGTCAATGAGTCAGGTTGGTGCGGACAAAGTTTTTTACGAGGTTTTGCTTAAGAAAAAAAAACAATTATGGGCAATCGCAAACAAAATAAAAATGGTGTACGTAAAGTCGAGCGCGGACGAATTTGGGATACCCTGTACCACTATCTTGCAATAAAGTCCGGTTAGCTATATAAACTTGTCTCCTATATATATATACTTTAACTCTTACCATCTCACAGACAGACGGACGGACAGACGTACGCAGGTATATCGACTAGAGAGTCACAGTGATCATATTTTAGGTATGGGGAGTCTCCGATGCCTTCTTCTATATGTTACATACATTTTCGGCTGGCACAAACTTAATATACTCTTTGTACCATAAGGTACAGGGTATAAAAATTAATTTTTAATTTAAAAACTTTTATATTCATTAGAATAAATTCACATTCACAAACCAATGCCAATAGAGCTTTTCTTACAAAAAAGCTTTTGATCTCTCAAACGCAACATACATTAAGGGTGAGCTTCTATGGATGACATCACGTTATAATATTCTACCATGAATTAAACTTTATTTAAAATAAAATCATTTTTGTTTATATTTTGTGTTTCAGATGAGCTTATCATTTACATAAACTATTTTATACTAACATGATTAATTTAGCATTAGTTTAACTTTGTAATTAAGAACAGAGAATGCGCTTTTCTCGCTCAATTGTGCGCCCCCAAGGCAAAATGGAAACTTAGAGTTACTTTTGAGTGCTGGCAATTTATAACTCAATTAAAGCTTTCAAGATATTAAGTTCCAAGAATTCTGTTTCATGTTGCCGCAGGATAGTAGCTAATTGAAGGAATTTCAGCGCAAAGCTTTCAAAAAATATATGCAAACGTTGGCGATTTCCTTATAAATAATTTTGTCTAACCAACTGTTACTATATCATTGTTTTGCATATTTTTAGTATTAATTTTCACAGTTTTAACAGAGAAGGCTCTGCGAATATTAAAATACTTATGCCTAGGGCGCAAGTTTATTATATTTTGCCATCTTGACCAAGCAAAATCATTCGCTTTAGTTTTTTTCTAATTTTTTTTTATTTTTTGTTAAGCTTTAACCTTGTGAAACATTTTGTGTACAATTCACAGCCCCTAGCAAAAATTTTAATTAGACTGTTGTGCACCGCAAACTGTGACTATGCCACCCTATACTCCCCCTACAGGCCCTACGCCCACCCCACCCCCTACGAATATGCAGCAGAGAGAAACTTTGGTGCCAGCGTTCTACTACATCCAATGTTTGTTTACCATACATAGGAAAGGTCTCTGGTGTATTCGACGATACTCTTATAGGGCCCTTTAGCGATTTCCGTTCGGTACGGACGACAATGCTGGAGCAATAGAATCACTTGCCAATGGAAGGCAGGCAAATTGGCTCACACATACACAAACAAGTTTGTTTGTGTGTAGCTTAAATTTGTTTGATATTGTATCCAAAATATTGTTGAAAGCAAATTTGCTCTCCAATATGCCTAAGGACTTTAGCCTACCAAGGAGCGTATTTTTGTAAACAGTGTCTACTAGACAAAACGGATCTGCCTGCCTACAGTTCCAGCTAAGATAAGTATTAGTTATTGGGTTCTGTACAAATTTCGATTGTCTTAATTTATTCACTTCTAATCCTTGTATTTACTTAAAGTAAACTTTATGTTATATGATAGGACCGGAAATTGTCTTTGGAGCGAATTGATAGCATCGCCTTATTATAGGTTAGCTTATTTGGAGGAGTTTCGTTGCAGTCTTGGGAAAATTTAGTAATCAATGCACATAGAAGGTTACAGTTGGAATATGCCGACTTTGTTATACCGTATGATGGTACGGCCTATTGTCACATATGCAGCCCTTATGGGGTGGCCCGAGACGCAGCAAAATGTGGCCATCAATAAATGCAGCAAGCTTCAAAGACTAGTATGCATATCTCTCTCGGGAGCGAAGCGTACCTGTCCGATAGCTGTCATGAAGTCAGTCCTTAGGCTCACACCACAGCACTTTTTCATCAAAAACTTTGCCATGCAGAATCTACTACGTATCCAGATCACATCTTGACTCTTAGCAAGTGACACTGGTCATGCCGCACTTATATATTCCCTTCCTGATGTATCGCTCTGCTCTAGATCAGATCTTATAATCACGGAAGTTTTTCAAAACTTTTTTGTTTTTTTTTGTTTAAAACTCTTTTTCCCCAGTCCGGAGACTTGGATTGATGGCACCCCCTGTGGAAACCCCCAGTGGCAACAATGGTTCACGGATGGGTCCAAAACTGAACAGGGCGTAGGTGTTGGAATCGATGGACTCAACACCAGAATCTCTACCGTAATGGGCATCCGGCCTAGAGTCTTTCAAGCGTAGATTTATGCCATAGAGATCTGCGCCCTTAGTATCCTTCACAAGGGTACTAGGGGAGCAACATATGCGATTTTTGAGATAGCGAAGCTGCTATTAGGGCATTTTCATCCTGGAGCATCTCCTCCAGTATGGTTAAAGAATGCCACAACTACCTCCAAACCCTGTCCGCCCGGAACAAAGTCGTGCTATGTTGGGTGCCTGGACACTCGGGAGTGGATGGTAACACGATCGCTCACGATCTAGCTCGACAGGGTGCCTCCACCCTGACTACATCCTCTCCGCCATTTTATTGGTATTGGTTGGTCCATAATCAAAACCATGATAAACAAAGCTTGTCAAACCCCTGAATGCGATCAAGACAAAAGGTCTTGGCAGAGCGAACCTAAAGCTCCTGGTAGCTTACCTATGTGGCCACCACACTGTTAGATACCATCTACAGAAAATTGACCTATCGGACTCTTCAGAGTGCAGGCTCTGTCTAGAAGACGATGAAACCACCAGACATATCCTCTGTGACTGCTAGCGCTGGTATGGGAAAGAGCCTGTCACATGGGAAAGGAACGGATAAGTCCCTTCCATCTCAGGCCAATACCAACAAAAGACCTACTGCTAATGCTTTAAATTGAGGGTATGGTACAAATGACCTTTTTGGTCGTAGTGCCCAACCAACCATTTTTCGGGGGAAAAAAAAAATACTGTAGACCATGTATGTTATATATTTTAGTGACCCCTTTGCAAGAAGTTCTACAAAGAAATTCGAATCAGTAGGTTAACTTTTAAGATATTATAAAAAAATTCTCTTATCTGTCTTTCAACGTTAATTAATCTAAGGTTAACGTAGCTTCGTTATACCTTTTAAATAATTAAACTTTAAAATTCAATTTAATTTTCGATTTTAATTTATAATATTTACAGTTAAAGTGATTTCTTATATAAAAATTTAAAATATAATAATTAAAATATTATGAATTCAAAAAATTAAAAATGATAGGGTTTTGATATACTCGCACAAGATTGTGGAAAAAATTCAAAAAACCAACTGCAGAGATTATCTACTTAACCTACTCAAAAAACTTAATTTAAAGCTAAAGATAGGCGGGCTAGGTCAGTTCATTGAGACACCTGAGAGAAAAGTTGTGAGAAGAACGTTCTAGTCTGTCTGCAAATTTTGCCATTATTATGTAAATCGATCATTGTTCCATGCAGTATTTCCAAGATTATATTTTGTGACACCTGCAGCTTATTTAATTGGCACTTTGCGACTGGCGCACCATAAAAATAATTGCTTGAAAAATCGATTTGAACAGAAATAATTTATTTTCCAAGCTCAAAAGCGAGTTTCTGGATACAAAGTGCGGACTGTAATAGGAAGATTTTTGTTGACATTTTTGATGTGGTCTGCAAATTAAAAGTTTTTTATGTAAGAAAACTCCCAGGTATTTGACGTTTGGTGCCTATTGTACAACAAAACCCTTCCTAACCTAATGCACTCCCTTGAAGTAAAATGTCTTTATTCGTTTAAGTGTAAAATAAACTGCCTGCGTTTTTTCGGTATTGACTAGAATTTTCTACTTATAAAAGCAAGCACTAGGCGAAAAGAATGTAATATCAGAGTCAAGTTTCTCAGAGCATAAGACAACGTATTCATTTGGAAATACTGACGTAGCATAACCAAACAGTGTCGAAAAGTCAGATGTAAATATAGAGTATTATACAATATTGGAGGGAGGCGCGACCCTTGCTGGCAACTTGTTGGGATTCGAGCTAAAAATGACTTTGCCCTACCAACATATACCGATTTCTTAAAAAACTCTGAACTATAGAAAAACTTTTATTCTAGAGGAAAATTTAAGCGGCAAGTACCAACTCACATCATGACTGGGTTAAAACAATTGCTGTCATCCCAATATATGTAACTCCTTCTATTTTACTGACAATATTTTTAGTTTATTTGTACTAATTTAATAAATCCTTGCAGTGTTTCTAATTTTCCAGCGTGGACTAGTAAATTCTGTTTAATTTCCTGTACCATCACATTTATACGACCTCGTAAAGCGATGCTCATTAGGATTTTCGGAGGTTTAAGTTTGCTTGCTTATTTATTTTATGCTACTTGTTAGCCCGAAAAGCCAAACAAAGATAAAAGTGAAACAGTTGGTTAATGGCAACACCAGCCTCATGGGAAGGTGTCTGAGGTTAGACTGAATATGTGCAACATCGAGCTACTCGGCAATTTCCGCATTAAATGCAAGAGTGGTTTAATAATTTAAATGATGACGTCAGAATGAAGAGCCGCAAGATTTCAACAATGTGTGGTTCCACAGTTTTACAGGAATTGCAACTAATAGCTTTATAACCGTGCTAAATCAGGGCTAGGTGATCAGTCCCCAGGAATAATAGCAAAGGCTAGAAGTAAAGCACAGGGTGTAAGTATTTTTTCAATCTAGAATTTCTTATCATTTTCAGACTTGATTTTTCGCCTATTAGAAAATAAATTTGAGAATAGTATAAAATTTCTCTAAAATTTTCACGAGCTCACAAAGTTTTTACTTATCAACACTGCCTTTTTAAGCAAACAATTTTTTTTTTACCGATCGTTCTTATGGGAGCTATATGATTTAGCTGAAATGTAAAGGTTTTTATAAACTCTATAACAGATACGAAAAATGTATTCAAGTCGAAGGTGAGTATGTAGAAAAATAGTTTGTGAGTCAAATCTTATATATAAAATTCTCGTGTCACAATGTTATGTTCGTTCTAAGCTTAGGATCTCACGAACGGCTGAACCGATTTGGCTAATTTTGGTCTTGAAATGTTCGTGGAAGTCCAAGGATTGTTTAGGGTTGAGAAAATATAACAAAATTGCGACGCAAATACTAAAAAGGACAATTTGATTTTCCAATACAATTTTTTTTTTAATTTTGGTAGGCATTGTGTACATTGTCAGATTAACTAATATTTTTTAGTTAATAGTTTTTGTCGAAAGGAAACAAAAAAATTATAAACGATTCATGTTTTGATTTCTGTTTAAAATACATATGATCAATTCAATATTTGCACATAATGCCGGCAAAAAGAAGTAACATTGGTAAACATTCGCGTAGAACTCAATTGCAAGCATCCCAAAGAACAGCTGAAACTGAGGAACAACGTTTGCAAAGGAATGAGTTGAGTCGATTAAGACGAGCAAGATCACGTTCTGCCCATACAACAGAAGAACGAGATGTATACAATACGAATGCTCGAATGAGAATGAGACGAAATCGGGAATATCAGAATCAAGTCCAGCAACAAAATGCTGATGCACGTGTGAGCATTCAGCAATTGCGTCAAGATCAATCAGAAGATACACGAGCTGAGAGCAATGAAGTTATACGTTTAGAACAAAGACAATCACGCCGTTTTACGGTTAATATACGCAGAACGCTCATTCAAAAGTGGTAATTGGTGCTATGGATAAGGAATGTCCGCATTGTCATGCTCTCAAATTTAAAAATGAGCCACCTGGGGTGTGTTGCGCGTCAGGAAAAGTGCAACTACCTGAAATTGAAACACCACCTGAACTATTGAACGGTTTACTTATCTGCACGGATCCAGATTCTAACGTTTTCCTGAAGTCAATTCGAACATTCAATTACTGCTTTCAAATGACATCGTTTGGAGCAAGAGAAATAGTTCGAAATACTAATGCTAATGGTCAACAATACAATTCTACATTCAAAATCAGAGGCCAAGTTTATCATAAAATGGGCTCATTGCTGCCAATGCCAAACGAACCACATACATTTTTAAAAATCTACTTCATGGGCGGCGAGGATTCCGGAAGTGCACTTGCCAATCGCGTGAATGCACGCTGTGACTATAATAAACTTGATTCATTTTTGGCCAGGCGCATCGTCAGCGACTTGGACGCTCTGTTGAACGAGCACAATGAATTGTTGAAAATATTCAAATCACACATGCACAAATTACAAAGCGATAATCACGCTATTGTCATTAATCCTGATAAAACACCAGCTGGAGACAATATTCGTAGATTCAATGCACCTGTTGTTGAAGACGTTGCTGGAATCATGGTTGGCGATCGTACAGGTACACGAGAAATTGTGATTTGAATTTATCTAGAAACTAGAAATAATTTATAAGGCAAAGCAATTTCGTGAATTCGTCACAAAAATAAATCATTGGAAGAAAATAAAGATCTAGACGAGCGAGCAAGCGAGCGTGCCGAGGCCGGCTAGTAATTAATAAATATTCATTTTGTAACCTAAAAATTTGTTTGTCCTTTTTTTTAAAATTAGGGAAACTTCCTTTTTGAATACCCCTCGTATTTTCTCTACTTGCTAAAAATGTTTGTTTAACATTATTTCTGCGGGGTCATTTTTGTAGTGTGCTTTTGTGCTGAATTTTTGTCAAAGTTCGCTTGTAATTCGCAACTGATTTAAGCAAGTCATGCGCTAAATATTCAGGTTTTTAATATTTATTTATTATTCTGTTTTTGTAATTATATTTGTTTATTTCTGAATTTATTTATTTTAATTTTTGTCTTTTTGGTGCATCTAGCATTTTCAACTGTCAATTGCAATATTTTCGCTTGATTCTCGTGTTTTTGACGGGTTCAACACAACTTTTTGGTCCTTCGCGCTACTGGCCATATACTTGGCATCCTTTGAAAATTACTTGGTGGTCATGCGTTGTTTATGACCTTTTAGAATTTATTCCATTTAAAATGTTGAGTTTATGGAATTCCTTACGCACAATTCCCCGCTTAAAGTGCCACCGACAGTATGCGGCCATTCTCATACCAGGTCAGCCCACAAATGTTGCGGTCGGATTAGGTCAAAAACTTTTGTTTATATGCAATTTAGTTTATGACACCTTCAGTGTTTTTTTTTATTTTTTATTTAATTAGGAGGGGGGAAATCTTTAGAAAGACACCGGGAGGGTAGTGTCGGATTCGCACTCTGCGCCTACCGACTAAAAACCCCCTCCTTTTTGTTGCCAACCTTTACGGTTCTAAAACTTAGAGGGATAGGGGTACCACCAGAGAGGAGGATACTGGGGTATTGACGCTAAAGCGAAGCAAGTGGATTATTGTGTATGAGGGGGTGTGACGCGTTATATTATATATGATCGGTTGAACTGATCTGATGTTTATAAATCATCAATCAGCTATCATGAAGCCGACACGTCTAATGATTCCAGTTACTTCGAAGATTCAGAATTGGAGGATCTAAAAGCAGACTACGTAGCAACGCATCCTGCTACTGCTACGGAACTGAATTCGAGGAGTATTTGGACGCAGGGCTTAAGGGGGTATTCTAGTGTAGAAATTTGAAAAAATCGATTTTTTTTTTTTAATATTCTCAAAGCTTAACCTTTCAAGAATATGTCCTTAAAAGGATTTGTTAAAATTTTAATTATTTCCAGAGATATAGCTATTTTAGTGACGCGACTTCTTTTCTAGTGTAGAAATTTGAAAAAATTGATTTTTTTTTTTTTAATATTCTCAAAGCTTAACCTTTCAAAAATATGTCCTTAAAAGGATTTGCTAAAATTTTAATTATATCCAGAGATATAGCTATTTTAGTGACGCGACTTTTAAACTTTTTGGTTTGGTTTTTCTATGACACTTTTTCGCGAGACTTTCAGAATAAGTGTCTTGTGTGTATGTATGTATGTGTGCTTGTGCGGGACACCTGTGCGACGCGTCGCACGTCGCGACGCTGATTTTGGTTGACGTTGCTAAGCAACAAACACAAAGTTGATGGTGATTGGTTCGATTCTTGTAGTTCTGATAGTGTTGCAGCTGCAGACCAACACTTTTGTACGACACTTTTTGCAACGCGGTCTTTTGTTGAGAGTTTTTTACGAGCTTTGAAAATATTCAACGCATAGTTAAATTCTAACATTCAAGCAACGCAGATACAAGTGCTCTGAGTCAAGCGAAATATTATAGTGATCATTTTAATTATTTTATTAAACTTTCGTTGAAATGGATCGAAAACATGCAAAAGGAAGTACTCCTCGTGCTAATCGATCAAAGAAAAGGCGATTCCACGGCAATAGATTTACTGTAGAAGAAGATACAATTTATACAAGTACATCAGCAGCTAAATTAAGCAAATCTAGTGATGAAGAAGTGATCATTTCTAACAATTACGGTTATTGTATTTTGGAGTTTTTCACGGTTTTTACAGCTATTTCATCGTTAGTTTTGTGTGCTACGTGCAAAAAAGAAATTAAATTTTCTCGGACAGCTCATCGTGGACTGGGATTTAAAATTGCATTACAATGTAGTTGTGAAAGTGCACAATATATAGCATCTTCTCCATTCGTAAACAAATCATTTGAAATAAATAGAAAAATTGTTTTTGCTATGCGGCTTTTAGGAGTTGGAAGAGAAGGAATCAATATCTTCTGCAGTCTTATGGATATTTGTCAAGGAATATCCATCGGCACATTCTACAGTTGCCTTGAAAACGTGCATGCAGCTGCATCTGCAGTTTATGACTTGATTATTTCAAAAGCTGCCAATGAAGAGAAAGATTTAATTTTAGCTTCTGATCCGAATGCTAATCCGACTTATTTCACGGTTTCTGGAGATGGGACCTGGAAAAAAAGAGGTTTTAGTTCTCTATTTGGAGTTACCACACTCATAGCTAAAAAGTCCCAAAAAGTTGTAGATACAGTAGTCAAATCTAGCTTTTGTCAAGGCTGTAATATCTGGAAAGCTAAAATTATTTCTGATATTGAAGCGTATAATGAATGGTATGCAGACCATGAAGAATCTTGTACGATCAATCATAAAGGAAGTGCTGGAAAAATGGAAGTCGATGGTATTATTGAAATGTTTAGTAGATCAGCTCAAAAACAGCAAGCAAAATATGTCAAATATATTGGTGGATGGCGATACGAAGACTTTCAAGGGCATACTTGACATAGATCCCTATGATGGTGACCCAGGTGGTGACAAAAAAGAGTAGCGTGGGACATATACAAAAAAGAAATGGGTTCGAGATTACGGAAAGCTAGAAACGAAAATAAAGGAAAAGGAATTGGCGGAAAAGGGACAGGGAAATTGACTGATAAAGTGATAAATAAACTGTCTTTATATTATGGATTAGCGATTCGTCGGCATCCGAATTCTATTGAACACATGAGAAATGCAATTTGGGCTACTTTTTATCATAATAGTTCCACGAATGAACATCCGCAACACATGCATTGCCCACCTGGTCCAGAAAGCTGGTGTAAATGGCAGAAAGCTGTACATGAAGGTTCGTCTGAAGAATTCGACCACGAAAACCCCCCTCTGTGTGATGACGTATTAAAAATTATAAAGCCGATCTACGAGAGTTTATCATCTGAAGATTTACTTGTTAGATGCTTAGGTTCTGAGACCCAAAATAATAATGAGTCCCTGAATTCCTTAATTTGGACTTTTGCGCCGAAACATATACATGCTGGCGTGCACGTAATAGAAATTGCAACTTTTATTGCAGTTTGCATATTTAATGAAGGTTTCATTCCTCTGCTAAAAATGGTATCTCTTATGGGAATGAGCATTGGTCCAGAAGCTTACGAATTCGCCATCAGACGAGATAATGTCCGGATTAATCGCTCAGAAATTCGAACATCTAACGCCTCAAAAGAAGCCAGAACTGCTCCTTTAGAAGAAAGAAACAGAGAAAATGCATTTTTTGAAGTAGAGGAAGGCCCAATGTATGGAGCAGGAATCGCGGATTAAATAAATGTAAGTATAAAATGTCATTTTATGGTTGCCACAGGGCGTAATTGCACCCAAAACTTTAAACGCGTTTTTCTCGAAACTATATATTTCAAAATGGTTGCCTTGATTTCTCTGCTTCTACTTAACCGATTTACTTGAAATTTGGTGTAAGTCTTCTCAATATATATATCTATCGTACTAACTATTATTATAAAAAAAAATTTTTTTACTATTTTTAAAAATTTGGAAAGTAACAAAAAGTAGTAAATAAATTTATCACTTTTTCGGGCACCCGTAATTTGGCCAAAAAAATTTTTTTTTCGACTTTTTTTTAGTTAGTACGATAGCAGCATTCATCAAGATTAATAATCTTTTTATTTTTTGTTTCAGATTATTAGAATGCTTGCAATCGTGGCAACAGTGGCGCGCCATTTTTTGTCAACCCCCCACTTCAACAACTTATAGCTTTTTGAGTTTTGGGTATTTTGAGATTTTTAATTTTTTTATGTATTTTCGAAACAATAATAAATGTCTTATTAAAAAATGGATAGTAAAAATATTTTTATTTTTTAATTATAGCACCCGAAAAAACACCTCAAATTCATGCCTCTACACTAGAATACCCCCTTAATGAATTTGTTCCTAAAGAAAATAATGATTTTATAAAATTTGAGGACAATGTCAGCGTCGAGCTGGGACAAGAAGATTTTTGGGATTCTGACAGTTGCTGAAATAATTTTTGTAAAATACTTTTTCAGTAAAAATTTTCACTAATGTTTAAATAGTGGATAATTTTTCACAGGTTTATCTAGCGCTTGCAAAATAACTTTTAGTAAAAAAAATAGCTTTATAATGGTCACATGCCAGTTACATTTAACGTTGGATAGCACTTTTGCCTTGAATCACTAAGACACAGTAAAAACTGAACATATTTTTCCAAATCAAATCAATTAATCTACTCAACGCGTAGTCTTTCCAAAAAAAATCACCGAATTTATCGGTGTTCAAGAACAAAACGAGTTAAAGCATAAACAAAAAAAAGGAAACTTTGTAAGAAAATGTTAAATTCTGATTTTCGGATGGCCGATGAACACCCAATAAAAATATATAAACCTTATAACCTTCAGTGTAAACAAAAATGGTATTTAGAGCATGACTTGCTTAAATCAGTTGCGAATTACAAGCCAAGTTTGCCGAAATTCAGCACATAGGCACACTACAAAAACAACCACGGAGAAATAATAATAAAGGTATTCATGATTTGAGTCAAAGGGGTCCGGAACTTTCTAAGGCTCGGTTAAAAATATCTGTTATATATTGACGTGGCATGGCCCATCTCTCTTATAAAATTTATTTCGGAATTCCGATGAAATTAAACAGAGATAATACTATCAAACAAAGAGAAATATATTTATATTAATATTTATTCCTTTTACTCCAGAGTGAAGCATAGGGCTACAACAAATTTCTTAAATCTTTTTCTATCCGATGACATCCTTTTAATTTCATTCCAATTCGTCTCACTCGATTTCGATCAAATTTGACACAGTGCTTTGGTACCTTAAGAAAAATGGAATACGTAAAGTCGGGCGCGGACGACTTTGGGATACCCTGTACCACTAGCTTGCAATAAAATCCGGTTCCTTCAAAAAAAAAACCAAAATACATGACAAAGTCAACCGATTTTAATCAAAATTGGTACAGTGCTTGGGAATTACAAAAACTTTTGAATGCCAAATTTGGTAACGATATCTTCATAAACAAATGAATTATTCATCTAAAACTTTTTTGTTCGAGGTCGTCTGAAATATCCCTATGGGAGCTATATAATTTAACCCCGATATCAAAAAATAAATCAACTTCCATTTCCTATACAATAATATGGGATCTAATGTGAAGTTTGTTCTCTAGCTCTTACCATCTCTAAGATCTTGGCGTTCAAACGGACAGACGGACATGGGTATATCAGCTTCTCTAGTCACCCTGATCATATTTTAGGTAACTTTGGGGTGTCTCCGACGACTCCCATATATGTTACATACATTTTCGGCTTGCAGAAACTTAACATGCCCTTTTGTACCATGGTAGAGGGTATAAAAACGCTTGCTCGGCCTTCCATATTCATTTCGATACATCTCGACCATAATGTTCTCTGCATTTTCATTAATTTCTGCAGTGTTTATGCTACAGTCAATATTCTAGAGTTGGTCAGACACAACTATAGGATTTTTAGCATTTAATAAGGACATTTAACTTTATCCAGTTTAGTTGGAAATATCTTAGAAGGGCGAGTACATATCAGAATGCCAAGTTTGGAACATCATTCACAGATTACCGTACCAGGTCTTAAAAAGTTTTTTTGGCTTTTGATAGGATTGCTATTAGGGAGTCCTTTAGACATAGAGGTCAATAGTCTTCAGTTCGTGAAGTTCAGTTTCGGAATTTTGTGATTCAAATTCGCACATTCTGTTGGAAGTAAAACTAAATCGATAAAATAGGTTTAAATAGCACATAGTTTAAACTGAAGAGAGTTTTTAAATTGTTATTATTATTAAATTATTTATATTTGTTTCCGAAAAAAAGCAAAGTTGTGGGTAATTTCAATCGAAAGATTGTAAATCAATCTTTGGCATTTACTTCTTAAAGATTACTTTGTGTAAATGTAAAAAAAATGGCGGACGTAGTCAAAAAAACGTTTTTTTTGACCGATCGTTCCTATGGGAGCTATATGATATAGTCAACCGATTTCAATAAAATTTGACACAGTGCTTAAATACCTTAAAAAAGATATGAATGCCAAATTTATTTCAAATATCTTTACAAACAAACAAAACACATCGAATTTTGTATAAAAAACGTGTTTTTGGACCCATTGGTCCTATGGGAGCTATATGATCTAGTCAAACGATTTGGATTAAATTTAGTACAGTGCTTAGCAACTATAAAATACTCACGAATGTCAAATTTGGTCCCAATATCTTAACAAACAAACGAAACACAACAAATTTTGTTAAAAAATCGATTTTTGGAAGATCGGACCTATGGGAGCTATATGATATAGTCAACCGATTTTGTTCAAATTTGGCACATTGCTTAAGTAGTCTAAAAAATTTCCAAACGCCAAATCTGGTTACGATATCTTTATTAAAAAACGAAATATAGCGAATTTTTCTTTAAAAAAGTTATTTTGGCCGATCGGTCCTATGGGAGCTATATGATATAGTCAACCGATTTAGATCAAATTTGGTACAGTGATTTGGAACTATAAAAAACTTTCGATTACCAAATTTGGTTACGATATCTTCATAAACAAACGAATTATTCATCTAAAACGCTTTTTTTGTCGAGGTCGTCTCAAACACCCCCATGGGAGCTATATAATTTATCCCCGATATCAAAAAAATAAAATAAACTTGCCTCCTATGGAATAATATGGGATCTAATGTGAAAGTTTGGTAACTCTAGCTCTTACCATCTCTGAGATCTAGGCGTTCACACGGACGGACGGACAGACGGACATGGGTATATCGACTTCTCTATTCACCCTGATCATATTTTAGGTAACTTTGGGGTGTCTCCGACGTCTCCTTCTATATGTTACATACATTTTCGGCTTGCACAAACTTAATATACCCTTGGTACCATACGGTACAGGGTATAAAAAGACCAATTTGAGCATGGATTTTCAACATATAGGCTGGAACCTCACGAATAGCTGCAATAGTTGCTGCCTTGTGGCTTTACATATACCCACAAAAAATAATCGAGTGACCAACTCACAGGCCCAAAACGTGAGGTGGTCTGCTCTCCAAATTAATCTCACATTATGCCCATTGTTACGCCTGCTGGCATGTATCGTCATCTTGTTGAAACCACATGTCGACACCTCCGACACCTCAAGCTACACCTTAGCCTTCCATTCTTGGCCAAAAAAGTTTAAAATCATCGAACATTTGCGAGCTCAATTGTCCGTAACGTTGTTGTCATCATCGTCTTTGAAGAAATAAAGTACAACGATGCAGCCCATTCATAAACTACACCAAACAGTTCTTGCAATGGTTTTGGTTCACATTCACTTCAAATACTTCAATTTGACGTAGACGTCCAACCAGAAATCCGTATCAAAGCTGAAGACGATTCTTCGATAAATAAGCGGATCTTCATCGAGCATTCCCGACGTTGTGGAAGGCGTCTCGGTTTAGTTCTTGCACCAGCAATAGTTTAATGTCTTAATGATTTTAAGCCAAGATGCTTGGGTGAAATGTTTCATTTCACGAACTTCATTAACACTGACTGCCACAGCAGTAAATTTTCCCTAGTACGCCCTCTAGTAGACGATTTAGTGGTTGATGCTCCAATAAAGTAAAATTGATGCGAAATCTAGTCGTAAAACCTTGAATTGCAAGGTCAGAAAATAAACGTAAAATGGACGCAATGCTCTAAATGCATTTTTTACTGAGCACGATTTTTGGTAATAAGATTCAATAATTTGTAAACGTTGTTCGGTTGTAAGTCTTTTCATGATGAAATGCCAAGTTGTCAGAACAACCAGTTTGAAAATCCAAAAAGAAATTGGGACCACGCAAAAACGAAGACGAACAAAATGTATTCGTTTACTGGATCATAGCCGGTAAGTTTATTGTTAAAGTTCACAATATTTTTTTGGGGAAACAGCCAAGAAATATGTCTTTGAATATCCAGGAAAATAGTATTTACAGTATATTTGACACTTTAACCTCAATAAAGTCGAAAATGTGCCACGGTGGGGTCAGAAGAAGCTAGCATTATAGTCTGGTGACTGCAAGAAAGTGTAAGAGGCAAACAGAAAAAACAAAGATTGGGAACTGGAGACTTCAACCCATCTACCTGATATTCCTATTATATGTGGAAGATATTGTTATCATAGCAAACAATACGGAAAGGCTACAAAATGCATTAGAGAAGTGGTCAAACAATCTAAAAAGAAAGGGAATGGAGGTCAATATAACCAAGAGCAAAGTAATGTGGGTCTTAAAGAAGATGGGTCGACAGAAAATATGTATATAACATGCAACGGCAGAGAATTAGAGAGAGTTGAATCCTATGAATACCTCGGTTAGCTATAAGGGAAAAATAGACCAAGAAGTGCTAAGCCGGACCAAGAAAGCGGTCTCAGCGTACTATCAGATAAGTAACACAATAGTGGGTAAACGAGAGATAAACACAAAAACAAAACTGAAGCTTTGCAACACTGTTATAGTACCAATAGCATTGTACGGTACCGAGTGTTTACCGCTATTAGAAAAACATCTGAGTAAATTTCAGGAAACAGAAATTAAGTACGTACGAGGGGTCGCAGGAAAATCGAGGAGGTCAGAAATGAAAGAATACGTTCAGAAGTAGGGCAGAAGAAGTCGATTGTACAAGAAATTGAGGAGATCCATCGATCGGATGGACAAGTCAAGAAAAGCCAAACAGGTACTGGAAATGAGAACGGCAGGGAATGCACCGAGAGGAAGACCCCGAAAAACTTGGGAAAATCGCATCCAGGATGTGGGAAGCATGAGTTGCAGAACCCTGGCAGTGATGAGAAGAGAGTGCCGGGACCGACCTAATTGGAGAAGATGGATATCCCGAGGCTACCCCGACGCCTAACAGCAAATGGGAAGAAGAAGACTGCAAGCCTTCCCGCGATTTGTTATAGAGCTGTGTAGTTAGAACTTAATAGAAGCTTAACCTCATTAAGACGCATTTTGTAATTTATATAGGATAATCAATATTTAGTAATAGTGGCTGAAATCTACATCTACATTTCTACATCAAGAGTCTTAAAGTAAAAAGCTAGTATTATCAAAATTAAATATTAATCAAAGATTAATTTGTTTAACTGTCACAAAATTAATTGTTGAAATCTATTTTGGCCAACCATTTGACCTTGTTGCACTTCTTAATATTATTTTAATTAGCTAAAATCAATAAAATGTCATTATTGCAAAAACCATTAAGTACGAAGTTTAAATGGACCGTGGATTAATCTATGAATTTTTAATTAATTTACAAAGTTAAATAATTTACACATGCAATAAAATGTATACCTATAGTACACATGTCAAAAAAAACGACGACAAATGACATTTGCTGAATGACATGATGACATCTGCCTTGTACTGACAATTGTGAGGTTATGTCTCTTTACAAGCCCTGTCGAACGAGCAAATGCAAGTTTTAATTGATTTCCGGACTGTGCCCAGACATCAAAATATAATTACAATTCAACTTACGATGCCAGTGTGCATAAATGTGGAAAGCTATGAAAACTATGAAAACTATTTTATGTCTCACTAAAATTACGGACTGTCCTCGTTTCGACTTGGAACCAAGAGGTGTGTGTGCGTCGGTGTGGTTGTTGTACTATATATACCAAGTATGCCATAAAGTTTAGAGCTGTGCATGTGCAGTGGAGGAGCTGGAGTTGGGCCACGGCATGGAGGGAGGACAACATGCCTACAGTACTACTATATAAGGGATACAAAATGTAGCACTAGGGCAAGATTGCGACAACACACATAAAGTTGTCAAGCACTCAAGCGTTGCCAGAACTGACAGAATCTTGTGCTCGTCGTGGCGTTGCCGCCTAGACGTAGAAGAGGACATCAACGAGCGCACCCAAGAAACCCATCGCAGCCAAGGAAGCCAATGCGCCATTTATAATTTAAGCAGGATTAAAGTTTGCTACAATGCAAAAGCTTCAGCTCTGGGAACAAGCCGCGTGTCAAACTTTTTATGGGTCCAAGCGAGCAACCAACTTACTAGAGTTCCAGGACACTGTGACATACCATTGCTAAACATACCAAAGCGGATTAGGTCAACATACAAGGCGTAACGTATCGAATACTAAATTTTTCAACGCCATCCAAGTAGTAGATACTCGTAGTATCTGCCACATGTAAATTTAAACGTACTTACACAAATGCTTTCGGATAGTTGGATAGCATGATGTACCTACTTCTGGGTGAGTCTGTTGTTTGCCTGGTTGCTAAAACTATTTGAGGTCTAAAACTATACGAAAGTGCTCCGAGCGCAACGCTAAAAGCTAGTAAATTGAAATCCCACAAACAAAACATACACAACAGCAAAAATGCGATGCAGTCGTGACGATGGGTGACAATGGAATACCCTGAAAGAGGTAAATCCTACCAAAATGGCATTCTGTTTCCTGTTATGCTTAAGTAGGAACAGCTTGCTGGCAGTATACTTAGTAACGCCAATTGCTCCATTTAATTGGTGGGTTTCGATGCTTGCTCTGGTGCCTAGTGATAAAATCAAGTGTTCCAGAATCAGGTCGAATTTCTTTTTTGAATTCTTAAAATTTGTCCTTTTCCGTGGAGAGAGAATAGAATAGAGGCCCATAAAAAAACTGTCTTGTGAATTTTTCTTAATTCCAAGAGTTTACAATTAACTTTTAAAAACCCAACAAAATGAATTTGAAGGCTACCTCAGTCGCCTGAAGTGCTGGGGCTTTCTTGAAATCGTATTCAGATTCAGAGGCCCCAAACAAATACAAAATCTATAGCTGGACAAGCAATCTCGAAAAAAAAAAATGGAGATTATGTCACAACATAATCAAGGTTCACCATAATTCCCATAAGTTTTTGGGGTCGGTCCAATCCCAGGTCTAAAAAACTTTATCAAGTCAGTGTCCTGGCATAACCTTGAAAACTCCCATTAAACAATGTATTTGGAAGGTTATCTTACAACTCTGACGCGCTAGAGTACCGAACTTGGAGTCAGCGACCCCAAAAACATAAAAGAACTCAAATAACAGATGAAAAAATTTTTAAACGAAAAGAAGAGTGTTTCAAAATAGAACTCAATGATGAAAAAAGGAGCACTTTAAAAGAGTAAACCGCGAAATCATTGTGAAAATAAATTACTAAAATGTTTAAATTTTCTCTGAAATCTCACGTAACACCCTCGAAATATTTGTCCGTAGAATTTGAAGAGTGAACTCCAACCAGCATAGTTCCATAGTTGGTGGATCAAAATCAAATAAGAAGAGATGGGACGCATTTGTCATCTAATTTGGTTCGTCACCAAACCAAATTCTGGAACTGGTATGGATTCCAATGCCATATCGCACGCAAAACAGTCGCTTTCCAGCCCGAATCATCAAAGGAATCTGGTCTATGATAATGAGCTACTGATAATTCCTGAGCTCAAGATCGAGTTTCAAAGTCTCATAGGTCGGATGGAGCCATAGCTTTATCAAAATGTCATCGAAAGTTCCATGAAAAGAACAAAGGCTTCGGTTTACAACCGCGTTCATTTGGATCATATTTTATTCCAATAAAAGCAACAAAACTTTTTTTTAATTTCTGAATTACATTCTTTTAATTATAATAAGAGAACTAGATACTTTTTTACGTTACTTTTTTCAATTATTCGTTATCAAAAAATTGTTTATAGCAATAAAATAGCAGATGAATTAGCCAGACAGGGCGTCACCATTACCCTTCTCCCTGATAAGGAGAATATTCCTTTGCCAGTGGCTACTTTCAAGCTACACACAAGGGAAAACTTAAGTTCTCAAGCACAAATGATATGGATCATGCACTGAAGAATCAGCCGCCAAAAGTAGCCTACACCTTAAACACTCCGCCAGGCTCTGTGAACTCAGCCGCTCACAGTGTTCGACGGTTGTCAGAGCGATCACCGGTCACTGGCTCATCGGAGCACATGCGACGAGAATGAATGCTCCGAGCAATGACTTTTTCAAAAGCTGCAGAGACGAGGAAGAGATAGTATCAGTGGAGCACTTCTTCTGTTCTTGGATGTAGACTCACGAAACCGAGACATCCATAACCTAGAGAAGCTAGGTCCAATTTGTCCGAGAATGATTGCAATTTATATAGCAGCAACAGGCTGGAATTCCCTTTAAAAATAAATGCATGCAAAATGGGTTTAAATAGAGAAATGATGAAGAAATTGACTTTCCCATTCTGTTCATTTTTGATAATTAAATATATTATCGCGGTTTTGTGGCAGCTAGTTTTTGTTGTCTCTGAGATTTAGGCATTCTTGCAGACGAAGGGATGACATTGCTAAAGCTTCTGATAAGCATTCTGGTACTAGCGTGCTGCCACGCCTTCCTCCATCCGTTGCCTGTTAGACAATTTGCAGCAATCTGGTATACCCTTGACCCAATGCTTACAGGGTATAACACAAAAAAATAAACTAGGAGAAAACAACTAGCGCTGCAATTTCACAAATTGTCTTGAAATTGTGGTCTGCGCTTTAAAAGTGCTCGGATTTGCCGCCGGCAGTTGTTGGATTAATTATGAAAAATGCCCAAACGCCTACCGCAACATCTGGTAAGGATGGCGAAGGCTTTGTCAAAGAGCGGGCTCCGAGGGGGACGGAAGTGCATTGTTGTGAAATTTGCAAACAAGCAGAAAAAACACACGCTGACTGACAACATTTCTGACTGCCAGTGTGGGTCAGCGACTTAATTGTCTGTTAAGTGTTGCAAGCGCTCATGCAGAGTGCTTCCAGTGATGACGAGCGAGCGGAGAGGAGAGAAGAGACTGACTGGAGGGATAGTGACGAATGGTTACAAGGCAACCGGTGACAAAGTACACGGATGCATGGACAGGAAAATAACGTGACATAACCCATATGCGAGGGTTACCTGCTATAATTCGCTGATAAAATATAGTAATGTTTTTTGAAGTGAAACGTTTTTTTATTGCTTGAGAACTAGAACAAACATAACAAAATTTAATATTATTCTTTAGGAAGAAAACGAAATCTATTTTATTTTCTGTTGCAAATATTACACAAGCATTACACAGGTCAACATGGTTTAGTTTTTGGAAAGAATTTGCTCATCTTGTCGGGAATATGTATAGGGTGCAAACAATTTTTATGGTCTGTGGTCGCTTGGAACGACTTTAAGGTCAGAAAAATAAGCCCCAAGTTTTCAAGAGAAATCACCCAGTAAAAAATTGTTGGCTCAACGGGATATATTTCATTACTTTGAAAAGCCAAAACTTTGCGAAAAAAAAACTATCTTTAACTCTTAAATTAGAGGATAAGAGGTGCGAAATTATGTTACTGGAGAGACAGACCATCACACTTTTTTGTACCCCGTACAAAACCTTAAAAGTAGGAAAACGCCATTTTTCGGGTATATAACATCAAACATCTCAAAATCTTAACGTGATCGAGCTATTCTGACTTTCGGAAATTACCCTTATCTTTTCAGCCCCTGGCACGATCACGGTATTTGTTGACTTGTGTTATTGATTGGATTGAATTTTTTATTAAGGTATACAGAGTTTTTAGATCAATAGATATTAGGAGTTTTCAGTTTGTTTTACCAGATTGATATTTTACAAATGTCATTATTAATATTTTAACAATTTGGGAATATTTCTTGATAAAAAGGTAATTTTTTGAGCCTAATGACAATTCGATACTCAGATATTCAGATATACGCAAAATATGAATCATTAATTAATAATTTTTTAGATAAAGGCCCTTGTAGCCATGGTTTATTATTTGTTATTGATTGTTTTTATCTTTTAGGTGTAAGAGAGCTTTATATAAAATAAAATAAAAATAATCGTTTTTAATTTAATCTTCTGAATACATCCACCCGAACAAATAAATTGCAAAACAAACAAAATAAAATTTTAAAAACAGATCCTCGATACTTTATTTGTTACCTTCACGCCTAAATGAATAAGCTAATATTAAGACGATCGAAAGTCTAATCTTTCGCTAAATTGACATATGGCATAATCAGATCCGAGATCAAAGGGACCCCAGCAGGTTCGCTTTCTGAGATGGCCTTCTAAATAAATACCTCGTTTAATGGCATTTTTAGATGGTATGTCAGGGTCTCCATCTGTTGAGGTTTTTAGAAGCTCGGATTCGAATGCAGTAACACCAAAAACATAAAAGCGACATGTTTCAATAATAATAATGTAAATTTAGATATAAAGTCCTATCTAATCTCTCTATAACTTAAAAAGGCACTAACTGTGACTGAATCCTTGTAAAATTGCAATATAAAGGAATATATATCTATCTTTATATTCTATAAGAGAGTAATTTTAAATATTACCCGGTTTTATTGTTTTTGGTTATATACATAGACAAATTAAACGGATATATAGAGAGGAACCAGAGCAAGCTTTAATTTTTCGGTAACTGTTTTATTTTTCTTTATGAAAGGAAAATATTCTTTATAAATTTAAAGGCCCGCTTTATAAATGTCCAAAACTTCTGCTATATTCACGTTAGAATGCAATGGATAACAGCTGATTGCCTGGCGTATACCGGGTTACCAGGTGTCGTCTGTGGCCAATTCCTACTCTGGCCTACAAGTGGTGCAGCTTGTTAACCTGATCCAGCTGCAGTTAGCAACCCGCGTGGGATTCATGGTCGGGGCTAACATGAGACGGAGCTTTTTTGGGGCCATTCAAACATTTGTTCGCCATGTTAGGTGCGGCTGTAAGCGCAGAACGACTGATATGAGTACCGACTTTGGACACATCACCCATCGACCTTAGAAGCTTAAAAGTTTAAGCACGGAAAGAAACAACATCGGAAATTTTATTCATGTGAGAAATCCCCTTGCTACAGCAGCTGGCACAAGGATTTTACCTACACAAGCCGAATATATCGAACTGAAAAATCAGGTATAGGCATGAAAGATAATTGAAGTTCGAGACATGGAACGAACGTAAGTTGTACGAATTTTTAAAACTTTAACAACTAAGACGTCAAATACAATGCTATAAAATTGATTTGTTGGCGGTAAAGGAGTCTAGATGGACAGGAGAAGATGAAATAAAAAACGGAAGCTCTATGTTCCTTACCTCTGGTCACCTAGACGACGATGATTTTTTATGTTCTAAAAGATAGCCAAAGCTATGATTACCTATCAGCGAAAGACTGATAGCCTTAAAGCTTAAACCAGAGCCTGAAAGCTAATAATTATTTACGTTTATGGCGCGACAGAAACTCAACCCTATGTTGTTTGGCGTCGACGCCTTTAATTACCGACGTTGCACGGTGATTACAAAGGTCGATGCACACAAGGATATTCAAGCGCGCATTAATAAGACAAAAGCTGTGACCCTTTTGGAGATCTAGGAAAACATGGTAAAATGCTAAGCTATGCATACATAATACTAACTTAAAATAAATTCTTTTTAAAGGTTGCGAAACTTATTGTTATTGACGTGTAAACGAATGCCTCTGAAAAGTTATGAGCATATGATGGCTAATAATAATAATAATGTGGTATAAGTAACGTCGACCTGTGAAACGCTGCAAACCAAATCTCTGCGGCTGAAGAGGTATGCATACGTAAATGGCAATCGATTAACTCCAAAGACAGAGGACGACGTGCTGGTGCAGCTGCTAGAACACGGAGATGGTCGGTTAGCAATTACGCTTGAACGATATCAGCCAAGCATCTCGCAATAGAGTTCTGTAGAAAGGGTTGGTCGAAACACCATGCTCCTCTGGGAGTCAAGGATAGAAAATTATTCTAAAACAATAGCCCCAACAATTCTTTTAATCCGCACAAACGGCTGCTTTCATAAAAAAATCCATATGCCTTTATCCCTGCAGGTTATAAACCAAAAATAGCTGACTACATTTTTAGTTACACTGTCACACGCTGCGTATACGTTACTGCAATTATATTGCGCATACGCAGTGTCATTTTTAAATTCATCAAATTATGCTGGACCGTCGGTCTCCTGTGTTAAAAATGGTACAAAAAAAGTCAGGCAGGAGCAAATTATATAACTGCGTCAAGTTTCAATATTGGTCAATAATTTTTGTTGTTACTGAATGCTTTATCAAGTTTACAAATTTTGGTGCACCGCTTATACAGACATATTTTGTTTCAATTGAAACGAAAGTTTATCCAAATTAAATAAACATTGTTCCCACAGCCGGGATTCGACTGGATAGCTTTTGTGAATAATTATAATATCGAAAAGGTAACAAATTTGGGTGGGGTCGTAGCACCGAGTAAAGGAAGTTCAGCGTGGTTCTTTAAAATACCACATTTTGTCACATGAGCAGGAGTGGACACATAGTGGGGTCGTGGCACCGAGTAGGGGAAAGCCGTGAAGAGGCGTATCCATTATCTTTTTATACCCTGTACCGTATGGTACCAAGGGTATATTAAGTTTGTCCAGCCGAAAATGTATGTAACATATAGAAGGAGACGTCGGAGACACCCCAAAAGTTACCTAAAATATGATCAGGGTGAATAGAGAAGTCGATATACCCATGTCCGTCTGTCCGTGTGAACGCCTAGATCTCAGAGATGGTAAGAGCTAGAGTTACCAAACTTTCACATTAGATCCCATATTATTCCATAGGAGGCAAGTTTATTTTATTTTTTTTGATATCGGGGATAAATTATATAGCTCCCATGGGGGTGTTTGAGACGACCTCGACAAAAAAAAAGCGTTTTAGATGAATAATTCGTTTGTTTATGAAGATATCGTAACGAAATTTGGTATTTGATATAGTTCCCAATCACTGTACCAAATTTGATCGAAATCGGTTGACTATATCATATAGCTCCCATAAGACCGATCGGCCAAAATAACTTTTTAAAGAAAAATTCGCTATATTTCGTTTTTAATAAAGATATCCTAACCAGATTTGGCGTTTGGAAATTTTTAGACCACTTAGCAATGTGCCAAAATTTGAACAAAATCGGTTGACTATATCATATAGCTCCCATAGGTCCGATCTTCCAAAAAATCGATTTTTTAACAAAATTTGTTGTTAAGATATTGGGACCAAATTTGACATTCGTGAGTATTTTATAGTTCCTAAGCACTGTACCAAATTTAATCCAAATCGTTTGACTAGATCATATAGCTCCCATAGAACCAATCGGTCCAAAAACACGTTTTTTATACAAAATTCGATGTGTTTTGTTTGTTTGTAAAGATATTTGAAATAAATTTGGCATTCATATCTGTTTTAAGGTATTTAATCACTGTGTCAAATTATATTGAAATCGGTTGACTATATCATATAGCTCCCATAGGAACGATCGGTCAAAAAAAAAATTTTTGCTTAAAAATTCTTCTGTTTTTGTGAAGAAATCGGACTTTATTACAAGCTAGTGGTACAGGGTATCCTAAAGTCGTCCGCGCCCGACTTTACGTCCGCCATTTTAATTCATGCTTTGTTGCAAATATAGTTTAAGTCAATGATTGATGGGTGCTGAGTTGCACATTCAGACCACTGATCGTGTCCCCTCCGTCTAAGGCGGATAGGCCCTATGCTCCACAAAAAGAGAAGGACACAATAATATCATTAGAGAGTATTTGACTACCCATAAGCTACGTGGCAATAAAGTTCAAATATGAATTAGTCTTTTGACAAATGTACGTCATTAAATGATATAAAACGAAAAAAACCAGGCACAACTTTCTGTTCATGACATTATATTGACATTAAAGAAATAATTGAAACTCCTAAAAGTTAAATATATCCATGAATAATCCCGTCAATGTTAATTTTATAATGTTAAAATGAGTCCATTAAGACACCATTTACCCTATAGTACAGCGCTCCTAAGCTCCTGTTGCCTGTACTAAGCTGACTCATCCTCCTGTCTACTTTCTGATTAAGACCTTATTTTCTTATGTGCAATGTCCTCATAAAACTGTATACGACTCTTTTCTAGTTCGAAAACAGCATAGCATATAAAAAAATGGCGGACGTAAAGTCGGGCGCGGACGACTTTAGGATACCCTGTACCACTAGCTTGTAATAAAGTCCGATTTCTTCACAAAAACCAAAAACAGAAGAATTTTTTAAGCAAACATTTTTTTTTTGACCGATCGTTCCTATGGGAGCTATATGATATAGTCAGCCGATTTCAATAAAATTTGACACAGTGCTTAAATACCTTAAAACAGATATGAATGCCAAATTATATTTCAAATATCTTTACAAACAAACAAAACACATCGAATTTTGTATAAAAAACGTGTTTTTGGACCGATTGGTCCTATGGGAGCTATATGATCTAGTCAAACGATTTGGATTAAATTTGGTACGAGTGCTTAGGAACTATGAAACACTCACGAATGTCAAATTTGGTCCCAATATCTTAACAAACAAACGAAACACAGCAAATTTTGTTAAAAAATCGATTTTTTTTGGAAGATCGGACCTATAAGGGCTATATGTTATAGTCAACCGATTTCGATCAAATTTGGTACAGTGATTGGGAACTATAAAAAACTTTCGAATACCAAATTTGTTACGATATCTTCATAAACAAATAAATTATTCATCTAAAACGCTTTTTTTGTCGAGGTCGTCTCAAACACCCCCATGGGAGCTATATAATTTATCCCCGATATCAAAAAAATAAAATAAACTTGCCTCCTATGGAATAATATGGGATCTAATGTGAAAGTTTGGTAACTCTAGCTCTTACCATCTCTGAGATCTAGGCGTTCACACGGACGGACAGACGGACAGACGGACATGGGTATATCGACTTCTCTATTCACCCTGATCATATATTAGGTAACTTTGGGAGTGTCTCCGACGTCTCCTTCTATATGTTGCATACATTTTCGGCTTGCACAAACTTAATATACCCTTGGACCATACGGTACAGGGTATAAAAATAAAAGATGGCAGATATGATATGTGAACAATGGGATTGCCTGAGCACGAAACATAAAAGTCAACCCTCGTACCCAAATAGCGAAAACAAAGATACTCGCAAACATTTAGCTACACACATGACTGCCTTTTGTGTCAGTGTGTGTGAGTGGTTTGAGTGTGTGTGTGTGTGTGTGTGTGTGTAGCCAAATACTGAAATCAACCATCAAGAATGAAAACTAATTTGACATGGACTTGGGCAATACTAGAATAGAAAAGCCGAAAATCAGTTTGCTGATTTCTCAACAACTGCAGGACTTTACTCGTAGGAAAGAACTCGTCGGATCTCTGATTTTCAATTACCTTCTTGTACTCTCACTGATTCATATGCATTCAAAGACATGAAAGACTTTCACTGTTCCATTCATTCACACAGATACACAAACATTCATACTCGAGTGTGTGTATGTGAACATTCATTGATATGTACGTGCTCCGGCCAAGTAGCCAAGTCCCGACCGTGCCTGGCCTGGTCTACCCTTCGGCAAATATTGCGGTCTGCGTTGGACATGAATGATGTGCGCTTGCTAGTACGATATGTAGTACTACAAACGTTGTTAAACACTTAACCCAGGCCCAGCAGCAACGGCACCAACCTAAAGACTCTGAGGAATTCATTGCGGAATTGATGAAGTGGCGTGCGGGCATATGCCATTGATGCCAGTCAGACAGAGGCGGATCCGTGGTTTGGGTTCCAGGGCGTCTATTCCAATGCTGAGTTGATAATTATACTCTGTACCTTGACCTTATCAAGAATGTAGTAGATGCTATAAATGGAAGAGGCAGACGGAGGCGACAATAAATTCTGTAAACCAAATTCAAAGCCACGAGTATCGATTGAACAATGTCCTCTGTCATCTTTCTTAAGATTCTTTAAAGGCGAGAGATGCGTACTATCTGTAGGCAGTTGGAATAATTTGGCTAAATCATTTTCTGGAAAAATTATAAAACTTTTTATTACATAATTGGACATAGCGTACAACACTCTAGGGCACTATTCTTTACAACAAAATATTCCTTTTCCTAACTTTTGAAGTTTTTCTATCCAAGGCTATTATAAAAACGGAAGGGAAATTTGACATGTTATCATTCCTATATTAACTCTATCTATGAGACCCTGTATATATAATCATTTTGTTTAAAAAAAGGAATAGGTCGTCATATAAGACCAACAACAACAGTTAAGGAATTGGAAAGAAGCAATTAAATTGGGCATAGACGACTTTAAAATGCCCTATACCATTCCAAACAAGTCTGGTAAAGCGCAAAGGTGTTGGAAGACTTTATCAAAATCGGAAATTTAAAAAAAAATTTTTTTTCGATTTCCGAACAACGAACTACATCCTGAACATGTTTTAATTTTTAATTAATCGTCTCTTTGGGGCTTATGATATAGTATCCCGATTTTGATCAAATTTTTTACGGTGTTTTGATAAACATCCTACTTGTTTACAAAACAGACACTTTTCCAAAAAATTATTTTTTTTTTTGGAAGGAACTTTTTTATGTCCCTATCATGCACTTCCGATATCGTAAAATTAATGAAAGTAGTTTTCCGTGAAGTCATAAGAGATCCACTTCGCCATTTTTCCAGTTCTTCTCATATCGATTACAACTTCGAAGTTAAATATCTTTGTTGGAATATCAACTCCACGAACGATTGGCTAAGTGATATCAATGAAAGAATTAAATTTGCGAACTCAAAATTTTTCTCGCTTTCAACGTTCCTCAAGTCACGCCTTCTCAGCAGAACTCTAAAGCTTCGGATATATAATATAAAACTACGATCCGACCAATACTATCGCACGGATGTGAGAGCTGACTCTGAGGAAATTAGATATAGGCTTCTTAGAGAGGACAGAGAGAACATTTTTTCCAAGAATTCTTGATCCGATAGGGATAGATCCTAATAATTTACGTGTTCGCAAATACGAAGAGCAACGGAAAATATTTAACGACATGTTGCGAGAACGCGAAACCCAATATTAAAAAAAATCTGCTTCAATCAAGCAGATGGAAGAAGCGTAGTTAGGCGACCCCGAGAACGTTTGGAGTAAACGATGATACGGAAAAATGAAACGTCCTAAACTGGGAGTAAGATGCAAAGGAAAGATCCTATTGAAGAAATATTGTTCGAAATGCCACAGCTGAACTAAGGCTATAGTGCCAAGGATAATGATTATCATATACGAAACTTAGGCAATCATATGGAGATCTATATCGACTTTTCGAGATACCCAGATCATTGTTAAGATAACTATGGAGTTCGCTGACGTCTTTTTTCTACCTTACATAAATATACGCCATTACCCACCATTATCACACACTTCTGCCCCTTTCCACGATTTTTTTTTTTGATCCGCCCCTGTTTACAGCGCTGCATTCCCCGTGGTCGTTGTGTGTGGAACGCATAAAACACACTCCATTGAATTTCAGGCAACACTTCACACTTTTCAGAAAATTACCGAAGCCTTGATTAACTTGCCCTGGCAGATCTATAGCACTGGGATACTGTACCGGACTGGCATTTAAAGAATAAGTTCAAAGCTGAAAGCCATTGTCCATTATTGAAAAGCACTTGCTCCAAGCTGCTCCAAGTCGCCTTATTAATTAAATTCCACAAAGGTGATTACCTTGACGTGTATGAATGCTTTTTGTGGCTTACATATTAAAGATGATTCGAACTAGTTTTTATTTTTATATATTTTATTTTATAGTCGTATGTGTGAACATGATGATGGGTCTTGGGTTGAGTTCAATTTCTTTAATATTCTTCCCATCAAAGTCTGAATTTGTAATGCATACCGCACAATCAACTTAGTTGGGCCCAAAACGAAGGCAGAGGCCCATTAGCTAATGGCTTGGAATTGCCTTGGAAAAAGCCACAAGAGCGATATTAAACACTTGAACTTTTTGCTTGGTCAGTTCCTGTTGGAACAAAAACAACAAATACGACCAGAAAAAAAAACAAAATCCGAAATAAAAACAGAAACACCGCAAAACAGTCCATTCTGTTTTTAATGAATAAAAGGCAAAGGCAAAGGATTTCAACATTTATTATGATTGTTTCGTTTGTATATGATGGTTGTTGTGCGTCGTCTATACGCTTTCCAAACGCCGAGTACTCAGGAACATATTTGCCATTGACCCCTGGGCAGTGAGTCGAACGCATTGGGGTTCGTTTTAGATTACGCCACGGCATCAAAGAAAATAATTCCTAACAAAAAGCGTGGGTGGAAAAAAATTGATTATTGTCTTTACGAGGTACTTTGGTACCTCACAATGCGAAGAGTGTGTGTAAGTGCTAAGTAAGTATGGAACAAAAGGCGACAAACAGGAGCGGACTTAAAAAATAAAAGGATAGTTTGAACTTCGTTATGGAAGCACTGAGCCTAAGGACTCTCTTCGTGAAACCGCTCCTGGTGAAGTTTATAAAAGACAGTATTGCAAGTGAAGTGAGTATTGAACATTAAATACTTTAAGTACTATTTCATCCAGAAATAGGCTGCATGAATAACAACCAAAATTAGAGTATTTCCAAAATCAAAGAGATGTAAAAAATATTTTCATATCCATTTATCCTAATGAGTTTCGAACCTGCGTCTTACCTGAGGGAACTACCAAAAATTGGATTGATCTGATTGAATTGTGCCTGACAATTTTTCCTAAAATATATTTACATTGCTTTATGTCCATTACTAAGTTCTTAAATTTAAATGAATTAAGTGTTCTATCATTCAAAACGATTAAAAACTTTCTAAATTAATAAACTCTTTCTAAAGAAAAAATTGTAATCTGAAGATCATATGGAGTAAGTGATATATAATCTGTTGCAGTCTTTTAGTTTTTTTTTAGTTTTATTTTTGTTATAGGAAATAACATTTTATACCCTGTACCGTATGGTACCAAGGGTATATTAAGTTTGTGCAAGCCGAAAATGTATGTAACATATAGAAGGAGACGTCGGAGACACCCCAAAGTTACCTAAAATATGATCAGGGTGAATAGAGAAGTCGATATACCCATGTCCGTCTGTCCGTCCGTCCGTCTGTCCGTGTGAACGCCTAGATCTCAGAGATGGTAAGAGCTAGAGTTACCTAACTTTCACATTAGATCCCATATAAATCCATAAGAGGCAAGTTTATTTTATTTTTTTGATATCGGGGATAAATTATATAGCTCCCATGGGGGTGTTTGAGACGACCTCGACAAAAAAGAAATTTGGTATTCAAGAAGTTTTTTATAGTTCTTAATCACTGTACCAAATTTGATCGAAATCGGTTGACTATATCATATAGCTCCCATAGGACCGATCGGCCAAAATAACTTTTTTAAAGAAAAATATATATATTTCGTTTTTTAATAAAGATATCCTAACCAGATTTGGCGTTTGGAAATTTTTTAGACCACTTAAGCAATGTGCCAAATTTGAACAAAATCGGTTGACTATATCATATAGCTCTCATAGGTCCGATCTTCCAAAAAATCGATTTTTTAACAAAATTTGTTGTGTTTCGTTTGTTTGTTAAGATATTGGGACCAAATTTGACATTCGTGAGTATTTTATAGTTCCTAAGCACTGTACCAAATTTAATCCAAGTCGTTTGACTAGATCATATAGCTCCCATAGGACCAATCGGTCCAAAAACACGTTTTTTATACAAAATTCGATGTGTTTTGTTTGTTTGTAAAGATATTTGAAATAAATTTGGCATTCATTTTTTTTTAAGGTATTTAAGCACTGTGTCAAATTTTATTGAAATCGGTGGATTATATCATATAGATCCCATAGGAACGATCGGTCAAAAAAAAAATTTTTGCTTAACAATTCTTCTGTTTTTGGTTTTTGTGAAGAAATCGGACTTTATTACAAGCTAGTGGTACGGGGTATCCTAAAGTCGTCCGCGCCCGACTTTACGTTCGCCATTTTTTGATTACTTGAATGCTGGCCTGGATTTACCATATAGGCAGTGTACGCAACTGCCTAGGGCGGCAAGAATTGGCAAAATTTTGTCGAAACTTTAAAAACGTGTTTTATTCGTGGGAATTGAATTTCCCGCCTATTAGAAGCCCTAACATTAGAAGTAAAAATGCCCAAATCGAGAGAAAAAATCTATATGTGGGGGGGCGGGAAATTTCGCAACTGCCTAATTTCTAAGTCCGGGCCTGCTTGAATGTAATAAAGCGATTTCAAAACAAAATGCTGGGGTCACATTAAGCATAAAACTTAAAAAAAAATTGTTTTGCCCAATTTCTTAATGGCTTTAGCTCTCTCTGGATCCTTACAATGATCTGATATTGCTATGAAGATAGAGTCCAGCATAAACGAAGCTTAGAGACGACCCGAAATTTCGGAGTTATTTTAAAATTTTCGCTTTTATTTTTTCAGCCTTCAAAATATATGTTTTTAATGGATTTTTTAAGGGCTCTGATATGCTAGATTCTTTCGGACTAGGATTCAACGAGACCCAATATATATGGTGTAATAAAATGGATTTGACTTTCTTAAATAAAGATACATTTTTAATGGGAGAGGAGCTCGCGCTGATAAGTAAAATAGCTTAAAATTATAAAAATAAATAAACTTAAGCTGTATGAAGGATTATTTTTTAAAATAATTTAAAATTTGTTTTTTAACGTTATTTAACATTAAAAATCTATGTAGGTAACGATACATATTTTAAGCAACAAAAAAAATGTATTGACCTACGAGTTGCATGAATAATTTTCGGAGAGGCCATTGAGTGAAGTGAACCACGTAGAAGATTTCAAAAATATCGAATTTTGAAAGAAATAGCATAAGTTTGAAAAAAAATTGTATTTCCTTAAAAAAATTATGAGAAATTAGTTGTAAAATAAAAAGTTATTATATTGACAAAATCGCACGTGCTTCACTATAAAATTATATTTTAAAGAATGTGGCAAAATTTCGAATCGATCGGATTCCTTTTAAATCACTTTGGGACATCAGTTCTAATATATTTATTTATTTATTTATTTAATAACGTAAAGTAAATTTAAAAACTAACTTAACTAATTACTAATTGTCTACCAATTAAGATAAAAAGGTACAGTTGTTACCCCTTGTCTGGTAATGGCAAGAAGCCACATAAAGAATAATTAATTAATATTTATTGATTCACTCTCAATTTTATACATAATTTTTAGTAGAAAGGAATTTCGTAAATTACGCTGGTCACACTATTTTTACTGCTCTTTGATCAAAGTACACAAGAGTATACAATTTTCTATGAAACTTTCGAGGATAAAATTTTGTATTTCTCGCTATGAATACTTTAAAAGTGCAACTGGTGCAAATAACAAGCGACAAAAGAAATATTTCCCCGGTTGAGGTCATTGGAAATTCGGCGTTACAAGCTACATGTTTTTGCTTTTATAAGTATTTGTTTTGCTTTCACTGTTTTCACATGGATTTTCTGTTAAAAATTTTTTCTTGCCGTATTTATATTTTCGTTTCCATTGAAAGTACACAACAGAGGTAAAAACCAACTAAAAGGAAATACTACAAATACCCCAAAAAGTACCCCCTGAGCCTATTTCCATTGCTGGTGCTTAAAGATGTGCTGAGTATATAAAATTTAGCAGCTGAAAAAGCCAATAAAAATTTAGATTATATAAGCTTAAGAATTTCTCTATTTTTAAGCTTCTTAAAATGCATTAGAAATACAATACGGAAATTAAAATAGTTACGATCCAGTTTAATAGACGAAAGAAATTTAAATAAGCAAAACTAAGTGAGAGTAAAAGTGAAATTGTTTAATTAGATTTTAAAAATACTCTACAAAGCAAGTCAAGGAAGCTCAAGGGATATTAATCGAGTCGTTAAAGAAATATCAATCGAATTGAGTTTTATATGGAAAAATATCAAACGTAAGTTATATACTAACTATGTTCAGATTATTATAGTATGTATAGAGAAAAAACAAATATTTTGTAAAAAGTCTAAAATACTAACTTCAATAAAGTAAAACAAATGTGAATGAATTGTATTTAAAATTTTCATGGAACTTAATATCTCTGTTACATAGTAGGCAAATCCTCATTTCTGAAATCATTTTTTTTTCATAAATGACAAATTTTTTTTCCATTTACATTGCATTCTATCCCATGCAGCTGAAAAATTCGCCGGCCCTTCGCAACATTCAGCGAATTTTCAGCTACTTCTCGCAGTCTCATCGGCGATAAGAAAACCTTTTGAAAGAAAGCAAAAATCTGTCTCAAAATACAAAATCTTTCGGCATCCAACTTCTAGACAAACTGAAACTTGAACTTTTTGAGACCAACTCTGACTGTCGAAGAGAGACACAAGATGAACAGTGTGCGGTGTCATTGGAAGATATCGAAAGCGAAGCGCTGTCACAGAAACGAAGACTAGAAATCAAAGGCTTGAGTGATAGTCGTTGGTCTGCACGGCTGAAAGCAGTAGAAGCAATTATCCAAATCTTGACCGTGTTGTCAACTGTTTAGAACGAGAAACATCGAGAGAGAAGGCCAATGGACGCAAATTCTTTACTTTCGGCGATCAATTGGCTATTTTTACTAAACCTGACATGGTGGCATTCAGTGCTGTCATTCATTGACATTGCTGAAGTGCAATTACTGAAAAAAGAAGTTGATCTTTCGATGGCCCAAAATTGTCTCGAAAATGTAATGAAGAAATTGCAAAACTTGCGTGAGGAGAGCAAGTATGATTCTTTCGTTTCGAAAACTAAATCTCAATGGGAGAAGATGGGATGGAAGAATCCGGATTTTCCGATCATAAGACAACGACGAACGAAAAAAATGCCAGGCAAGAAAGCAGTGGACAGTTCTCTGGACATGGCAACGAAACATCGCATTGGGCATTTGAAGTTCTGGTCAGAATGCGCAGTTAATAACAAGAAAGGGTCCTGGGTTTTGAGATAAACTCACTTTTCGGATTTCTCAAACCTGAATCCTTCAAAAACATGGAAGAGAAATAATTTGAATAAAATTTATGCAATTTAATGGAGAAATAGCCAACTTTTTTTACAACTGCTCTGAAGTATGAAGAAATTTTGCCCACTGGGCCTTTTTCCTTAAGGCCACCACTGCTAAACAGTATTAAATATACTATATGTGCACACTAGTAGATATTGACTATTTTTACAACACTCTTTTCGGGTAGAAGTGCTCTCTATACATACAGAAATCGTTAATTTAGTTAAAGCCGAAAGCCAGAATTGCTTTAATGCAAATTAATACTAGGTGCTTTTGCATTTCTATGATTGCTTTTATACCCGACGGAGTGAATAGCCTTAACGTTGCTGTTGTAGCATAAAATATGGTTGGGCACTTTTGCACTTCTACACTTTTGCATTTAGGCCCGACAAAGTGCATACTCCTAAACTGGTATTTTATTTTTATGGACGAGCATATAAATAGATCCGCAGAATAGATTAAAAATTCTAAATTATATTATACATTATTACGTGAGGGCAATTTTTCACTGATATTAAAAATATTAGTAAACAAACTTTGAATAAATTTATAAAAATAACAGCCAATAATGAGTCTTTTATTTGAATAATTTATGTATATAAATTTGAGTTCTTTAAATGTTTATTATTAACTTAATATAATAATTATTAAAACATTTTTTTAACAATATTTTTGAAATAAAACACAATTTGGGTGCCAATTTATGCTTACATTTTTTGGAGAACGCGGACTATGAAACGGATATCTCCAAAATACTCGAAATGTTGAGCGAACCAAAAAATGCAAAGTCAGAACTAATCGTTAAAGTAACATTATTTAAAATTTCCCAATTAGCGTTCTTACATCATTTCAGACCAATCCGTGTACTAGGCTAGGGAACTAGCGATTCCTGCCAGAAAGCCATTCACTTTTTCTAATATTACTCTTTCCCAACTTTATCTACGCTCAAGTCTTTATGACAGTATATATCTTGACCAGCTTCGCTTAGTCCCAGGGCATTCATCACAGCACCAACTGCCGTTCGTTGCGATGATTATTTAATGAGCACGTACCACATCCTGCGCTGCCCTAACGAGAGCTGCGCATTTTTGGATGCTTCGTCTGTTTCAGCTGCCTTGTGCAACGGTGCGTATACGTTTCGCTTTGCAGTTTTGACTCGAATCATATGCCACAAATCGTCGTTTGGTGGCAACCTCGCGATTTACACTTAATGTCAACAGCTCCGGATTCAAGTGAATATATAAAAGACGCAGCATTTTTTTTAGAACGAGTATGTGTCACTTGCATCAATTGTTTTGTACTTGGCACACAAAGAGCATAAAAAAAAAACTTTCTGGTTTGACTAGGAACACTCAGGCTCCAAACACTGTCACACTTATCTCGGAAGCGCCATTTGTGCGAACGACCCCATTCCTTGATGTGCACAAAGCACAATACCAGCACAATGATATCAATATCCACAGTCGAAGGTGTCATAAAAAAAAGTGCGGGAAACATTTTGCAACCGGAAAAAAATGTGAATTAGTCGACGGTGGAGTACACTGGAAACACCCATTGATACGGTTGGGAATGACGCCGAAAAAGGGTTCAAGAGGGTAGACAGGTATGTTGTTTAGTTCATATAAACAAATATGGTGGGACAACTGCTCTTAATGCTTAACCAAATTTTCCAATAATCGGGAGGCCACTTTGTAAGTTTTTTCCTTTTTTAATTTTTAGTCTTTATTTTTAACTATAACTCTCTCCCTCTTTCAGATAGCCAAGATGCTATTAGGGCGTTGTCATCCTGGAGCATCTCCTCCATAGCTACCTTCAAACCCTGTCCGCCCGGAACAAAGTCGTGCTATGTTGAGTGCCTGGACAGTGAATCGTAACACGATCGCTGATAATGTAGCACGACAGGGTGCCTCCATCCTGAGTACATCTCCTGTACCGTTGTGTGGTATTGGTTGGTCCTCAATCAAAACCATGATAAACAAATGGGTCGCAGGAGAACATAAGAGATACTGGTTCTCCCTTCCGGGCTTCGTTAAGCAAAAGTGCTTTTCAAACCTTGGATGCGATCGAGACAAAAGGTCTTGGCAGAGCGAACCTAAAGCTCCTGATAGCTTACCTATCTGGACACCACACTGCTAGATATCATCTACAGAAAATTGGCCCATCGGACTCTTCAGAGTGCAGGCTCTTTCTAGAAGACGATGAAACCACCAGACATATTCTCTGTGACTGCCCAGCGCTGGTATGGGACAGAGTCTGTCACATGGTAAAGGAACGACTAGTCCCTTCCATCTCAGGTCAATACCAACAAAAGACCTACTGCTATTCATACGGAAAGCGAAAAGTCTTCTGCTTTAACTTAAGGGCATGGTACAAAAGACGCTTTGGTCGCAGTGCCCCATCTCTCTGTGAGGAACCCTTTTACGGAAAAAAAAACTATAACTCTCTAAAATCCAAATAATCATTCATACAGGTGCACCATGGACAAATAACAGGAGTTCACACGAGCTAGAATTTATATAAAGCCATCCATAGACTTTCATCGCATCTCCGCACAATTCCAGCATACTCCATGTCCAATATAGGGTATACAAAAAAAAAATACTCAAACAATGAAATTCGAAATGCTTTTTGCCATAGATTGATCCTGTGCCCGTGTTGGCGCCAGTGTTTGCCCAAAGTAACGAGGTCAAATGGAAATCGCCGAGTTTGCATTAACTTTCGACGCCAACAGTCACCACCCCACCCGGTCTCTAATCCTGGTAGCTTTATGGAGCCAGCATACGATTAAACAACCAAACCATACAAATGTCATGCAACCAAGCGCATAAAGATTTTCCGTTTCCCGACCGTATGGCCTAAACCTACGTACAATAGCTTTAAAAAAAAATAAATCAACTTCGATTTCCGCTTTTTCCGGATTTAAAATGTTGTACACTTTTACAAAAAAAAAAAAATGATAATCAATATTTGTGGGCAGTGCGAACCACAAAGTGTTAAAATACTTGAATTATTGAAGAGTTGGTTTGTTTCGTTAGGCCCTACTCCGCATTACCAGAGTCCGGAGTCCAGTCCATATAATTGCACTGTCACTTGGACGACTCGACTCGTACACCCCGAGACAGACACAACCACAATTGCAAATTCGCATTTACATGGAAACACATACATTCATGCCCTTGTCTCTCTCCTTTGACTGCATTCATTCGCTCATTCATTCATTCAGTACTCATTTGGTGAGAGTGCCACTTGTGCTTGCCACAATTTTAATTGACATCCACTGGTTGAGTACATGCAGTTGACTTTGAATACTCAACATGCCGCAAATGCAGTTTATATACTATGTGCATATATATGTAGTATATGCATCTATATGCATTGTATATACATATGTTTAGCTATGGCAACTGAATGCTTCTGGGTGCAACAAGGTCCTGAAACAACAACAACACTAACAACAGACTTAAAATGGCAATTATGACAATCCGGCTTCCAGCTATTTACTGCACATTTGTTGTTTTGTTTGCCGGAATTAGGCCAGCACTCTTAAAATTAATGAGCTAAGGGATTGATGGGATACATTTTTGAAATCAAACTTGAAATTCTCAACAGACTAAGGATACGTTACTTATTCAGTGCTACACCAAATATGAGCTCTAGTTGACACATATTAAATAGTGTGTCAAGAATCAATTTAACATAAGTATACAGTCGTGTCTGGATATAGTGAACACCTCGATATAGTGAACCCCTAAATTTGCACGTAGAGTACAGGTAACCCTCCTACAACGCGGTTTTCTATAACGCGTTTTCCTACAACGCTGTTCCCAAAATGCGAAAATTTTCTTACACGTACTCCTACAACGCGATTTTTTCGAACTGGGCAACCTAATGGAGAAAATGGAGCAATCGATTACGGTGTGGATAGAAGCAATGACGAAAAACAATTGCCTTTAGATGGGAATGTAACTAAACATAAAGCACTTAAAATATTTAATTATTTAAAGGAAATAGGACAATCGTAAATCGATGAAGACTGCCATCAATTTATAGCTAGTAATGGATGATTTGAAAAATTCAAAAAAAGACATGCACTTCACAATTTAAAAATACAGGGTGAAAGTGCATCCGCAATAACATATCCAGCTCGGTAAACTAATAAAAGAACATAATGATTTACCAGATCAAGTGCTTAACGCTGATGAGACGGGTTTGTGGTGAAAAAAAAATGTTTCGAAAAACGAAAAAACAGCTCCTGGATTTAAGGTTTCTAAAGATCGAGAAACATTATTGCTGTGCAGTAATACGTCTGATGATTTTATGACCAAGCCAATGTTTACTAACCGATCATTAAATTCAAGATCTATGAAACGACGCAAAAAAAAACCTCCCTGTGTATTAGAGAGCCAACAAAAAAACATGGATGACTATTAGTTTATTTAATGATTTTTTCCTGACGTAGAAAATTCTCTAAAAAAATAGATAAAAAAATAAATAATGTACCTCTAGCTTGCAATAAAATCCGGTTCCTTTACAAAAACCAAAATCAAAAGATTTTTTAAGCAAAACATTTTTTTTTACCGATCGTTCCTATGGGAGCTCTATGATATAGTCAACCGATTTCGATCAAATTTAACACAGTGCTTTAATACCTTAAAAAAGATCTGAATGCCGAATTTAGTTCAAATATCTTTACAAACAGACGAAACACAACCAATTTTGTATAAAGAACGTTTTTTTGGACCGATTGGTCCTATCGGAGCTATATGATATAGTCAACCGATTTTGATCAAATTTAGTACAGTGCTAAGGATCTATAAAAAACTTACGGATACCAAATTTGGTACCGAATTTAGTTCAAATATCTTAACAAACAAACGAAACACAACAAATTTTGTTCAAAAATCGATTTTTTGGAAGATCGGACCTATGGGAGCTATATGATATAGTCAACCGATTTTGTTCAAATTTGGCATGTGCCAATTGTTGATAACTTAAAGAAATTCGTCGTTCAACCCTAAAAGCTTGTTGGAAAGCACTATTACCGGAAATAGACGTTCAGGAAACTGTTGCTACACCAATAGAAAATTAATATAGGAACATAGTGAGATTGGCGCATGCAGTAGAAGGCGATGAATTTGATTAAATAGCAGTGGATGATATTCAAGAATTTATTGCGGACGACGAAATAAGGCAGGTTTAGTGGCAATGACAAATGAAGAATCGGTTAGCGATAGCTCTGACGATCTTTCCGATGTAGAAAATAAAAACTTTTCACTACAAATTATCGAGAATAAATATGGCAAAGCAGTTGGAAGAATACATTTTGGAATGATCCTTTACGGGATAGACCAGAAATATTTAAACGAAATCTTCAAAACAGCCTAACTCCCTATCAAGAAATTTACAAAGGTTTACGAAATAAGAGCAAACAACCTTCATTAGAAGATTTTCAAGCTCAGATTTTGCACTAGTATTAATTTAAGTTATTTCAACTTAAATATGTTACGTAGAATTGAAATTTTATTTTGTTTTGGTTTAAAAAAAAGAAGTCTTATCAATCGAATTTTATTATTATCCAATTTTTTATTAAACAATTTTTTAATTTGAAACCAAACTCTGATTTTTGTATGAAATTCATACCCCCTACAACACGATTTCTTACAACACGGCATTTTTTGGGAACCTATTCGCCGCGTTGTAGGAGGGTTACCTGTACACTATTTAGTGAACAATCAAAAATCTCTAAATAGTGAACCAAATTTTGAAAGTATTTTCCAGCAGAAACGAACGAAAAAACACAAAAAGGAATCAGAAACGAAAGCGTGCATTTCCTTAATGCACTTTTACTTTTGATTCCTGCAAATCAGCTGTTTCTTGACGCCATTACTTCTTTTGCTTGCCTTTTTATTTTCATACAAATATATTCTAATGATATATTGCACAAATGTGAATTTTGAACAAATATAATGAGTTTTAAACAAAAAAATGTCAATCTTGATATATTGAACAGCCTGGACTGTAAACATGCCTTGCAGTAATTAGTTTTCTATATCCAGACACGACTGTATTTTGCTTCTTAAATTTTCGTCAATGTCTTTTACAAATGTGATCTGAAAGTTACCATTTACCATTTTCTCAAAACAGCCAACTTTGAACCACAAACAGAATTTTAAAGCTCAACCCCTCTTGTAGCCTTGACTTTTGTTCTCATCTCTTCAGTTAAAGATTTTAAAAAGCTGGCTTTTTTTGCCAATTTAAATGAGATTTAATCTCTAACGACTGTATTTTGTAGAATATTCGAAAGAACATGCTTCAACAAGCTAATCAAATTAAAATTACCCACAGTACACTGTCCCAATACGATTTATCGAACAATTTTTAATTATTATAATACTAGTGTGCCCGGCGTCTTCCTGCACAAAAAAATATATCTCACGAACCAATTCACACAAACACATCGCAATAGCCTTAAAACCTCCGTATTGACTACTTTTAAGAGACGCAAAAATCAGATTTGAAATGCATCGACGCATTCATGAGAACATCCGTAACAATGTACACAATGCCACAAAAAGAGAAAATTGTCGAAAAATAAAAAAAAAAATTATTGGCGACAACCCCCTCCTTACAAATTACTCAAAACTTTTTGTGGTATAATCCTTCTACACACTATAACAAAAAAAATTAGGCAAATTCGTCCAGCCGTTTCAGAGTTATGGGATCATAAACGTACAGCATTTCATTTTTATATATATGGATTTTCTACATAATTTTTCATTTTCAATTTTTTTCTAAATGTTTAATAAAATTTACATACATAATTTTAAATAAAAAAAGTAAAAGCGGGAGCCATATTTTTTTTTCTACAGTAATTCAACATAGAAAAAAATAAACTCTTTCATCCCATTAGCTTCAGGCTATTAGTTAACAGAGGGGGACATCTGGCTTTTGAAGCATGCTCCTCACCCTTTCAGTAAAAGGCCTAAAATTCAGTTTCTTTTCATATTTTTTTGTTAAATAGCTTCCGGTTATTACTTAACAATAAACGACTTCTGCCTTTACCCATTATCATAACAATGAGCAAGCTTTCCGTCTTTCATCACAAGTATGCTCAACATTTAATCATTATTATATTGAATCTAAAGTCACAATGTGTTGAGGTTTGATATGCCTTTCGGTGGAACAATGCCCGAAGATTTTCAATTTGCCCATGTTCAACAAAGTCAATTGTTTCATTTATAAACATGCATTTAAAAGACAAGTATTCCTCATTTTATTGCTTTCACATTCACTCACAATGTTTCCGGAGGCGTATACGTAACGTGGTTTTATAGGTTTCTAACTCATGTAACAGATGACGGTATGATAAAATTTGGAATTTCTTTCATAAATTGATGCTTAAATTGCCGTTGTTTTGTGTCCTGCCTCTGGAAACATTACGCAGGTTTCCTTCAAAATGACAGCATTTGCATTTGAGTTTGCGACTTGCTATCAAAATGTAATTTATCTCGTTACCTGCTCTTCTTCAACCCCTGTTCTTCATGCTGCTCCATGCTACTCCGTTGCTCTATCGCAACGTTGTCAGTTCAGTGTGACGTAGACAGCTGTCGCAGCAGCATGGAGCACGTTATCTTGCTGGGGCATCGTTGTGGATTCGGCGGGGTAAAGGGATAAGAGATTTTGTAGCAGCACTTGGCGCCAAATTATAACCCTATGAATCAGCGGTATTTGATCGATTTGATTTCATTGGCATCCTTTTAAGTAGGCTTAATAAAATCTTTTGTTGTAAAATTGAATTTAATTAGGAAATATTTTGATTTAAAGTAAAGGTTGGGTTTACACTGCGTTCTTTGCTATCAAAAGTCGCCCTAATATGCTTCCTTACTTATATAGGGTGTTTCGTTGAGCGCGTGTGAACTTTAAAGTAGAAAATTGTTGTTTGAGTTTTGGTTTAAGTTATTTGTCTAGGATTTCGAGTCAATTTTAATTGCAAACTAGCTGTAGCATGCGGCTTATAAAGTGTGTCTGTTGGAGCAGCTTTCTCCCATGCCCTAAGTAGGTGCAGAGATACCTATTCAATTTCGTGTGCCATTCTTGTGTTGCAGTCTCGTTAGTTCATGACTTCTTTATTATTTTTCTACAGAAGTTAACTGTTAACTGATTAGGTTTTCTTCCAATGTATCACTCTGAATCAGCGGTGGGAAAAACTACAAATGCAATTTGTTTGTAAATGGAAGATCTAATTCAAGTTCTAAATATTTTGTTCAAAGCCTATTTTTAAAGTGGTCGACTCGAAATTTACTTTAGACCCATAGTTTCTTGGGCAAAATTGCTTAGAATCATCCAAAGAATCAAATCGTTGAGAGCCTTTATGCCGAAAAAATGTATCCATACTAGCACTAAGATTCTAACAAGAAATTTAGATCTCTTCTCCCAAGTCGGGAGACTTGAGCAGATGGCAGCCCCTGTGGAAACCCCCAGTGGCAACAATGGTTCATGGATGGGTTCAAAACTGAGCAGGGTGTAGGTGTTGGAATCGTTGGACTCAACACCAGAATCTCTACCGCAATGAGCATCTGGCCCAGCGTCTTTCAAGCGGAAATTCATGCCATAGAGATCTGTGTCCTTAGTATCCTTCTCAACTAGGGAACTAGGGGAGCAAACATATCCATTTTTTTAGATAGTCAAGCTGGTATTAGGGCATTGTTATCCTGGAGCATCTCCTCCAGGATGGTTAAAGAATGCCATAACTACCTCCAAACCCTATTCGCCCGGAACAAATTCGTGCTATGTTGGGTGCCTGGACATTCGAGAGTGGATGGTAACACGATCGCTGACGATCTAGCACGACAGGGTGCATCCACCCTGACTACATCTCCTGAGCCGTTTTGTGGTATCGGTTGGTACACGATCAAAACCATGATAAACAAATGCGATCAAGACGAAAGGTCTTGGCAGAGCGGACCTAAAGCTCCTGGTAGCTTACCTATCTGGCCACCACACTGTTAGATACCATCTACACAAAATTGGCCTATAGGACTCTACATGGTGCAGGCTCTGTCTAGAAGACGATGAAACCACCAGATATATTCTTTGTGACTGCCCAGCGCTGGTATGGGACAGATCCTGTCACATGGGAAAGGAACGGATTAGTCCCTTCCACCTCAAGTCAATCCCAAGAAAAGACTTACTGCCATTCATGCGGAAAATCTTTTGCTTTAACTTAAGGGTATGGTACAAAAGACAAGAAAATAATATCTGAGGTAACAAACCTAAATCTGAGCGACCCTCTTACAAAATTCGGGCTAGATATTGAAAAGGGCTTTAAATCTTCTTGTTCATAATTGAGGAACTTTTAAGTGGTTGCCTTGTTATATGTTGTGTCCTTTGTACAATAACCTAAGAAAGTTACATTGCGTGATCTCGGGAGTCAGCCAAATAGCCTCTTGAAGCAATCGCACGCCCTTTAGAATTTTTCAGCGCTTTTTATGTCGAAAGCCGCTCTAATTTTTCAAAACCACATAAAATTCAGCTCTATTTCAAATAAAGAAGACCAATTAAAATGTAAAATAGATTAGCTTGAAATCTTGTACCATTCACAGTCACCCCACTAGTTGCTCTGGTTGAAAAGAACCCTCGAGATATTATTGTGGAGTATCTGAACCAAAAAACGACAATTTTGATAACTACAATTAAGTTTATCCCAAAATTTGTAACAGCAATTCCAACTTCCGAATCGCTCCGAATGGCTTTTGAACAAACACTTCAAAAATAACAACTGCCGAGAGTCGATTTCCCACACCCCTTCACTTAGATCCGCCCCTGACGTTACAACTTAACATATTAACACCTATCAGCTGGCAAAGTTGCGGCTTAGCTCTTGACAGACCCTTTACTATCAACTGTTGCCCTTTCACCATCGCACTTAAAACTCAAATTGAATTTCCTCAACTTGAAGAAACCCTCAAATCGGCTTTTATTTCGTCACCTTTATTTCCGGAAATGTGTTGGGCGCTTTTTAATTTCACACTTTGATAAATGCGAATGTGTGCTTATAAATTCCTCATAACGTGGGAAGGCGCTCATGTGGGTGACTTGAATTCGCATTATGAATCATGTAAAAAATTCTTTTAATGGAATTTGAAGTTACTGAATGTCGCTTCATAATATTTATTACACAAAGATATACAAACTGACAAAAGTAAAGCATTCCAATGCATTCAGGTGAGGAGCAACAGCAGCCAAAGGAATGCTTTATTTCCTTTGGCCAAAGGCTCTGGGGCTTTGGGGGTTTCGTAAAACGAAAAAAAACAAAGCCCTCCAAACTTCACCGGTAACGTCGAGGGTATAGCTATTGTAATACAGAGGTAAGGTGTATTGGCCAAATTAAATTTTAATTATTCATGCATGTACTGGAAAAGTTTAATTAAATGCTTTTTTGTCTGCATAGAAGATTCCATTATGCTTTGACGTGTTGTTATGCACGACTTTTGGGATAAGCAAGGATTATGTTGTTCGTGTTTTTTTCTTTGTAATTACATCAAAATATTAATTTACATAAAATTTGAGAAAGTCTTGCGGTGTTCACTTAATTATCATGAAAAGTTAAATTTACATATGTTTAAAGTCATCATTTGGCGAAACATTTAAAATATTTACCTGGATGAGTGAAGCACAGGGGCGGAGTGAGAAAATGCTCAGGAAAATTTTAAAAGCTGTAAATAAATTTATAAAAAATCGAAAGCTTTTAAAAATAAAGCAAATTCTGAAGTAGTCATTGATACAAACATTAAAGCTTGGCTTTATTAAGGCTTGATAACGAAATTCGGCATTCAGAACTTTTTTAGAGTACCCAAGCACTGTGCCAAATTTGATCAAAATCGGTTGACTATTTCTTAGAGCTCTCATAGGAACGATCGGTCAATAAAACATTTTGGTTAAAAATTCGTTTGTGATACCCTGTACCGTATGGTACAAAGGGTATTTTAAGTTTGTGCAAGCCTCAAAATGTATGTAACATATATAAGGAGTCGTCGGAGATACCCCAAAGTTACCTAAAATATGATTAGGGTGAATAGAGAAGTCGATATACCCATGTCCGTCTGTCTATCTGTCCGTTTGTCCGTAGAGTAACCAGACTTTCACATTAGATCCCATATTATTCCATAGGAGACAAGTTTATTTTATTTTTTTGATATCAGGGTTAAAGGGTGTTTCAGACTACCTCGAAAAAAAAAGTTTAAGATGAATAACTCGTTTGTTTATGAAGATATCGTAATCAAATTTGGCATTCGAAAGTTTTTTACAGTTTCCAAGGACTGTACAAAATTTGATCAAAATCGGTTGACTATATAATATAGCTCCCGTAGGACCGATCGGCCAAAAAAAACTTTTTATACAAAATTCGCTATATTTAATTTTTTAATAAAGATATCGTAACCAGATTTGGCATTCAGAAGTTTTCGAGTAACCAAGCATTGTACCAAATTTGAAAAAATTTGGTTGACTATATCATATAGTTTCCATAGGGCCGTTCTGCCACAAAATCGATTTTTGAATAAAATTTGTTGCGTTTCGTTTGTTTGTAAAGATATTGGAATTAAATTTGGCACTTGTCAATTCTTTATAGGTCCTAAGCATTGCACTAAATTTGATTAAAATCGGTAGACTATATCATATAGCTCCTATATGACGAATCGATCCAAAAAGTTGTTTTTACAAAATTCGTTGTGTTTCGTTTGTTTGTAAAGATATTTGAACTAAATTCGGCATTCAGATCTTTTTTAAGATATTAAAGTACTGTGTCAAAAATGATCGAAATCGATTGACTATATTATATAGCACCCTAAGGAACGATCGGTCAAAAAAAAAATGTTTGCTTAAAAATTCTTCTGTTTTTGGTTTTTTATGAAGGAAACGGATTTTATTGCAAGCTAATGGTACAGGGTTTCCCAAAGTCGTCCGCGCCCGACTTTACGTACGCCATTTTTTTAAATATAAAATGTGTCGCGGAAAAATTTTAGCAGCTGAGGAAGAGGCAAAATATTGGCGTATCGAGACAGCAATAGCAGGAAAAATCGAACGAAGTCAGTCAGTTGTATGTCATTTCTTAAAACATCCATAAAATTATGGAATTAATATGAAAACTCCCAATAGATTAGCAGTCACGCCTTGTAAAAAGCAAAGAATACGCCTATAGGCTTCAAACTCAATGTGTTCTGCGGTGAATATCCGGTCAAAATTGGGAGTTCAAGCCAGTATATCTACCGTAAGCCGAGTGATTAGAAGCGCCAAGCATCTAAAAAGATTAGAATTAAAAAAAAAAAAAATCAGCTAACTAATGTTCGTAAGAAAACATGGAAAGCCGAATGGTACAATATCGTTTTTTCGGACGAAAAACGCTTTAATTTGGATGGATTAGATGGCTTTAATTATAACTTGTATGATATAAGAAAGAACAAATCAAAATGTTCCTTTAATGGAGTGGCCGCCTGATCTCAATATTATAAAGATAGCTCTCGAGAAAGGAGACGGCTCTCGAGAAAGGCTTATGATGGAGGACGACAATTTCCAGATGTCGAATCATTGAAAAATGCCATCAAACTTGCCTGGAGTGAATTATCACCAAACTACTTAAAGTCGCTTCACGATTCGTTGCCTGACCGCATTTTCGAAGTTATTTCTTATAAAGGTGGATATATACATTACTAGTTTAGTCTTAAATAACATAAAAATGCGAATGTACATATACTACTTAAAATCAAATACTAAAAAAAACCTGCAGATTGTAAAATTTTTGTTTTTTTGATTTAGATTTAATTCCTGAATAATAAAAAATATTGATTTTTATAAGTTTTATTTTGATTTTGCGAACACAATTTTGAAAAAAAAATTCAAAAACACTAAGCGAGAAAATTTCAACATGCAATTTATTCCCGATCAGCCAATTTTTTTTTTTTTGTCTTTTTTTACTGAACTAATAATGCTCCGTGGGATTCAAATTTTTGGTCATTTGACAAATTTGGACAAAAAACCAGAAGGTTTTTATCCTTATGAAGGATAGAACCATAAAAAAAATTTAATATAAAAGTAAATATACGATGTTTAGAATATACATTATATCAATTTTAAAAAATTCACTTGCATATCTAACGCAGCTATTACTTAAAGCGGTTATGAATTTGAAGCAGAAGTAATGAAAAAAAGCCCTTCCATTTTATAAGATGTGCCCTTCATACCAAAATGATTATCATAACCTCGGGTGCCGATTGAGTCATGTCCGTCTGTCCGTATGAACGCCTAGACCTCGGAGACTAGAAGAACTAGAGACACCAAACTTTACCAGCTGATGAGCTGTGAAGTTTGTTGAATCATGTCAATATCTTTCCCCGATCCCCCGCTTTAGATATTCGCGGTTTTTGGTAACAACGCTTTATATTTTCATCTGAAATTTAACTGATTATAGTTCCACGCATCTGTGTGTCAAAAATTAACAAAATCGGACAAATACAGCAAAAGTTATAGTCAAAAATATTTAAATTTCACCTCCCCTAGCCAATAAACTGCGTCAATATTTGACTTTATCTAATTATGGTTACAAGTGGCCTCGAATCCCAATTTTTGGTAAGTTGATTCATGTGGCTCTAATGTATAAATCCACATTCCAATTTGATCGATGCAGACCCCATACACCCACAATCGATTTACCGTATTTTCTTACCCCAAATACTTTAAATAGCTTCTTCGACGTAACATGCCAGTTTCATCACAATCGGTAAAAATTTAGCGAACTTATAGGTAAAAATATCGAAATTGACGAAAAAAAATTAATTTCAAGTGGAAAGTACTTAGTAGAAATACGCAGAAATAATTTTTTCGAGAGAAATGGTACAAGGTATTCCACTGTCGGTGGACCGCACGACTGTAGCACATTTTTTTTGATTGTTTATGAAGGAACCTTTTTTAATCAAATGTCTTTTTGTGTTTTTAAGCAATATACTGGATTTAATTGCAGCTAGTGGTGCAGTGTATCCCAAAGTCGTCCACGCCCGACTTTAACGTACGTCTTCTTTTTTGTTTGTGTATATGTGCGTCTCATATATATATGAACACACGACCGATAGATGCGACAAGGTTCTTACGTTACACAAAGAAAATTTCCATTGTAACAAGAGAAGTTAAGTCGTGCTTAATTTTATATACTGTTGTTAGAGTTGTATTTTTGTGTAACTTTTTTCAAAAGATAGAATAATAAAGAGCTAGCAAAATTTTGATAAAAATGAAATGTAAACAGCGGATAGTAATAAAAAGGTTTTGGATCAAACAATATTAATTTCGCGCCAAAACAAGATTCAAAATAAAAAGGCAAGGTATGGGTAAAAAAGGAGAATATAAAAAAATAATTATACAAAAGTTTTAAAATAACTATGGAAACCTGAATTTTTTCCCAATAAAAAGTAAACGGACTTCGGATACACAGTGACGCACAGAGGGGGCGGCAAGTGGGTTCATTTTCCCCGGACCCCGCGTTCAAGTCGGCCGCACTCAAGCCTATGGAAAAGCTATTATCTTAGATGAATGCATTGCGGTGTACATACCATGAATCTGCGATGGAAACAAACATAGAGGCGAAAACGTATGTCGGGAATGTTGAAAAACTCTACAAGATATTCGCTCTCAGCCCAACCAGGTGGAAAGTTCTAATTGAAACTACGAAAGTGTCTCTTCATGCAATATCTATGACTAGATGAAGTGCTACGTCAATCCTATTCGCCCATTGATTAACAATTATCAAGTTATTGTCGCTTCTCTACAAAAAGTTCTTGAAATGGATTTGTTACCAGAAATTCAGGTAGACGTTTCTACTTCGCTTAAGTGGCTTCAGTCTTTCGACTTCATGCTTTTGACAACCATTTGGTACAATTGCAATGCCTCGACATCACAAACAAAATTCTACAAAATCCAAAATTAACGATGGAACAAGCAGCTCGCAGTGTCAATCAGCTGACGTACGTCGCTTGAGAGATTCTTGGACAGCAATTCTGACAGAAGCTCAACTTGTTGTAACAAATTTAAAGATAACACCTGAGCTTATAGAAAACCAAAAGCGCATTCGAAAGAAAAAACGATTTCATGAAAAACAGGCACAGACCATTTATTTGAGAGCCCTAAGGAACGCTTTAAAGTTCAAGTCTTCTTCCCACCAGTGAATCTCTTGTTGAATGAGTTCGGCGAGCTGCATTCTAGGATATCAGAATTGCCGAAGCTCTTCACATCTATCATTGAGCCAAAGGGTAGTGTGATTGATCTCGAAAACACTGCTCATGAATATAAAAATGCCGGAGCTGATTTTTGAGAGCCATCTATCACAGCAGCAAGTGCACTGAAAAACGCATACTCGAATGATTTTTTTGAGAGTGATTTGCAAGACGAAATCGATTTGTTGCATAGGATTCGCAAAATAATTTTGTCTTGGAGCTACTGAACCTCATATCTATGAGAATGTTTTGTCACAAGTATGTATCGCATTGAGATTTTTAATTGTTTTTTTTTGCCTTCATCTGTTGCTTCCGGAGAAAGAGCCTTCAGCAAGCTTGCTCTAATCAAAAATAAATTGAGATGCATGGTTAAATCACTTAATGATTATCAGCATTGAGCACGAAATGGCGAGTTCTATCAGTTTTGAGAACATTATTGAAGAGTTCAGTGCACGAAAGGCAAGGAAACGCCTGCATTAAATTGTTATAACATTTATCAGCAGGTATATTGTTTATTCAATCTTCTGAAATGTAAATTTTATGTTACGATAAATGTACAGTGACATTAAAAATTATATTATTATAAACAATAATAAATTGATATGTTCGTTTTATTCCTATTTCATTTATAATCCATTTATATGCAAATTTAAAAGAAAGGGCCCCACAATATTCTGCCCCGGGCCCCCTTCAGCGTCTGTGCGCTCCAGCAGATACACATTTACTGACCCCAAAAAAATGTAATAATTTTCAACGCTCTTCTTTTTTAGAGCTGTGTTCTAATGCTCTGTACTATGATGATCGAAAAGATTATAAGTATAAAATGCACGTACTTACTAAAATATTATTGCTATTTCGCCAGAAAGTCAACAAAATATTTAAAAATTTCGCCCAACGAAATCTTAAGCATGCATAAAGATAGTTACATGCACATATATATACTACATGAACATGTTAAAAATAATTGGGTCTTGCTGGCTCATTGTTCCCATAAATCTTGCATGAGTCAACTAAACGAACCCGCAGCTTAACCAGCTCTTTTTTGCCTAACTTCACATCAAATTCCAATTATGTGCGTCTTATATAATATAAATACTATTGTAGGATGCGAGTACATATATGTATATGTATATGTATGTATGTAGTACATATGTGTTTGATCTATACAAAAAGGGCCAAGCGTCTTTGGTAGATGTCATTATACTCCTAATAAATTCTAAGAAAATAATTTAAACTTACGTCTATATTTACGAGGGTAGGCTAAAAAGTAATCCATACAGTCAATACAATCGAATTGGTTAGATTTTTCTAAGTATTTTATATCAGCGATCGTTGGTTAGAAATATCTGTCATCCAGGGTAGCTTTAGCGAGAGTTTAGAATAACTTGTTTACAAAAATAAATAAAATTAAAAGCTTGCGATGGCTTATTTTTTATTTTAAAAACGGAAAGCAAGGTGGCCAAAAACGAATCGAACCCTGGGAACGGGTGAAGTTATTGACATGATTCAACAAACTTCATCTTCTAAAGAAATATGCGCACCAGCTGGTAAAGTTTGGTATTTCTAGTTCTTCTAGTCTCCGAGATCTAGGCGTTCAATCGGACGGACGGACGGACATGGCTTAATCGCTACCCGACGTTATGATAAAAGGACTTGGTGTCTGCCGCGCCTACTTCTGTACAGGGTATAAATTTTGACATTGAAATAAGGCATATTTCCATTTTGATATCACAGGCCTACAAAAAAAGTTCTGAGAATTACTTGTAATTGGCGTACCCATATGGATTGTTCCCAAAAGCTCTGACCATACAAAACGGCAATTCAACACGCCAAGCGCTGAATTTTGATTAAACGATTTCAAAAACATTTAAAAATTTGTGGAAAAAACGATTTTTTAAGTAAAACAGCGACACAAAAAAAACAAGGTTTGGCTTATGGATCGTTGAATCCGACGGTGAGTTCTAAAAATTTAGACTCTGACATAACCTCTTTGGTTTTATTTTTTGTAGAATTTCTGCAAAACCCTTGTGTAAGAGGATTTTTTTTTTAGCCTTAGATTTGGATCCAGCTGTCACGTGGAAAGTTGACGACAACTGGCGTAATAAGATTTTCCTTAAATGCTTTAGTTATCTGTAAACAGATGTTAATCTTTGAAAGCCTAACAAATTATAATATTTGAGCGACATTAAAAAAAATAAAGATTATGCATTTTTTGGTCGAACACCATCTCTGACGAGGAGTTGCTCTCTAGAGCAAGTTAAAACAATATTGCGATCGAAAAAAGAAGAAGAAAGTGAAAGTGGGTCAGCCACACGCTCCGTAAAAACTACAGGAACATAGCAAAGCAAGCAAAGCGCTTAAATCCCTTTAAGCAAACAGAGCGCAGAGTTGGAAGACCACATACCTGGAGAAGATCCACGGAAGCTGAAATGAAGTCTCTGGGGCTAAGCTGGAGCGAATTAAGAAATATAGGCCAAAATCGAGTTCCATGGAAGATGGCAATTAAATGCGCCCTATGCTCCAATATATATATATACAGCAAATAAATACAGTTTCCTATTTGCCGTTGCTTACTTTTAAACCTGCCCTCGTATATGTTGAAGCGCATTCACGCATGGGTGGCGACTCACAAAGCCTTTTAAATGGGGCAATCCGTGGGGGCTAGAGCAAGAAGAAGACACAAGCGCAAGTTTCGCTTAAAAACAAAAAAATACAAAAAAAAACAAAAGCAGTTCCAACAAATCCAACAAAAACAACAAGCAAAGCCAGTTAGAAATAAAACGAAAAGTTTTCTTTGTATAACTTTTGCATTTGTTTTTGCTTTGTTTTAATAGAGGAAAACTTGGCTTTTGCCAATTTATACGATTCTTTGTATTCCCATTTCGTGGTAGCTATTATTTTTCAAACACTTTTATTTATAAGCTTATGTGGTATAGCCACCATGAATATATATATATACTATATATACATGCATGCACACATATTTATATGTGTAAGGGTGTATATAAATGAAGCGGGCAACTTTTCAAATCGATCTATTCGATTATTTATTATTTTTAGATAAGTGATAAGCGGTACGAACAAACCAATAATCGCCAAGTTTTTTTAAGTTCCGCTTATATAATCAGCTATCGATAAATGAATATTCAGCTAGACTATTTTGAAGCTAGTTATATAAATTTAAAAGTTAAGCAAAATGTGTTCTCACTTGGATTATTAAAAAAAATGTTCCAAAGTTATTAAACTATGGAGTTCAAAGACTTCCTTCTATTTTCCCTGTTACAAAGAAACGCTAAAAAAATAAATTTCAAGTAAAGTTATCCTCTTAACTTTTATGAAAGTTCCCATTTTGGTATATTTTTTCTATTTCTCTTTTTACTATTTTTTTCAACAAAAATAAAAAACAATAAATGTAAACCATGTTGGTATAAAACAAGAAAATATTTTACCTGTAATTGTTAACAACTATTTAATATTCATAGTTTTTTAAACCAAAATATTACTTGATGTATTTTTATACCCTGTACCGTATGGTACCAAGGGTATATTAAGTTTGTGCAAGCCGAAAATGTATGTAACATATAGAAGGAGACATCGGAGACACCCCAAAGTTACCTAAAATATGATCAGGGTGTCCGTCCGTCCGTGTGAACGCCTAGATCTCAGAGATGGTAAGAGCTAGGAGTTGCCAAACTTTCACATTAGATCCCATATTATTCCATAGGAGGCAAGTTTATTTTATTTTTTTGATATCGGGGATAAATTATATAGCTCCCATGGGGGTGTTTGAGACGACCTCGACAAACAAAAGCGTTTTAGATAAATAATTCGTTTGTTTATGAAGGTATCGTAACGAAATTTGGTATTCGAAAGTTTTTTATAGTCACTGTACCAAATTTGATCGAGATCGGTTGACTATATCATATAGCTCCCATAGGACCGATCGGCCAAAATAACTTTTTTAAAGAAAAATTCGCTATATTTCGTTTTTTAATAAAGATATCCTAACCAGATTTGGCGTTTGGAAATTTTTTAGACCACTTAAGCAATGTGCCAAATTTGAACAAAATCGGTTGACTATATCATATAGCTCCCACAGGTCCGATCTTCCAAAAAATCGATTTTTTAACAAAATTTGTTGTGTTTCGTTTGTTTGTTAAGATATTGGGACCAAATATGACATTCGTGAGTATTTTATAGTTCATAAGCACTGTACTTAATTTAATCCAAATCGTTTGACTAGATCATATAGCTCCCATAGGACCAATCGGTCCAAAAACACGTTTTTTATACAAAATTCGATGTGTTTTGTTTGTTTGTAAAGATATTTGAAATATATTTGGCGTTCAGATCTTTTTTAAGGTATTTAAGCACTGCGTCAAATTTCAGTGAAATCGGTTGACTATATCATATAGCTCCCATAGGAGACGATCGGTCCAAAAAAATGTTTGCTTAAAAATTCTTGTTTTTGGTTTTTTTGAAGAAATTGGACTTTATTACAAGCTAGTGGTACAGGGTATCCTAAAGTCGTCCGCGCCCGACTTTACGTATGCCATTTTTAACATAATTTATGCGAAAAGTAGGAAGCAGTTTATATTATATAAGCTTTTAAGATTTAAGATCGCGGTGTGTATTACTTAGTGCTGAGAGGAGTATTGAGAGTAATTATAACAGATAAGAGAATCTTTAGCGATCGTAGGAGAGTTTAACGTAGAAAGATTTCTACATTATCTTACAAAGTTAACATGATTGGACTTATTAGAATTAAGTCCTCATGTAATGACTTAGCAGTGGTCAAAATAATATTTAATGTGACGTCACACAGCTTATAACTAGCTGACGATCAAGGCGCTTGCAACAATATCATATTTGTCAAATTATGATAAGCGTTTTAGCAGTAACGAGGGAACAGATGAACGTACCTGTTGCTCAAACGCAGAACCCTCTTATTTGCTTCACTGTCGTCGGGTAATAAATAAACAAATTGCAATTTTTTATAATTATCGGAAAATATCATAGAACTGCACAATAGATGTATAGATACATATTACAATACTTCTAAGTACTTTTGCGAAAATTACTTCAAGAGAAAAGTTCGGTGAATCCCGGTATCCTTAAATAACTGAGCCCTTAATATTGAAAACCTTAATACAATTGAAAAACTACAGCATAAAATATAAAAATTCTTGCTCCTGGCTTTTTGGACCTTAAAAAAGTTTGACACACATCTCCTTTATTATTTTATTATTTTCCTGCATACTTTGAGGGGTATTTTTCTTTTAAGTGCTCAGAATTAAATTAGAATTGTTGGTTTCATATGGACATAAAAATTCTTTTTGAGGCAGCTTACTTTTAAAGAACTAGTCTAAAAAGGATTACAATAAGTGCATTTTTTATATGTAACTTTTCAAGTCTTTAAAAACAAATTTGTACATAAAAACCAAAATACTAGTATGGGATCTAAATAAAATGAAACAAAAAAATTTTTGCATGTGTAAATCGACTTTACAAACGATATGATATTGTTTTTTAAACGAGCCAATTAAAAACTTTTTCTAGAGATAAAAGTAACATCATTCCACGCAACTCATTTCACTCCATAACTTGAAAAATCACTTTTTTATTTATTTTATGTTTTGACAAAAAAAAATTTTATGGGAAAAGTCTCGACGAATTTGCGCAAAGAAAGAAAACCCTGTTAGATGTCTTATATGTTACAAAAATTTTTTTATGTTTCTTTTGTCATATTACGTTCACATTGTGACGTCACGCTTGATAAAAACAAACATATACACTGCTCATCATCAGCTTGGCACACCTGCAACAGCCTAATATAACAGTCATTACTGTTTCTGTCAGTCAACATACAGCAATTTTTCTAGTTTCTCTTTTGTTCGTATTCGTAAGCTCTCTCACTGGAAAAAAGAGCATGCGATGGAACGATCCCGTTATATGGATCTACGCTGTTTGTTGCATTTTGCATCAACAAAGTGAGAATTTTTTTGCGTCATCAGCTTAGCAGAGTAAAATTCATTTTAGTATATCTTAAGTACTAGATGATGTAGGTCCTTCATTTTTTTCCTCACCTCAAGTGGATAATTAGCTTTAAAATGAGTTAAGGGAACTCACTATCTATGGAAGAAAAATAAAAGATTAAGGAATCTTATAGGGGAATGTGGCTTGTCAATAATACGAATCTCAAAAAAAAAAAAAAAAATAGAAGAAGCCGAAAAGTTATATCCGCAATTTTGGAGAATAAGACGGAATGTGGTAAAAGGGCTAAGGAAGGCAATAATAGAAAGCTTTCGGGTGCAGACAAATAGCAATTTTAAGAGAAGCGTCTAATTCTCACGGCACACAGATAAGAGCAAATGTTGGCATTGATGTAAGCTTATCTACTATTCAGAGAGAGAGTGGTAAAAAATGAAGCTCACTTAAGGAGACAAAAACTAAAGAAAAACCGTCTCTTAATAAGGATCGCAAGCAAACGCGATTGAATTTTGCACGAGTGCATATAACCTGGAATCATGATTGCCGCTATGTTGTGTTCTCAGATGAAAAAAAAATTAAATTTGGAAGACCCAGATGAGTATAATTTGTATTTTCACGATCTAAGAAAGGAGGAACACATTTTGGATCGCCTACATAGTCGAGTTGGAGGAGGAATGGTGTGGGGAGTTATCTTCTATTATGGTACTTGCGAGTTGCAATTTTTGACAACAAACGTAACTGCTATAACTTAAGAGGGTGTACTAAAAACCGCTTTTCCACGTTTAAAAAATATTTTTAGTGATTTGCCATGGCATTTTCAGCATAATAATGCACCGATTCAGACAGCCCGTTTGTTTATAAGTCGTGGATAATAAGTCAAAATGTCAATTTATTGTCGTGGCCGCCGTACTCACCCGACATCAATATAATAAAAAAACGTATGGGATGGTTTACAGATCGGGAAAATAATATTCTAACAAAACTGAACTTATTCAAGCCATAAAACGTGCTTGGTTAGACATTTCTTTGAATTATATAGAAAATTTAATCAACTCACTCAAATAAATATAAAATGTGTAAATAAATAATATAAATAGAAGAAAAATTGAATTGAAAAGCCTTTTTTTTTTTTTTCTGTAGGAGGGGGAAATCTTTAGAAAGACACCCGGGGAGGGTAGTGTCGATCCCGGATTCTCACTCTGCGCCTACCGACTAAAAACCCCCTCCTTTTTGGTTGCCAACCTTTACGGTTCTAAACCTTTGAGGGATAGGGGTACCACCAGAGGAGGATACTGGGGTATTGACGCTAAAGCGAAGCAAGTGGATTATTGTGTATGAGGGGTGCGTGACGCGTTATATTATATATGATCGGTTGAACCGATCTGATGTTTATAAATCATCAATCAGCTATCATGAAGCCGACACGTCTAATGATTCCAGTTACTTCGAAGATTCAGAATTGGAGGATCTAAAAGCAGACTACGTAGCAACGCATCCTGCTACTGCAACGGAACTGGAATTCGAGGAGTATTTGGACGCAGGGCTTAATGAATTTGTTCCTAAAGAAAATAATGATTTTATAAAATTTGAGGACAATGTCAGCGTCGAGCTGGGACAAGAAGATTTTTGGGATTCAGACAGTTGCTGTAAAAATTTTCACTAATGTTTAAATAGTGTATAATTTTTCACAGGTTTATCTAGCGCATGCAAAATAACTTTTAATAAAAAAATAGCTTTATAATGGTCACAAGCCATTTACTTAACGTTGGATAGCACTTTTTTTGGTACAGGGTATCCTAAAGTCGTCCGCGCCCAACTTTGCGTACGCCATTTTTTAATCACCTAATGGGTAAAAATCATTAAGAAAATAAAAATAACTTGGGGTGTGCTAAGCTGATGACGCAAATTGAACAGCATATTTTTTTATATTTTTCGAAAAACTACTTTTTTTTAAATTTAAGAACTATGTACTATAATTTTCTTGTTTTTTCAACTACACTAATTAATATCCGCCTGAACAAGCCAACAATATTATCCATATACGACTGCAATAGTAAAGTATTTATCAAATAAATATAAAATGTGTAAATAAATAAAATAAATTAAAGAAAAATTAAATTGAAAAGCCGCATTAGACGGCTGCCTTGCTTTAGCTGCTTGTGAATTGTAAGAAATTGATTAACAAAAAATGTAGCATACTTTGTATCAGACAACTCTGATAGAAAAATTAAAACTCGTTTTTTGTTTACTTTTATTATATGTAGATATAGAGAATTCTTTATTCATATTGATCAATATTAAAATCACTCCAACGCTTTCGGATACACAATATTTCTTGTTATTCCATTTGGCGCATAAATGAACAAATCAGATGGCTTTCCTACTCGTAAACATGCTACAGTTGGTTATGGGAGAAGCAAGGATTTTCTAAATTTAACCCTTTGCATCCGAGCCTTAAAAGCAAAAGTAGCAACCAGCAACTCGAGATCTTTTTTTGTAAAAAGTGCATGCATTAATGTTTAAAAAAAATGCGGTCGCTGCAGTTGAACAAATCAATTTATTTTAACATACATTGTAATAAAGCATATTGTAGCTTTTATTCAAGACTAAAAGAGCAAACTTAAGGCTTAAAACTTCTCAAAGTGTAGTATTTTTCAAAGAAATCACCCATTCGAGGTTTATCGGGACAAGTATCGCCAAATTCCACAGTTTCCCGTCTCTGTCCTCGGTATTGCCTGTTGCAAAAAAACTACACAATCCCTTTGCCCTTCCGCCAGATGTGAAGTCTTTTGTCAAGCTTAGCTTTTTGATTTGAGGTGGATTATCTTGATCGATCTTCTCGAAATTCGCCCACGAGTTGATCGACTAAGCGCTTGGCAAACTTGTATATATTCTGTAAGTTTTGCATTTAGGTATTCCAAAAGATTACTGACTCGTTGAATCCTAGTTCTTATATCTCTTCTTGGCTGATCTACGGTTTCAAATGCAGCATCCAGAATCGATAGCTGGAATCTTTCTCTAGTGAACACACTAGTTGAATTTGGCAAAACCATGGTACCCATATTCAAGATGCTCTGATAAAGCCCAAATTCCTCCTTGTTAGTGTAGCGCAATGAATGCCGTATTGAATTTTGACTCGGGGTTTCTGTTCGAAACTTGTTAGTGGCGTATTTATTCGTCTCAAACAATTTCGCCACCAACTCGTCTGTAAAATATAGCTTGAAGAATTCTACATTCCCAATATAGGAATATTTGTAGCCTTGGACCATTATTTCCCGTTGAAATAACTATCTAACATAAAAATTATCTTAGAATCAAGAGTGCGACATTCGAGTGGAAAGGGTTAAATTGAAAAAAAAAAAAAATGTTTACACATTTTATTTACAATCTGTCCAAAAAGAATCAGTAAATTATATACAATTATTTAAGCAATGCCAGGAGTAACTAGGCTCTATTCACTAGTAGATTATCATATAAAAATAATGAATTAAGATCTACTTAAGAGATCATGAAATCTTTTAAGTCTCTATAGGTTTGACTATTATTATTATATTGCTATGGTCTAATAATCCTTTCATGTATCTGTTGATAAATTTTTTGACTTTTTCTTTAACATAATATTTAGATTTTGTGAATTTCGGTATTTCAAACAAAGCATGGAGAGTTAACAATGTTTGTCAAAGTTTTTGATTGGTAACGCTGTAGCACTTCAAGATTAGAGATGTTAATCGTGCCATATTATATTTCTTAAGAATTAAATTTAAAAATAAAAGTGTTCTAGTTTCGTTTAGAAATTAGTATTATCACAATCTATGCAAATTAATTTATTTAAAAACAATACTAAAATCGGTTTTGGGACTATAGTTAGTTTTTATTGTTACGTCATCACAGAGTGCCTCAAATTACTCAGACCCTAGTAGCTGAGCTAAATAATTGATCCCCGGAATGGAAAGATACATAAGAATTCCATAAGCTATAATGGGTATCAGGTGACATCTCAAGATATTCTAGACTAGATATTCACGTCTAGAATATCTTGACCCAAATATCTTCTACCCAAATATTCACTGAAGCTGGAAAATAAAGAAGATGCTAGGCGAGATGAGCACCTCGGTATGGATAGCTCCAGCATTAGATTATGTGGATGATATGAAGTACATATAATACCAAGTCAGACCACCCAGCCAAGTGTTGAAATCTATAATTTTTACTCCCTGCAGTTATTGCCAAACTGCAAATAAATTATTGTAAAATATGCCCCATCACTATGTGGCTATTACATTTTATTCAAATTGATTTAAAAATTAGCCTGCTTCACCTATTCGCACCCATATATAGGGTGTTATTTTTAGAGGTTTCCAACTATAATTTGGTAGCAGCTTTATTAAACACATTGTCGAAATCATATTTAAACATTTACGTCACAAAATTTTCTATCCAATTAAGCCCGTTTCATTGCTATTAAAAATATGAGTCTACAACCCGCCGTTTTCCAAAAGATGGCGCTAGTAGCCAGTAATAGTTCAAATAAATAAATCACAGCTGTTTTCCATCAGTTTTGACATCGATAAATTTAACCTTACATCGATATTAGTTCTCTGATACAAAGTATGCTACATTTTTTGTAAATCAATTTCTTACAATTCACAAGCAGCTTAAGCAAGGCAGCCATCTAATGCGGCTTTTCAATTCAATTTTTCTTCTATTTATTTTATTTATTTTTATTTACACATTTTATATTTATATGATAAATACTTTACTAATGCAGTCGTATATGAATAATATTCTTAGGTTGCTACTTTGTTTATATAAAGTTCAGCGGATATTAATTAGTGTTGTGAAAAAACAAGAACATTTCTTTTTATATATTTTTATTGGGTGTTCATCGGCCATCCGAAAATCAGAATTTAATATTTTCTTACAAAGTTTCCTTTTTTTTTGTTTATGCTTTAACTCGTTTTGTTCTTGAACACCGATAAATTCGGTGATTTTTTTGGAAAGACTACGCGTTGAGTAGATTAATTGATTTGATTTGGAAAAATATGTTCAGTTTTTACTGTGTCTTAGTGATTCAAGGCAAAAGTGCTATCCAACGTTAAATGTAACTGGCATGAGACCATTATAAAGCTATTTTTTTATTAAAAGTTATTTTGCAAGCGCTAGATAAACCTGTGAAAAATTATCCACTATTTAAACATTAGTGAACATTTTTACTTAAAAAGTATTTTACAAAAATTATTTCAGCAACTGTCTGAATCCCAAAAATCTTCTTGTCCCAGCTCGACGCTGACATTGTCCTCAAATTTTATAAAATCATTATTTTCTTTAGGAACAAATTCATTAAGCCCTGCGTCCAAATACTCCTCGAATTCCAGTTCCGTAGCAGTAGCAGGATGCGTTGCTACGTAGTTTGCTTTTAGATCCTCCAATTCTGAATCTTCGAAGTAACTGGAATCATTAGACGTGTCGGCTTCATGATAGCTGATTGATGATTTATAAACATCAGATCGGTTCAACCGATCATATATAATATAACGCGTCACGCACCCCCTCATACACAATAATCCACTTGCTTCGCTTTAGCGTCAATACCCCAGTATCCTCCTCTCTGGTGGTACCCCTATCCCTCAAAGGTTTAGAACCGTAAAGGTTGGCAACCAAAAAGGAGGGGGGTTTTTAGTCGGTAGGCGCCAGAATGCGAATCCGACACTACACTCCCGGGTGTCTTTCTGAAGATTTCCCCCCTCCTACAAAAAAAAAAAAAAAAAAAAAAAAAAAGGCTTTTCAATTCAATTTTTCTTCTATTTATATTATTTATTTACACATTTTATATTTATTTGATAAATACTTTACTAATGCAGTCGTATATGGATAATAACTTCAAATATTCTATTAGGCAGTGAGTTGATTAAATTTTCTATATAATTCAAAGAAATGTCTAACCAAGCACGTTTTATGGCTTGAATAAGTTCAGTTTTGTAAGAATATTGTTTTCCCGATCTGTAAACCATCCATCCCCATACGTTTTCTATTATATTGATGTCGGGTGAGTACGGCGGCCACGACAATAAATTGACATTTTGACTTATTATCCACGACTTATAAACAAACGGGCTGTCTGAATCGGTGCATTATTATGCTGAAAATGCCATGGCAAATCACTAAAAATATTTTTTTAACGTGGAAAAGCGGTTTTTAGTACACCCTCTTAAGTTATAGCAGTTACGTTTGTTTTTAAAAATTGCAACTCGCAAGTACCATAATAGGAGATAGCTCCCCACACCATTCCTCCTCCAACTCGACTATGTAGGTGATCCAAAATGTGTTCCTCCTTTCTTACATCGTGAAAATACAAATTATACTCATCTGGGCCTTCCAAAAATAATTTTTTTTTCATCTGAGAACACAACATAGCGGCAATCATGATTCCAGGTTATATGCACTTGTGCAAAATTCAATCGCGTTTGCTTGCGATCCTTATTTAGAGACGGTTTTTCTCTAGTTTTTGTCTCCTTAAGTGAGCAGCATTTTTTACCACTCTCTGTATAGTAAATAAGCTTACATCAATGCCAACATTTGCTCTTATCTGTGTGCCGTGAGAATTAGACGCTTCTCTTAAAATTGCTATTTGTCCGCATCCGAAAGCTTTCTATTATTGCCTTCCTTAGCCCTTTTACCACATTCCGTCTTATTCTCCAAAATTGCGGATATAACTTTTCGGCTTCTATTTTTTTTTTTTTTTTTAAGATTCGCATTATTGACAAGCCACATTCCTTATAAGCTTCAATCTTTGATTTTTCTTCCATAGATAGTGATTTCCCTTAACTCATTTTAAAGCTAATTATCCACTTGAAGTGAGGAAAAAAAATGAAGGACCTACATCATCTAGTACTTAAGATATACTAAAATGAATTTGACTCTGCTAAGCTGATGATGCAAGAAAATTCGCACTTTTTGATGCAAAATGCAACAAACAGCGTAGATCCATATAACGGGATCGTTCCATCGCATACTCTTTTTTCCAGTGAGAGAGCTTACAAATACGAACAAAAGAGAAACTAGAAAAATTGCTGTATGTTGACGACAGGAACAGTTATGACTGTTATATTAGGCTTTTGCAGGTGTGCCAAGCTGATGATGAGCAGTGTATATGTTTGTTTTTATCAAGCGTGACGTCACAATGTGAACGTAATGTGACAAAAGAAACAAAAAAAAATGTTTGTAACATATAAGACATCTATCAGGGTTATCTTTATTTCTGCAAATTCGTCGAGACTTTTCCCATAATATTTTTATTTTGTCAAGACATAAAATAAATAAAAAAGTAATTTTTCAAGTTATGGAGTGAAATGAGTTGCATGGAATGATGTTACTTTTATCTCTAGAAAAAGTTTTTAAGTGGCTCGTTTAATAAACAATGAATGTTATATCGCTTGCAAATTTTTATACCCTGTACCGTATGGTACCAAGGGTATATTAAGTTTGTGCAAGCCGAAAATGTATGTAACATATAGAAGGAGACGTCGGAGACACCCCAAAGTTACCTAAAATATGATCAGGGTGAATAGAGAAGTCGATATACCCATGTCCGTCTGTCCGTCTGTCTGTGTGAACGCCTAGATATTAGAGATGGTAAGAGCTAGAGCTACCAAACTTTCACATTAGATCCCATATTATTCCATTGGAGGCAAGTTTATTTTATTTTTTTGATATCGGGGTTAAATTATATAGCTCCCATAGGGGTGTTTGAGACGACCTCGACAAAAAAAAAATAAGTTTTAGATGAATAATCCGTTTGTTTATGAAGATATCGTAACCAAATTTGGTATTCGAAAGTTTTTTATAGTTCCCAATCACTGTACCAAATTTGATCGAAATCGGTTGACTATATCATATTGCTCCCATAGGACCATTTGGATCGGCCAAAATAACTTTTTTAAAGAAAAGTTCGCTATATTTCGTTTTTTAATAAAGATATCGTAACCAGATTTGGCGTTTGGAAATTTTTTACCACCAGAGAGGAGGATACTGGGGTATTGACGCTAAAGCGAAGCAAGTGGATTATTGTGTATGAGGGGGTACGTGACGCGTTATATTATATATGATCGGTTGAACCGATTTGATGTTTATAAATCATCAATCAGCTATCATAAAGCCGACACGTCTAATGATTCCAGTTACTTCGAAGATTCAGAATTGGAGGATCTAAAAGCAGACTACGTAGCAACGCATCCTGCTACTGCTACGGAACTGGAATTCGAGGAGTATTTGGACGCAGGGCTTAATGAATTTGTTCCTAAAGAAAATAATGATTTTATAAAATTTGAGGACAATGTCAGCGTCGAGCTGGGACAAGAAGATTTTTGGGATTCTGACAGTTGCTGAAATAATTTTTGTAAAATACTTTTTCAGTAAAAATTTTCACTAATGTTTAAATAGTGGATTATTTTTCACAGGTTTATCTAGCGCTTGCAAAATAACTTTTAATAAAAAAATAGCTTTATAATGGTCACATGCCAGTTACATTTACTATAATTTTCTTGTTTTTTCAACTACACTAATTAATATCCGCCTGAACAAGCCAACAACATTATCCATATACGACTGCAATAGTAAAGTATTTATCAAATAAATATAAAAAGTGTAAATAAATAAAATAAAAATTGAATTGAAAAGCCGCATTAGATGGCTGCCTTGCTTTAGCTGCTTGTGAATTGTAAGAAATTGTTGCACAAAAAATGTAGCATACTTTGTATCAGACAACTCTGATAGAAAAATTAAAACTCGTTTTTTGTTTACTTTTATTATATGTATATAGAGAATTCTTTATTCATATTGATCAATATTAAAATCACTCCAACGCTTTCGGATACTCAATATTTCTTGTTATGCCATTTGGCGCATAAATGAACAAATCAGATGGCTTTCCTACTCGTAAACATGCTACATACAGTTGGTCATGGGAGAAGCAAGGATTTTCTAAATTTAACCCTTTGCATTCGAGCCTAAAAAGCAAAAGTAGCAACCAGCAACTCGAGATCTTTTTTTGTAAAAAGTGCATGCATTAATGTTTAAGAAAAATGCGGTCGCTGCAGTTAAACAAATCAATTTATTTTTACATACATTGTAATAAAGCATATTGTAGCTTTTATTCAAGACTAAAAGAACAAACTTAAGGCTTAAAACTTCTCAAAGTGTAGTATTTTTCAAAGAAATCACCCATATGCATTCGAGGTTTATCGGGACAAGTATCGCAAAATTCCACAGTTTCCCGTCTCTGTCCTCGTTATTGCCTGTTAAAAAAAACTACACAATCCCTTTTTTGCCCTTCCGCAAGATGTGAAGTCTTTTGTCAAGCCTAGCTTTTTGATTTGAAGTGGATTGTATTGATCGATCTTCTCGAAATTCGCCCACGAGTTGATCGACTAAGCGCTTGGCAAACTTGTATGTTATGAAACTAATTTTGCCTTTGAGTTTAAAGATAGATCTCTAGATATCTCTTCTTTGCTGTTCTTCGGTTTCAAATGCAGCATCCAGAACAATTGTTGGAATCTTTCTCTAATGAACACACTAGTTGACTAGTAATCTTGCAAGTTTGGCAAAACCATGGTACCCATATTCAAGATTACTCTGATAAAAGCCCAAAATTCCTCCTTGTTAGTGTAGGGTTTCTGTTCGAAACTTGTTAGTGGCGTATTTATTCATCTCTAAAACAATTTCGGCCACCAACTCGTCTGTAAGAATTCTACATTTACCAATATGGAACATTTGTAGCCTTGGACCATTATTTCCCGTTGAAATAACTATCTAACATAAAAATTATCTTAGAATCAAGAGTGCGTGTAGCAAATGCGATTTATTCTTATTATATATAATATTCTCTTAATATATTTTAATGGTCTAATAATCCTTTCATGTATCTGTTGATAAATTTTTTGACTTTTTCTTTAACATAATATTTAGATTTTGTGAATTTCGGTATTTCAAACAAAGCATGGAGAGTTAACAATGGTTTCCAAAGTTTTTGATTGATAGCGCTGTAGCACTTCAAGATTAGAGATGTTAATCGTGCCATATTGTATTTCTTAAGAATTAAATTTAAAAATAAAAGTGTTCCTGATTTCGTTAAGAAATTAGCATTGTCACGATCTATGCAAATTAATTTATTTAAAAAACAATACTAAAATCGGTTTTGGGACTATAGTTAGTTTTTATTGTTACGTCATCACAGAGCGCCTCAAATTACTCAGACCCTAATAGCTGAGCTAAATAATTGATCCCCGGAATGGAAGGATACATAATCAATGTGACATCCCAAGACATTCTAGACGTGAATATCTACTTCTATCCAAATATTCACTGAAGCTGGAAAATAAAGAAGATGCTAGGCGAGATGAGCACCTCGGTATGGATAGCTCCAGCATTGGATTATGTGGATGATATGAAGTACATATAATACCAAGTCAGACTACCCAGCCAAGTGTTGAAATCTATAATTTTTACTCCCTGCAGTTATTGCCAAACTGCAAATAAATTATTGTAAAATATGCCCCATCACTATGTGGCTATTACATTTTATTCAAATTGATTTAAAAATTAGCCTGCTTCACCTATTCGCACCCATATATAGGGTGTTATTTTTAGAGGTTAATTTGGTAGCAGCTTTATTAAACACATTGTCGAAATCATATTTAAACATTTATGTCACAAAATTTTCTATCCAATTAAGCCCGTTTCATTGCTATTAAAAATATTAGGTCTACAACCCGCCGTTTTCCAAAAGATGGCGCTAGTAGCCAGTAATAGTTCAAATAAATAAATCACAGCTGTTTTCCATCAGTTTTGACATCGATAAATATAACCTTACATCGATATTAGTTCTCTGATACAAAGTATGCTACATTTTTTGTAAATCAATTTCTTACAATTCACAAGCAGCTTAAGCAAGGCAGCCATCTAATGCGGCTTTTCAATTCAATTTTTCTTCTATTTATTTTATTTATTTTTATTTACACATTTTATATTTATATGATAAATACTTTACTAATGCAGTCGTATATGGATAATATTCTTAGGTTGCTACTTTGTTTATATAAAGTTCAGCGGATATTAATTAGTGTTGTGAAAAATCATGAAAATTATAGTACATAGTTCTTAAATTTAAAAAATATGCTGTTCAATTTGCGTCATCAGCTTAGCACACCCCACGTTATTTTTATTTTCTTAATGATTTTTACCCATTAGGCGACTAAATAAATTAATTATTTCATAATTTGATCATTTTGAAAAAAATTTAATAATGAGAATGATCCTCCCTTATTGCGAATAACTTCAAATATTCTATTAGGCACTGAGTTACTCAAATTTTCTATATAATTCAAAGAAATGTCTAACCAAGCACGTTTTATGGCTTGAATAAGTTCAGTTTTGTTAGAATATTGTTTTTCCCGATCTGTAAACCATCCATCCCCATACGTTTTCTATTATATTGATGTCGGGTGAGTACGGCGGCCACGACAATAAATTGACATTTTGACTTATTATCCACGACTTATAAACAAACGGGCTGTCTGAATCGGTGCATTATTATGCTGAAAATGTCATGGCAAATCACTGAAAATATTTTTTAAACGTGGAAAAACGGTTTTTAGTACACCCTTGTAAGTTATAGCAATTACGTTTGTTGTCAAAAATTGCAACTCGCAAGTACCATAATAAGAGATAACTTCCCACACCATTCCTCCTCCAACTCGGCTATGTAGGCGATCCAAAATGTGTTCCTCTTTTTTTAGATCGTGAAAATACAAATTATACTCATCTGGGCCTTCCAAATTTAATTTTTTTTCATCTGAGAACACAACATAGCGGCAATCATGATTCCAGGTTATATGCACTCGTGCAAAATTCAATCGCGTTTGCTTGCGATCCTTATTAAGAGACGGGTTTTCTTTAGTTTTTGTCTCCTTAAGTGAGCACCATTTTTAGGTCCCGCCGTTTTCCAAAAGATGGCGCTAGTAGCCAGTAATAGTTCGAATAAATAAATCACAGCTGTTTTCCATCAGTTTTGACATCGATAAATATAACCTTACATCGATATTAGTTAATTTTTGTTGGCGTCATAGAGTTACACTTAATTAAATATGTCAACTTATAAACCGAATTCACGTCATTTGCGGGAGATTTTACTTTTTCATTTCAACATGAAAAAATCGGCGGCTGAGGCTCATCGGGTTATTTCAAGTACTTATGGTGATGATACTATTAGTGAAAGAACGTGTCGCGAGTGGTTCCAGCGCTTTAAAAGCGGTGATTTTGTTGTTGAAGATCGGCATAGCGGTGGCAGAGAAAAAACTTTTGAAGATGATGAACTGGAGGCTTTACTTAATGAAGACTCGTGCCAAACTCAAGAACAGCTAGCAAAATCATTGGGAGTAACTCAGCAAGCAGTATCAAAACGCCTGGAACAGCTGGGGATGATCCAAAAACAAGGATACTGTGTACCGTATCAGTTGAAACCAAGAGATGTTGAGCGACGTTTATTTGCTTGTGAACCGCTGCTTTAAAGACAAAAACGAAAAGGATTTCTTCATCGTATTGTTACTGGGGCGAAAAATGGGTGCACTACGACAACCCTAAGCGACGCACATCATGGGGATTGCCCGGCCACACTCCTAATGCGACACCTCGACAGAATATTCACGGATCCAAGGTCATGTTGTGTATTTGGTGGGATCAGCTTGGCGTAATTTATTATGAGCTGCTAAAACCTTCTGAAAAAATTACTGGTGCACTTTATCGAACGCAATTAATGCGTTTTAGTCGGGCATTAAAAGCAAATCGGCCGAAATACGCTGATAGACACGAAAAAGTAATTTTGCAACACGACAATGCTCGACCTCACGTGGTGAAAGTAGTCAAGACGTACCTCGAAACACTGAAATGGGAAATTCTACCTCAACCGCCATACTCTCCAGATGTTGCTCCATCTGATTACCATTTATTTAGGTCGATGGCACACGGCCTGGCGGGCCAGTGCTTCGATTCTTTTGAAAAAGTGAAAGAATGGATCGATTCTTGGATCTTATCAAAGGATGAAAAATTTTTCTGACGCGGGATTCGTTTGTTGCCTGAAAGATGGGCCAAAGTAGTAGAAAGTGACGGACAATACTTTGAAACATAAATAAGATACCATTTTTTTTATATAATTTTTAAAATTAAAAAATTAAAAAGCAAAGTTGTACACCTAATATATTTTCTTTTTCTATTATGATTGAAACTAGTGTAGGTTAGGTTTGGTTACGCTGGCCGGCCACAACAGAGTGCAGCCTAGCATAGACCTTTTGGTCCTTAGCTGTGCCAGAGAAACTAGTGTAACACTAATAAAAAAAACACCCTTTACACATTTACTATTATATACACAATACATAGCCAACAGGCTGGCCATAAATTTCAAAATGCTGATTCAAGCCTAATTTGGCAAAAAAAAAAAAAAAAGAATATTTTGATGGCCATTTAACCGAAAAGGTTAAAAAATATGCACAAACAACATGGCGTATACGCAACATTCAATTTCCAGCCCACTCAGCGTATGCGCATTATTATATTTCCAACTCAGTAAACTTTTCCGAATTCACGCTCCAAAATAACATTCCCCAGCTCTAACTTTCACTAACTTACAACTTTACATTTGTAATTGCAAGAAACTTCTTATTTTGCTTAACTTGCTTTTTGTGCGTTATTGGAAAAAAAAACAACTTAATAAATAACAACTTTCACAAGCTTGTAGAATATGTCAACGGTTTTGAATTTAGTACGAAAAAAGTTTCAAACTTGATTTAACCTTGAACATGCACTCGAACCCCTTACACCACGAGAAAAAAAAACAAAATCAAAAACTTTGCAAAACTTTACATGCTCTTTTCCCAAAGACCAAGCCAAGTATCATTGAAATGATTTCTGAATGCTTAAATAAGCTTACCAGGTGAAAAAAAAATGGTTGCAGTTGGTACTGAAACGGATGCAATCGACAGATAACGACTATAACATACACTGTAATTTCCTTTTATATTTAACGAAAAGGGTTTTCCAACAAGAGGTGTTATTTTGAATCAAATTTTTGGGTCGTCGTGAAGCACCTTGTTGGACCGCCATACAGAAATAGGTGGGAAAATTCGAGGTGTTGGGACAAGTTAGTGATGTGAAGAATAAAACTCGTTCACGTCGCTCAAGAACAACTGAGTGTTGAAGAAAACCCAGGTTTGTTCATTCCCTGCCGTTCTTTGGAATTGGGCATCCCACAAACGTCACTACACCGTATTTTGCATAAAGACTTGGGTCTTAAGGCTTATAAGGTTCAGTTAACACAAGAACTCAAGTCGGCCGATCATCAACAACGTCGTGTCTTTGCTGATTGGGTCCTTAAAATGCATGAAAATGATCCGGATTTCCATCGAAAAATCATCTTGACTGACGAGACGCATTTCCACCTCGGCTACGTCAACAAGCAAAATTGTCGCATCTGAGGCTCGGAAAGCCCAAAAGTTATTGTTGAGAAGCCTCTCCATCCTCAACGTGTGACTGTTTGGTGCGATTTATGGTCCGGCGGGGTAATTGTACCTTACATTTTCGAAAATGAGGTTGGATCAACAGTTACGATGAATGGATTGCGCCATCGAGAGATGATTAATGATTTTTTATGGTCGGAGTTGGATGGTATTGATCTGGACAGCATTTACTTTCAACAAGACGGCGCTACGTGCCACACAAGTAACGGGAAAAGTTTTCGGACCGTGTTATCTCTCGAAGAGGTGATCACAATTGGCCACCGAAATCTTGTGATTTACCACCTTGTGCTTCTTCCTTTGGGGCCACGTGAAAGATAAGGTCTACGCCAACAGCCCAGCGTCGATTCAAGACCTCAAAGATAGAATTCATGAGGCTATCGCGGACATAGGGCAGCCACTTTGCGATTTGGTTATGGAAAATTTCATGCAAAGGATATGGCCCTGTGGTGGCCATTTGGCTGATGTTGTTTTTCATTATTAACGGCATACCTTCCTCTTCATTATGAAATAAACATCCGATCATTTATCTCAAAAAATGGCATTTTTCTTTGAATACCAAAAAAACACCTCTAATAAGAGGAAAATCCCTTTATTTATCGGCGGTGCTATAGAAGAACTTACCAAAGAAATGGTAAGGTTAATGACTTCGCATCCAAAATTAATCCTATCAAATCCTATTTGAAGGCCTTAAGGAAGTCCTTTGCGTGGATGAAATCAAAGAATTGAAAAAAACTACACGAGAAAATCATTTTTAATCAAAAAATCAACTGGTGCGAAAAAGAGTATAATTCACCCTTTCGCAGCTGAAAATATGCGGAGCCTTAAACTTTCCTACCCCTGTTCCATAATATACGCCAATCTTTAATACCATGACATAATAACTGCAGGGTAAACAAATCTCTATGGAAAATATGTGAGTGTTGAACATACCCCAGAAACGTCACTTGGTAATGCAATGCATGAGGTAAGCACATTAAGTATACGTACGAAATTCAAAATATTGCACCTGAGAGCAGCCATTTTCTATTGCATATGCTGCCATCAAATCCTTCATCCATTTCTTGCAGTTGCAATCAAAGAAGCTACTCCAAGATTATCGAGCACGTGCGAAAAATCGAATCGTGAAACTTCAAATTTGAATTGAAGTGCTCGCTTTTGGCTGTTGCAAAAAGACAAGTTTTTACTTTGTTAGCAGCTTGTTTGCTTTTCAATTTCGAGCTCAAGCTGAAAACGGCAATAAATCCTGCTCCGAATAGGCAAAGTGTAGCATCCTTGAAGGCATCAAGTGGATTTGGCGCGCACTTTGGAGCGGCATGAATTAAAATGTGCCGCATTTCTTGCTGCACGTCACACCTGAGGCTGAAGCCACCCATATACCACCATACATATATGCCATTGCCATCCCCCATCGCCCCCTAGCTGCACATGGACTTGTATATAGCTATATATGAACTGGTGCATTTGGGCACAGCTGTTGTGTACACTTTATTTGTATCCTTAAAGAAATATTTCGCTTAAGAGGAACACTTTTGGTCATGGCTGAAATCGATTGAAGTGCAGTGCAGTGGCAATCGGGGGCCGGAGAGTCAACGGGAAACTAAAACTAAGTTTGCCTTGTTATTATGTCCTGTACTTTGGAGGTACAAGCATAATATAAGTTTGTGTTAAATGTGTTCAACTGTGTAATACCTGCACTGAGAGAAAATATGAAGAATTTCGCGCCTAAAAACGAAATTGTATTCTCTTAGTTTGAGACTTTTTAGAATTATTTTGGAATCTACAAGCGTAGATAGCTTCGAAGGCAGAAGAGCTAAAAAGGAATTACTCTCTAATATTTGTTTTCCCTTAATCTTTAGCATTGCGAAGAACAATTGAATTATGATATTTTTTTGGCTTGATGCTAAGATTTACAGCAATTCGAATATTCTTAGCTTTAAACAATTTTTTCTTGAATAAATCTTTCGATTGTCACTAGTTCTTCCAACACCCACATATCCCGATCCTCGAAAAACAAAAGAGCTAGGAGCATAAGATTTAAAGTCTTATAATGGTTTTTTATGTCTATCCAAATTTTATTTAAGTCCATTGCAACCATCGGTAGTTTTAGTAAAAATAAAGTGTTTTGTAATAGAATCCGGATATCCGAAAGGAATATCTCTGAAACCAATCGTCACTTTTCATAAATTAAAATTTCATTTTATTCAGTAAGGACCAACAATTCATCATGGTAAGATTTGCACAACAAAAACGTCTTCAAATTTTCGAGATTAATAATCAAAATCAGATCAGTGTTCTGTTGGAACAACTTATAGATTTATTCTAACAATCTAACGATCTTCTAACGATCGTTCATCGGAACATGCTATTCGTCGTGAACATGTTCATGTTCAAACTCATTTGACATTCCACGATGTCCGACCACCAGAATAAAAACAACACGATCCGAAAAAAATATCGCTGTTGTAGAGGCCCGTGTAGAAGAAGATTTAAATTTAACAATACGCAATGTGTTACCATCAATGTCGATCGATACCGAGCGAAGATTATAAACATAATTCGATAATTATCGAATATTAGGTTGCAAATTTACGTGACCTCAATGTCAATGAGTTCTGGTGTCACCATGATGGAGCTACGTGCCATACGGCGAACGCAACCATTAATTTAGTGAAGTGAGAAGCTTATTTCAAGAAATGGGCCTACCAAACTAGCTACCCTTTCAGATTATTTTGCATGGGGACACGTCAAGTTGTTGGTTTATACAGACAACAATTGACGACTTGCAAACCTACATTAAACGTATGATTAGAGCAATACGGCTCCAAATGCTCGAGAGCTTAGTCAAAAATTGGACTGACAGGATGCGTTTAGTAACTCGTAGTCGTGGTGGTCAGATCATTTTCAAATATTAAATAATATCAAATTAAAAACACGCTTTAAAAACACACTTTAGTTAGTAGTATTCTTATTAGGCTCCTGATTGCAGCAAAGGCCTCCACAAACTCTCTCCAGTTTACTCTGTGTTTGAGCTTTCGCTTTAATTTCCCTCCATCTTTTGTCAGAAGTTTTAATTTCTCCATTCAGTCACCGACGCCAAATTGAACTTTGGCCGCCCACGTCCTCTGCTGCCTTGCGGGTTCCAGATCAACGCTTCTTTTCAAAACTCTTCTGCTGGTTTTACTTTGTGACACCGAATTTGAACCGACACTGACTCCTACCCGCATGTGCTCAGGTGCCCTGAGTTCGAGATTCATATCTTAGTGTTTGTCTAAGCCAGCGGTTTATAAACACCTGAAAATTCCCTGTCAATCCTCCAGTCATCAACCATGTTTCACAGTCATAGACAAATACGGAATTCACGTTTGATTTGAATATTCTTAATTTGATTGCCGTAAATAATGCTATTGACTTCCACACCTTATTTAGCAGATCAAAATCTGTTTTGGCCTTAATGATGCGGTTATTCACGTCTTTAGCTGGTCCTCCTTCGGTAGGGATTACGCTTTCATTTTCCACCCTGAACTGACCCACCTAACCGCAATTTGGCACAGACATAATTTTGGTTTTGGTGCGGTTAATTGTTGGACCGACTTCCGTAGATGTACGATTCAAATTATCAATTTAAGTTGCATATCCGTGTGACTTGGCGAGATCAAGCAGAGGTCTTCGGCGTAGTCGGGGCGAGAATAACCAAGTATAAAGTCCTTTTGAGTATAACCGACTCATTTAGACTCGAATATAAAAAATCTTTTACGGGTTAGAGCCACCACCTGCTGGTCCCTGATTTTGAATGATGTGCAATAAATCATATTAAATTGAACTGGTTAACTTAACTTTTCTCTACGAGTCATTACGTTTCCTAGAAGTACTATTCAAAAACCTCGGAATTCTAATCGACTCAAACTTCAAAGTTCCTTTTAAGGGTAATTTTGACTTTATGGTTAATAAAACTTTTGAGGATTTACTAGACGATGATCAAAAGAGTATTTGCAACCGTACGTTAAAGACTTTATGACCTATATAGGAATATGGATAACCAGTCTGAAACCTGATGACAACGCTATAAAGCTTCTCTGTTCCTTTTTCAAAGGATTATGTTAAACATTCCGGTTTTTCGAGTGTTTTGAAACTATTTTTAACTCCACCAAAAACACGTTTTTAGCCATGTTTTTATTATTTTTTTATTATTTCGCCCCCTGCTCACTTTGCTCACCAACACCCACCGCAAGCGGCTCAGGGGGGCTCACATGAAATTAAATTCAGCTCCATTGAAAAAAAATAGAAGATGAGAAAATAAAAACTTTTTTATATAATAAAGGGATATATTTTATAATTTTCCAGATGTACAGATGCGCTGGGCATCCGCAACTTGAAAAATAAAGCGGAAAACAGTAGAGCATGGAGGCGAACGAACCACATCAGCTTAGTCGCGCCGTAGAAGAGGAAGGAGGAAGACGTGGTAGTAGTCAATAATTTTTAATTTACAGTTTAAAATTTTTCTAAATTGAGGTGTGTCCAGAGGCGCTAGTGTGTCGGTTAAGGTGTGTTTTTAAGGTCTGATTGAGAATTAACAAGAATCATAAATATCGGTTTTTCAATAGGGACGCTACAAAAGTAGACCGATAGGGACAGCAAACGACGCCATATTTTTTCCCGCTCATGACATTTCTCTTTAGTAAGGATTGCCATTTCATTATGGAAAGATATACGATCTAACAACGAGTCGAAATTATTAAAATTTACTACCGAAATTCGGAGTCAGTGGCCTCAACTTTAAGAGCGCTACGTCCAATTTATGGTCGTCATAATTGTCTTAGTGGAAAATTTGAATCCACAGCCACAGTACAAAAAAAGTGCTGAAGTATCTGGCCGCAGATCGGGAAGAATGGAGGAAGTTTGTCGCCGCCCTATGCCCCGACCGGGGTTGAAGGACTTGAAGAAGAAGAAGAAGAAGAACCGGACTTCAGCCTGCTAAGTACAAATCTTTTCCCATTTCCCCGTATTACATTTACTTTCTATAACAAAAGTAAGCTATGACTTTTCAACAAAAACTCAGGCAGTGGAGATTTGCCTTCACAATTATTTAAATCAACAAACACAACCGACCAAATAGGAACTTCAGTAAAAAAAAATAAAATTTTTGCTCTAAATTAAAATTTTATTTTACTGAAGTTCCTATTTGCTCGGTTGTGTTTGTTGATTTAAATAATTGTGAAGGCAAATCTTTACTGCCGGATAAAGCTGCCTTTCTGCAAAGCTATCAGAAGAATCATCGCGAGCTCGGCAAGCGTCAGCGGGAGTACAAAAACGCACTGGCTGGCAAACTAAAGTCGCGCCAAGATACCATACTCGAAACAAGCCGTCAGAATACCATCAAAAAGCTAGAGGATGAAAAGGATGAGCTGCGCGCTCAAGTCTGGGTAGCCAGCGGTAAGACTCATGTTAAGAAAAACGAACGTTATTTAAAACAGATAAAATGCTCTGTGGACTGTTACGAGAAACTGGAGGAGGAAATAAAAGCACTCAAGGCTGACATAGTTAATATGGATCGTGAAATAAGTCGTGTGGGCAAGCAGACATATGATTTAAATCGCCGCATTATACCGGATAAACAGCATCAGGCGCATAAGGCAAAGTTGGACAAGAAGCTGATGTTATTGGAAAACGCTTTGGAAGTGAGTGTGCATCAGGAGTGCACCTTAACAAAGACAAATGGTGAGCTACGGGACAGAATCGTATGTTTACTGAAAGATCGCAATTACTTCAATGAATCTTACTTGAAAATGGTGCACAAGCTGAATGATGATAAAAAGTATTTAATCGATACGATAGAGTTCGTCGTACGTACTTTCGAGGGCTGTACCGAAATATATGAAAAGACCGGCAATATGAAAGAACATGGCGCAAAGGATCTTCAGATGCGCAAGATCGAAATGCAGGGTGCCACTCGTAAAATGGCTTCTGATGCCGATAACAAAGCCTTTCTGCGCTGTAAGATTAAGACGCGCGAATTAGCAGATCTACCACCAAAGGAGTATAAGTGTGCTGCTGAAGATTCTGCACTATACACACTCAGCCAGTGTGGATGAGATGATTCATAAGTTTGAGCATCAAGAGAGCCTTTACTATTCCTTTTTAATAAAGGAAATGAAATGGGCTATCACATAACACTACTCAACAACTCTGTGGATCGCCTATTCGAGGATATAACTGCGCTTAAGGAAGGAAATGCTAATAAGTATGAGGAGCAACTAAAAACTATAGAAACACTTGAAAAGGAGTTAAGCGAAAGGCAAGAGTCTAATGCGTTGTTAAAAAATGTGCGCGATAAGAATGATCAAACGCTACAAAATTTGTTAAATGGTATCGAATCTCTCTGCGAGATGGCCACAATAAATACAGAACCTTTGTCCAAATTGTTGGGCGATCATACTCATGTTAATCTTGTAAATACACGTCGTTTCCTCAAAATGATTGAGCAACGCATGTATGAAACAGTTTCAAGCGTTTACATTACGGAGCGCCGTTCGGACGACCCTACTGAATATATAGTTAGAAAAATCGAGAAGATTTGTGAACCGCTGACCGATATTAATGATATTGTTTTGACCCAACAGTGTCCGGAGTGTGCCGAGGGTGAAGCCCTCAATACGGATGATCGAGGCGATGTTATTGATTTATACTCAGCTAAGCAGACGAAGAAGAAGCTCTTCAAAAAGATTTTACAGCCGGAAATGCAGTATCGTTTGCATAGTCTTAGTCAGTGCCGTCTACCAAGATCTCGCATGCTTGCGGCCAAACGTCATTTGTAATAAAATATATTTTTAAGAGTTATTTCTAAATAAACGTTTAATAAACATATTAAACATTTAATACATTTTTCAGTAGGGACGCTACAAAAGTAGACCGATAGGGACAACAAACGATGCCATAATTTTTCCCGCTCTCTTGACATTTCTCATCAGTAAGGTTTGCCATTTCATCATGGAAAGATATACGATCCAACAACGAGTCGAAATTATTAAAATTTACTACCGAAATCCGGAGTCAGAATTTTGCGAAAAGATCATGACCTACATCCTTACAAGATCAAATTGACGCAAGAACTGAAGCCGCTTGACCGCCAGAAGCGTCGTATGTTCGTGAATTGGGCAGAGCACCAACTTGAAAATTATTCGGATTTTCATCGAAAAATCATTTCCAGCGATGAGGCTCATGTCTGGCTGAATGGCTTGATCAATAAGCAAAATATGCGTTATTGGTCCGTGATGATCAAGACCGGCACGTTACTGTGAATGGGGATCGCTACCGCTGAATGATAACCGAATATTTTTAGCCCGAATTGGATGATATGGCCTTGGACAATATGTAGTTTCAACAGGACGGTGCCACAAGCCACACAGCGAATGTCACAATCGATTTATTAAAAACCAAGTTTGGAGAACGTGTTATCTCACGAAATGGCCCAGTCTATGGTCTATGCCAATCGGCCGATTTATGCTTGAAAACCGTCGAAAATTGGATCATCGTCTGGACTTCTGGAAATCGAGTTCCATACATAATGGCATCGAAAGTACTTTCACGGGAATTAATGAATTTCATTGATATCCAAAACCGTTTTTGTTTTATTTAAAAAACTCCTATTGAAAAACCCTTTATGTAACTTAAAAAAAACCTAAGAAATTTTTAAACTGATGTCACGTTTACTTCAGGTGTCGTCTTTTCCTCTTCTTCAATAGCGTTACAACCCAGGGTTGACATTATCTTTCACCACGACTGGCAGTCTTTCCTAGTTGACCACTTCCATTCTTTAAATATCGTGTCTTACGCTATCTATTCTCTGCGTGCGGGTTTCATCCTTTCTACGCACATGTAAAATCCATCTTATACATTGTGACTTGAACATAACGATGTCTTCCCCATTTTATAACTGGAATAATTCTGCATCGGTTCTTATTTTGAATAGTGTCATATAGAAAATTTTTTGTTTAAGAATGACTGCACTCCAAACTGGAAGTGGCATGGGTATTAAACCTGAACTTGGAAAAAACTCCAAAACATTTGAATAATAAATTACACAACTCCGATAATATTCTACTAAAAACTTGCAAACTTTATGCATATTCCAATGAAATATCTAAATTCTGAAGCAGCTGCCATCTTCTGGCCAAGATGCTCTTACACAATAAATAAGCCAGGAAAAATTTGCATGCTCTATCACGTGCTGCTGTCTTGCAGGCCAGAAGGTCATCGTTGGGTCACAAACCGGACCCAGCCAGGAGCAATGTAAATTGCATAAAATCTTATGAAGGTGTCCAATGCATGGCACTGGGTCCAAGGAGAGTTTATGTTGTCCACATCTGTGATATGTGACTTTGTAGGTGAAGTAAGAATTTTTTCTGCATATAGTACATGTTGGCAGAGTACATAATCTACATAACAAATATTTATGTGCTTGTTTTTCTATGTATTGTGTCAGTGTAAATCATTTGCATGTATTAATCGTAATAAAAATTAATGCGTTCGGGACAAATAAACTTTTCTATTACAATACTGTTACAAATTAACATATATCAGTTCGGCAGAAAATAATAAAAATAGTTAAAAGTTTATCGTAGATTTATTCTAGAAAGATTCCATTAATTAAGATTCATGGCTTCTTGGCTTAAATCAACAATAAGGATGCGAACAAAGAATCAAGGTTTGGGTTTTTTTGAGCGCGCTTAATAAATGTGAGATCGTGACGTCACTGCAGCACATTTAATATACATACGAGAAAAAAACATTTACAAGCAGAGAGGCAATTGCTTTATAGCGCTGATTGGAAAAAAATATTTCCTATTTTCAAATTGTTTGTAAAAATTCTCTTAGGGAAACTTAAATGTCTCTGAATTGTTTAAGAGTTTTTCTATTAAGAAAATTTTAAAATTATGTTGCCCCTTTAAGGGTTTTTAAAGTAAGTACCATTTGCGTGGATATCTTAAAAGAGTTGTATCGATTTTTCCATGTGCAATTTCGAGCTTAATTTTTTCATTAAATCGACGTTAGATACTAATTTTTTTTTTACCAATCGCTCTTTTTATTTTTTCTTGGCACGTGCTTAGCCTTAAAACTTTGTCCGAACTTTTTGGCGCATTGCAGAGGGTTGGGGTACATCCCACACACAGTACCACAGCTTAATGGTCAAGGCGCTAAGAAATGTCCTTTATAGCCCACCCACAAAGGTAAAACCGCATTTGTGCAAACATTGTTAAAGTTAAATTTGTACTGGAAAGTTTTGTGCCATAGTTGTCAGATAATTGAAATGGAACTAACCAGGCACTTTGGCATTAAGATACTTTGCCACAATGCCAGCCAAGTGTCCAACTAATTTTGGAAACATTTTAAAGGCACTCAAGGCACGCCGAATAGAGCGCTTGATTTCACCGCGAAGGACCTTTACACAACGAGCTGTGCGCTCTACGCACATTTTGGTAATATGTCTCTGGGGTATATCCGAACAAATTGTATCCAAAAAACCAGCTGGAAAACTTAGCTTGGATAGTGCTTTCAACCCAAAATACTCTAACTCATAGTCATAAAGAAAATGAAACCTTTGGGCACACAAAACCAGGCAGGCAGGATTTAAGGCCAACCAAACTGGCATATACTATGTACAATTTATGCACATACTATACATACATATGTATATGTATAAGCAGATTAACATAACGATGATGAAAGGGTACGGCATTCCAATTCAATTTGACTTTGTCGTCGAGAGTTCCAGCTTGTTTGAATATTTTATCCTACATATTTCATGAGCTTATAGCAAGTGCTGGGATTTCAACATGCCCGTATTATCATAATCAACCAAAGGTTAAGTGGATTATTTTTAGCAACTTGTGAGAATGGATATGGAACGTGCCATACCACAATTTTTACATATTTTATATGCTGCCGAGCCTACAGCAAATCCTGAGGTTATGACTCGTATTTGGAATAAATATACAACAAACACCTTTGGCGTATTCGAAAGCCATTCATCTCAATAAGTTGCGTATTTATTGCGTCCTAAATAATAGCTCCTGGCTTGGTTCTACGTCACAGTGGATTCAATATGTATAAAGAGTATATAAGACTTACAATGCTGCTGTTAACACCTAAGAAAAAATTGGAATTAAACGATGTGGTGCCAGAAAATGGGATACACTTTTCGTAGAAAAGTAATTATCTGCGGTTTTTAGGTAAATTTACCTTTTTATACTCTATATACCTGAAGGTAAGGGGTATGTAAAGCTTTTGCAAATATGTGTAGCATAAAAAAGTAGAAGCTGAACCCCGTCCCAAAGATGGTCAGAAGGATAAAACTAATAGATCTAGAGACATGGACCGTACATCAATATAAAAGCCTAGGCATATGATATCATAAGAGCACGGATAAATATGGACTTGTTATATATCTTACTAGATTTTGGGATTTTTTTTCACCTAAACCAAAGAATCACATACAATTTTTAAAGACAATATTGTCTAAAGATTTAATTTAAAAGATTTTCTTCGTAAAAGTAATATGTGGGAAATAAAAAAAATTATTCAAGGATTCATTTTAAAATTATTATAATCGGACTATAAATATCACAATACTTCCTAAGTGGCTAGAGCTGAGTTGATAGGGTATTGGCCTCAATTCTTTAAGTCGAATTAAGTTCTTGGTGAGACTTCCATTCTGATTAATTTTATTCGTTTAATTCCAATTCTGAGTTGTTTATTGCAAAGATAAATATTAAAAGCTTGCATTTGTTTAGTCGGGGCAAAATTTCGAGTCGATAGCGGCATTGTTTTCAGTAGAAGTCAACATTTCATTGTTAACTAGGCTCACATGAGACTTTATACCAAATATGGTGAATTATTGTAGTTTTGTTTGGCGAAAGGATCTTCATTTTTTTTCCGTTTTTGTCCGATTTTAATTATTTTTGAAACAAGGTGAGAAAGACGTCTGAGTAAATTTCAGGCAACAGAAATAAAGTACGTAGGAAAAACTATCCAGGATTTGGGAAGGATGAGGGGCAGAATCCTGGCAGAGATAAGAAGAGAGAGCCGGGACCGACATAACTGGATAAGATGGATATCCCGAGGCTACCCCGACGCCTAACAGCAAATGGGGATTGAAGAAGAAGAAGAAACATGAAATAACATCAATTATTTAACAGGCTCGTTTGACACAGTGCTTAAATACCTTAAAAAAGATATGAATGCCAAATTTATTTCAAATATCTTTACAAACAAACAAAACACATCGAATTTTGTATAAAAAACGTGTTTTTTGACCGATCGTTCCTATGGGAGCTATATGATATAGTCAACCGATTTCAATAAAATTTGACACAGTGCTTAAATACCTTAAAAAAGATATGAATGCCAAATTTATTTCAAATATCTTTACAAACAAACAAAACACAGAGAATTTTTGTATAAAAAACGTGTTTTTGGACCGATTGGTCCTATGGGAGCTATATGAGCTAGTCAAACGATTTGGATTAAATTTAGTACAGTGCTTAGGAACTATAAAATACTCACGAATGTCAAATTTGGTCCCAATATCTTAACAAAAAAACGAAACACAACAAATTTTGTTAAAAAATCGATTTTTTGGCAGATCGGACCTATGGGAGCTATATGATATAGTCAACCGATTTTGTTCAAATTTGGCACATTGCTTAAGTGGTCTAAAAAATTTCCAAACGCCAAATCTGGTTAGGATACCTTTATTAAAAATAGAAATATAGCGAACTTTTCTTTAAAAAAGTAATTTTGGCCGATCGGTCCTATGGGAGCTATATGATATAGTCAACCGATTTTGATCAAATTTGGTAGAGTGATTGGCAACTATAAAAAACTTTCGAATACCAAATTTGGTTACGATATCTTTATAAACAAACGAATTATTTATCTAAAACGCTTTTTTTTGTCGAGGTCGTCTCAAACACCCCTATGGGAGCTATATAATTTAACCCCGATATCAAAAAAATAAAATAAACTTGCCTCCTATGGAATAAAATGGGATCTAATGTGAAAGTTTGGTAACTCTAGCTCTTACCATCTCTGAGATCTAGGCGTTCACACGGACGGACGGACAGACGGACGGACGGACAGACGGACGGACGGACAGACGGACAGACGGACAGACGGACATGGGTATATCGACTTCTCTATTCACCCTGATCATATTTTAGGTAACTTTGGGATGTCTCCGACGTCTCCTTCTATATGTTACATACATTTTCGGCTTGCACAAACTTAATATACCCTTAGTACCATACGGTACAGGGTATAAAAATGATGATTTGATGATTTTTACAAATATGATAGAGATTCTTACAAATAATAACTCCTTAAATTTTATATAAAAATGTTAGATTATTTATCAAGTAATCAATAATTGTATATTTATGTAGAATTTTCTTTAACAAGGCAAAAAGATAAAAGTTGAAATAAAAAAAATATTTGGTTCGATAACATCTAATGTTCCTATCCGATTTTCAAGATAAATCCTTACATTATAAAAAACGTTTAAAGTTGAATTTATTTATGTCTCAATAGCTTTCCATACACAAAACCTCTATTTTGGTAAAAAATTTATATTTTATAAGCTCATCATTCAAAGCGTATTGTGCAGTTTTCCATTTCTTAAACATCAAATTTTTGAGATTTCGCGAAAACTCTCATTAACAGCAAAAATATTAAATAAACAGCTTTCCCCAAAAAAATCGAACTTTCGACCTTCAGTGGAAATATTCGTGCATGACCGATCATAAACGAAATGTCGTATATGTAGGACGCTGGACATTTCTGGGTTTCTGTACATATCATATATCACTGTAAAAAGCGCATCAATACCTAATCGTCGTTCATGTCAAGACAAAATTTTGTTCGCAAGATATTACTAATAACTGAAAACAATGCGCAAAAACATGTTATCACAAAAATCTCGAAAACATCGCTTGTTTGATAAAAATTCACGTAAAAATCACTTTCATACGAAGTTCACTGGATGTTAACTAAATCAATCGGAAAAAAAACAAAAACTTCTTTAATGGATAGATTCACATTTAGTTTAGTGATATCAACTCTTATGGATGCCATGGTAGATAGTGCCTCGTAACAGTGGCAAATAAAAATAACTCCTTGGTACAAAAAGATAATATCTTAAAACTTCATTTAAATGATAATTATGACTTTTTATGATACATTTCGGAAGAAACTCTAAAGATATTGAAGGTCAAAGTTCACAATTATCAATTTTTTTCAAATAACATATTTTTCCGTACCTTATAAAATTTTGAAATGTTTTACAAAATCAGCATACGACATTATCTTCAAATCTTCATGTTATTTATAAAAATACAAACGTTTGATATTTATTAAAACGAAAAATTGTTTAAATGTGTTTATTTGCTTATGCGACGTGTTACACAAAGTAATGTTTATCTATCGATAATTCGATAAATAATCAAATTTTCCAAAAAAAAGTTTCGTTACTCAAAATGCAAAAGCCTATAATACCCCTGACCACATGAGTGCAGGGTATAAATACTTTACTTTATTTCTGCTACCCTCCTAAGAAATTACACATGTGTTCAAAGTCCTGTCAAAATCTTAGGCATTTTGGGCCACTGTGCCTGGAGTATAATAAAAGGATACGTTTAGGGTGGCAGGCGTTGGGTCGTTTATAAGCTGCCTTTATTGTGTACATATTAAATTTGTTGCTCGAAATTAGGCTGAATCATCTCTATGTAAATATATATGTATCGCATCTTGAATGTCCAAAAAAAGGGCGCAACAATTTGTACACCAAAGGCATAAGGTATTTCCATATAAATCTCCAATTATTTACTTTAATACGGCTGATTAAAGGAGTTTTTGTTAAACGTAGTCCTTTATTTTTTTTAGGCGTTTAATATTTTAGAAAATATGCGGATAATATTGCTAAACAAATTTATTTATTTTTTTTCATTTCTGTTGAGTATTCAAATCATGTTTGGATGCAGTGGAGAACGAAGTATTTCTTCCGAAATAACAAAAATTCTTTAAGTTTAATTCAGTTTGCAGACCTCCAAATAAAATCAAATGTCTTCTCGCCGAAACTGGTCAACCTAGTTTTTTTAGTGAAAACAAAAGTTTGGTTGGAGTAACTTTCAAAGTTAAAAAAGTTTGGCGTAAACACTTTCTAAGTGTATGCATTTTTGTCAAATCATCTAGGTTTTGAGTTTGAAGTTGGACAAAAATACATTTCCAACAAGCACAACTTTATGCGGAACATTCTACAAATTTTCCTTAGAAATGAAACAAGAAAATAAATTCGAATACGTCGCAAAGCCGCCTGACTCGTCCCAGCGGGATTTTTAAGTTTATGTCGGCAAACCCGGAATTCGAATACCATGTACCCTTATGGTCTTATGCTAAAATACAGAAGTTGTCGGAGATCCCCAAAAGTTACGTAACGTATGGTCAGCGCTGTATCAAATTTTGATCTTTTAACTATATTATATTAGAAATTGACTTCAGCCTTACCAAGAAAGCGGTGACTTGGCAAAAGACTTTCCTATGCTTCTAAGATCAACGAAAGAAATGCTACTTGAGCACAATTTGAATAAGAACTTTGATATCAAATTCAGCACGAATGAGGCTTGGACATCTCTTAGCTAGTTGCCCAAAAAAAACACAAACAATAAAATAGTACAAGGAAGTAAGTGGCCTGGGAATAGTAGGATCCAGAAAAATATCATACTAGGCAGACACACCAGAGTTTTCCAATCAATCCTGTTCAATCCATCCTGTCTGACAGGCAAGCAACGATAATTGCATCAAGCAAAGCCAAGATCACATTAAGGCTGGTCAAAGAAGTGAGAACTGCACTGGACAATTTAGATGCCAGAAATAAGCTCACGATTAGTTGGGTTTTGGGACATAACAATCCAGGAAATGAGCTGGCAAATAGACTAGCAAAGACCGATGAAGGGGTGGGATTGGTAACCAAGTGGTACGGGACCTACATGGAGGAAGAAAACAAACGCTGCTTCGCTGGGCACAGCTACCAGGACTTAAGCAGTCAAAAACCCTTCTCTCTAACTACAACCATAAATCATCAAACTCATGATAACCTGACCGACCTCTTGGCAGGACACTATAGGCTACGCAACCACTTAAATAAAATTTGCATAGCGGATAGTGTCCTAGTTCGCTTCTGTTGCATAAAGCAAAAAACTTCAGTGCATCAACTAGGCGAATGCATGGCACTCGTCAGCAAAAGCACCAAGCTCCTGGACATGTGCGTTCTCCCACCGAAAATTGTTGTTACCCTAAGTTCAAATAAAATACTGGAATATATGCAGGCCATTGGTCTTTTGAGGCAGCTCTGAGCCATAATTGGGCGCAATAGATTCACTGGGGTCGCGGTACACCTTTACTCCCATTACTAATAATAATATCTTTTGATTAGGGTGGAGCAATATTTGTGCCAAATATTTAATTTTCATATATGTTTCAAATATTATGTGCTTAATTGTTTGGTGTCTTTGAGCACTGCATTAAAAAACATTAGCAAACGTGTTTAAGCCAATAAATATTTAAGTTACAAAAGTACAAAAAAAGAATAGTCTGGCCAGAAAGTCTAATTAATGTTAAACTAAAAAGCTGCTACAAAATATAAGCTGTACCTGAATTCAGTGGTTTTTTTTATCTCTTGTTTTTATACTCTATTATTTTTAAGTATTAATGTTTAATAAACGTGTATGTGTATGTTGTGTAGAAACTTTATTAAACTTATTTGGCCGAGGCTACTTAATTTTTTCATTTTCAGTCTGGCTTAGAAGTTATACGGTTTTAAAATTAAAATTAATCCGCTTCTTGTAGATGGAGAAGATTTTGAACTCACCTGGCATTAAATACGTAGTTGCAAGAAAGGCTGAATCCCACATTTTGTTTTGTCTATCCATTGGCCCCAAATTTATAGATTGTCTGTTACTCAAGGATCGTGCACTTTATAATACTATTTAAGAGTAATTTATTAACAAATAGAACCGACGTAGTGTGTAACCAACGATCGTTATTTTTTATACATATTGCATTTATTTAACTAATTAAAACAACAACAAAAAACTGCAGCAACTTATAATTTCACAATTTATAGTTTTTATTTTTGTAATTCAACTTCAGCTAGCACAACTTCAACTTATTCACCACGCCACCACAAAATGCACATATCGATATTCTTATAATATATATATCGATTAGCGTAGAGGGCAAATGGGGCCAAAGCGGCACATCGATTAATTATTTGCGCATTAAAATACTTCGCCGCGTTTTTTTTTAATAAAATTATAAGCTTTTCTTTCTGCCTAATACATACATATATTTGCAATACGCGAGCAGACTGGTTCTAAGTCTAGATCATATTGCATTGTAATTTTTTTGCATAACTCATTGGGATAAATATTTTTATTTTGGCGCCTTTAAGTCCATAAACCCAATTTTGATGACCAAACTTAATTATCAATAAAATAAAGTGAATATTGTTGATACATTTTAACGCGTTAATTTTAAAATGGCCATCCAACCGAATTGCGGCACACTTCCATTGGCAATCACTCTTTGTGGGTTTGGTAGATCACTAAAAATATATGTATATTAAATAAATAAGGATAATTACCAGTTAGGAGCGAGTTCATAGGGTCTGGCACGACGGACTTCTTTGCAAGGTAAAGAAGCTTACTTCTGTCTCTTAGGTCCTATCTAGTCGATCGTGTTTTCAAGGTCAAGATACGAGACACCTTTTCCTCCGTTGTTCGTATGAAACCTGAAGTCCCGCGGGCAGCGTTCTTGGTCCGCTCTTACCGATCTGACAGTCCCTGTCGATGAACACTTGAAGACTCCTTCGAGGATTTAATTGCAATTTATATACACGCTGATATATTCGCCTTTCTCTACAGCTCCAATTGCCGACTTGACGCAGCTAACGACCTCCAAAGCTAACTTGACACACTGGTTAGGAGCTGATAAACCTAGGCAAGACATCTAGCCCGTGCTTTACACATAAAAGGAGAATCCCCCACCCATTCAGTTAGAGAGTAAGATTTTGAAGCAGCCTAATCAATTTAAATATCTTGGTATCACGCTTTAGGACACACCTTAAAGCTACTCGTAAGAAGTGTGGTCAAAAGATGCACCAACTGCGGTGACTGCTTCACAGAAAAAGAGCTGCGTCAATTAGGGCAAAAAGAGCAAAAAGAGCAGTGTATGTCCAATGCATCGACACGATCTGTCTCTATGGGCAGCAGATTTGGAACTGACAAGCTGTCAGAGCATACAGGTAGTGCAAACTGAATTTGAAGGCAAATAACAAATTGCAGCTGGTATGAGCGCAATTCGACGCTGCATCGTGGCCTTCATCTAAACACCATAGAACAGCAGAAAGGAAGGCACAGGAGTAGGTACAGTGACAAACTCAGGTGTCAAGTAGCGCACTTGCCAGGAATCTACAACCAGCTAGGCCTCTTAGGCGGCTTAAAAAATAAGCTTTTGCAAAATCGATTAAGTCCTGATGATTCTCTACGTGTAATTAATTACACGGTACTACAGTGATTAAGCACTTTTCAAGTGACCTAGTGTACGTTCTAGGTCTTGACGAGTACATCACGATAATGTGTTTCAAAATTTTCTAACACCCCGAAATTTTCAAGTTATTGCTTAAAAACCGTTTTTCGTGTACTGCGCGTACTCCAAAAATTACAACACACACTTTCCAACCGATTTTGCAATTGCTTTACGGTTTTGTAAAGAAGGGGATTCAAACTTTAAGATGATATACATTTGTTTATACTTCATACAAAAAAACTAAGAGATATTTTAAAAGTTATCTACGATTTACCTATTTTTTCCGTTTTTCACAGTTTAACGTCTTTTTTATATAACATTTCGTTAAAAAACCTTTACTTTTTTACATTTGATCTTGAAGAAATATTAATGCCGAGTAAAAAAAGTCAGGGTTTATTAAAATCGGTCGATAAATGTTTAAGTTTCGACGCTTATTGTAAACAAGAAAATTAAACTTCCATCGACAAAAAAAAGTTTTAGATTGATAATTCGTTTGATCATGAAGATATCATAACCAAATTTGGTATAGTGCTTAGGAACTATAAAACACTTTTGAATTTTTCCCAATATTTTACTTTATGTAGATCCACTAACTCGGTATGTATATACTCGTATATGCGTAAAGACTATTTTAGCGTTAGCTTCTAAGAACCCCTAGAAATCATTTGTGCAGAGTATTTTAGTGTACTACTACCACCTCGATTGATACACATTTCTAATCCAAGACCAGGTCCATAGAGAGGAAATCCGGGTCCGGGTGGATGCCTACCGGCCCTCTATTTAGCTTGAATCATTTTATTACGACATTAATAAAACCGGGACACAAGGTATTCCGTGCCCAGGGGGAGCCCTCCCATTTCTCTCCCTCTCTCGTCGGGCCTGTCCAGGACAGTCCACTATGCGACTCACATAAAAAAAAACTTTATATTAGCAGCTTAATTATTTTTCCAATGTTCTTCATTCCCAGAACCCATATCAAAATCAGCGTCAACAGCATCTTTAAATAGTATTCTCTCTCGTAACGATTTGTCAAGCTCAATTCGACGTAGATGTCAAATATTCAATTCATACAACTGCCAATTCTTCTTGACGGCATAGAAATCCCAGATTGTCGCAAAAAGTGTCCATTGCCATGGGCTGCATGCTGTTGGCAAGCCCAGAACGGTTTCAATGCGGCTCCTTATTTAAATTCTATTGCAAATTTAATAACAATATAAATCATTTCAAAGCCGACAGCCAAGTACAAGTTGAGACGGAGGAGCAGAGCCGCCGGCAGGAAATAGCCATGGCAGGTTCACACCTCAAGTGTGCAGGACAGACGCCCTAATGGCAGTCACCAATAAAGAGCCATATATCTCAAAGCAGCCCAGGAAAGATGAGTGGCAGTAGCGTGTGTGTGTGTGTGTGTGTATTGGGTGGGACTGGGTCTAAATCTGTGAGTTGGGGAAGAGTGAAGCTCCTTAGGGCAGGCCAAAGTTTTCTCGTTGTCGTGTTAATTTTTTATTACGTCGAAATTAAAGAACAACACTTGGGACTGTCGTTTCTGTCGCTCCTGTCGTTTGTATGTGTGTGTATTTGTAGTCTTTTTTTGTTGTTCTTTCTTGGAGCTACAAGCTAAAAATTTTTGGCTCCTAGAAATGTCCATCAATGGCCGCCGGACTTTGTCTGTGCGAGCCGACAATGGACGTTGGTTAAGTTGAGGAAAGCATAAATAATTAACTTAATGCTACTTGGACTATAAATTAACCAGGTTACAGGCCTGTGTAACATGTTCTCAAGTTTTTGGGGCCACTTTTGGGCTCTCTGATGTGCTGTTGGTTTTGTGAGAAATTTGTTTGGAATTTGATTAACATGCGGTTGGATTTAAGGCAACTCCAAAGCTGATTGCTTCTGGCAAGGATCTAAAACGCACAGCTGCATTGTGCTGGGGATTTGGTCTTTGATTAAGAGTTATTTGCCAAAGCAATGTCAAATGTCCGGCGTTTCAGGCAAATCAATCGAGAACACAATTGCCTTAAAATCTGCTAAATCGAAATCGTGGTACTGGAAACTACTAGTATAGGGTGACTTTTTTAAAAAATATACATGCATTGTAACAGTTGTCCGCTGCTTAGTCTTAAGCTCTATGAGAAATAGTTTCGGGGTGTAACTTTAAGTTTAGAAGCTAGGTGCCAGTAGTATAGGGTGATTTTTTTAAACTATCAACTATCATGATAAATAGATTCAACACGTTACGTCCATTTAAGTGTTTTTTTTTTAGGGTGTTTAAAGAGACTCTCTTTTTTTATTACAAGCAAAATCAATCTAGTTTTTAACTCTAAATAAGGGTTACCATGTATCCGCTTTTAAGCGAACATGTTCGGGGTTTTTGTCTCGTGCTCGCTTGATCGCTTTTTTGCAGAAATGTCAGCTTTTTTCGCTTGATTAGACCAATTCACTTTTGTCATACCTATTTCCATATCAAATATTTGAGTATATTTTCCACAAAAGTGGATCATAGTACGAAAACAAACCCGCAGTTGAGCGCGTATTGAAAATTTTTTAAGGTTTCAAATCATAATTTTTGTCCCAAGAGAGCCCCTTAAAATCATAAAAAAAAGGTAAAAGAGATCGTCTATAAATTACGTGACGCTAATTTTGTCAAAATGGACCTGATGTTTTTTAAGAGTTATACAAGTTTAAATTATTATATAAAAAATTATAAGCAACTATCAGCTGTTAAACAGGTTGTCAGATAAAGCAGTGTTGCCGAATGAAAGTTGTGAACCTCTAAAAAATCACGCTGTATATGGAATTCATATGAAACAGACAAGAACGTCTTTTTGCCAACTTTTCTCTCAGATGTTCAAGCACAACATACCCTAATATAAATTAAATCGACTTGTCCCTCTATCTTTAGTTATAATTTTTTTTGTAAATTTTTGTATATAATTTTTTTTTTCCTTTTTTATCATAATCCAAAATTTTCTGAAGTCATTTGTTAATTAAGTAACAAATGTAATTAGAACCTGAATCCTTAAATTTACTATCTTAAAATTTACTGTAAAACCGTAAAATAAATTAAATTGAAAAAAAAAAAAATAATAATTGAATTATTTAGGTACTCTCCTCCCATAAAAGGCAGACTTAAGCTATTAAATGTACAAATTATATATTTATTAAAGTCGGTATGTACACACTTGTTTTTAATAGGGGGAGGCATTCTGCCAGCTGACTGTCATTCTGAAAGCTTTCTGTTGTTATGTGGTAAACATTGTTCAACATTGAATCAGGAATATACAAAAGGACAATCGACAGTACCTTTTATTATGTTCTTTTAGTGGAAAAGCTTGTTTTATCCTCGCTGATGTGGTGAAAAAATAAACCAGCTGCATTTTATGTGATAAATTGCAAGATATCCATAAACAACAGAGATTTGGTGCGCGTCAACAGTCCGTACTTTTTTTATAGTTATCCAAAACGCTACACATGCTACAATGCTCTAACGTTGACATGCACAAGGAGTCATTTATATATTGTGTCCAAGGATACCATAAATGGCAGTAGCAAGCAAACGGAAAGTTTAGCATCCGCGATTTGCCCAAATCTGCCTGATGATCTGGACCACAGAGACTAAAAGAGCTAAAAACACAAAACTGGAAACACAAAGCTGCAAAAGCTATAAAAAAACAACTGGCTCATACAATTTTTTTAAAATTAATGGATCAGATCAAGGTAAAGATTAGGAGTAAAGATGAATTCGAAGTCACACATGCGGATGATGTTGCTTTAAAGAATAGGGTGCAATAAATATTTGTGGTCAGACTCTCTTATTACAACATTTAGTACTAAGAGTAAGTAAGATTTAATAGCAATAATCTATTTAATCTTTAGTGAAGACTTTAATCTTTAATGAAGTCTCTAGTCTTATGTTATAATAATAATATTGACAATTGTTCTAATTGAATGGATCGTGCTCCCTTCTATCCCTATAGCTCACCAACTAGCTTAATATCCGAGACAAACAAATTTATTTTAGTTGGGTCTATTTGGAAGATTCGATATTCTAATCGCATCGCGGAGGGATGTGCTTCTTCGGGACAGAGCGTAATACTCTGCAAATATGTGCCGGGAGATTTACACCTCACTTTCACCAAATCTATGTACATTAGTTAGAACTCCCAATGGAATGCACGAGTTTCCTGGGTTGCCATTCCGACACACCTAGGCCTATGAAAGGCCCTTTGTGATACCACTTGAGTCAGTCCTCTATTTTACTGTATCCTCTTTGAACCAACCTGTCGATTTAATAAACGAATTAATCTTATTAATTCTGATTTCTGCAATTTCAGTAATGTTCCCAAAAGTTTCGGAACCCAGTGTATTTAGACTCCTCCTGGATAGTGCCATGCATCCACACAGAAGGTGCTCCACTGTTTCCTCCTCTGCTGCCTCCTGACAGCTTCTACAGTAGTCAAAAACGACATGCCCAATCTATTGGCGTGTCTGCCAATAAGACAATGTCCCGTGAGAGCCCCTATCGCGGCTCTTACGTCAAGTCTGCTGAGTTTTAAAAGTTGCTTGGTTCTATTCAAGCTCCATTGCGGACAGGTTTTCCTACTAATAAGACAGGTACTGGTTTGCTTCCATCTATTGTTTGCATCATTAATGATACTTCTATCTATTAGCAATTTACAAGTTGCTAGTGGTATAGATACCAACGCCCTTTCCGGCTGAAGTGGCACCGCTGTACCCCGTCTAGCTAGTTCATCCTGTAATTGCCAACGATATCTCGTTAGCCTGGTACCCAAAGCAGATTTATGGTGAAGTATTTAGTAGCATCTCGTAAAAGCTCGTAACATTCCATTACTGTTTTGGATGTGAGCCTTACTGACTGTAGTGCTTTTAAAGCAGCCTGACTGTCAGAACAGATCTGAATTTCCCTTAAAACACGATTCTTGCTTATGAGAATACTTTCCATTATAGCTATGACTTCTGCTTGGAAAACACTACAATGATCTGGTAAGCGAAAGGATTCGTTAATGCCCAACGATTCCGAATAGAAACCCCCTCCCAATTGATCATTGAGCTTAGATCCGTCCGTAAAAATGGTAATCTTGCTATTGCAGTCTTGTATACCATTGTTCCAATCTTCACGAGATGGGAAACTTACACTGAACGGTTTGTCTAAGAATAACTCCATCGAGTTAGAAAAGTCGGTGGTTCTATGAATTTGCGGAAATTGGCGCAAAATAGTCGAGAGTCCTCTAGAGCTTATGGCTAGATCTGAAGGTTCTCTTAGCCTTAAGGCCGATTTCACTGCTATTTGCTTACTGTATAGGTCTATTGGCAATAGATGCAGGTGTTTAATGCTGCTGTGAGGGTCGTTCTAAATGCGCCGCTGATACTCAAGGCATTTTGCAATATAGCCTATCGAAAATTGAAGTTGACCTGGGAAGATTCCATCTGGTCCTGAAGATTTATATGTTTTGGCAATGATTAGTTTTAGAATGCCTTTGTCCGGCTCAATTGCATTGTCGAACCCGGGAAGTGTGTGTCTAGCAGAAGATTTAAAGACTCCTCACAATATTCTGTCCAGCTCATATCAGGTTTTTGGATGTAGCCATTGATTTGATTAGAGCTCGAAATTATTTTTCTTACCCGAGAAGCTTCAGTGCCGTTTTCAATGTCCCCAAAAACGTGGAAGACCTTGGATAGTAAAAGTCCCAATCGTTCCTCTTGTGAGGATTTTGCTTTGTTAAACTGTAAAAATGCAAAAACGTTATCTTTTTCCACAAGATCTCTATATTGCTCAGACAATTTGATACGTGGATCTTTGCTGCAGCACGAATATGCCAAAAAATATAGCTCGAAGTCAGGAGACTCACTTTTGAAGACACCCGGCAAAGGTTCAAGTAACGATGTTATTTAAAACTGGCAAATTGGTATGGCATTTGTCTTCCGGACTAGTTCACTTTCAAAATAGACTTATCTTTCCATACACGCCTTATAGGCCATGGCCAAAACGGCCTTTAGTTCCTTCAGCTAAATATCTTACGGATTCAATAGACTCAAGGCGTGCTGCCGCACACGGAGCCAATTCTGATGGTTAAGCGATGACTCTTGGTTCGTCTTTGTGCCACAATTCATTTAAGCTAACAAAAAAGCACCCTATATTCACCTTATATTGTTTCACAGTCTAGAATTGTTTCACTTTGACCGCAAATTTCAATACAGTTTTGTGGTCGGAATCCCAATTCACTTACGGTTCGACGCATTGACGCTGGAGCTGCAACCAATTTGTTTATACGACGTATTTTGGCAGCTGTACGTCCATTAACTCCAAGTTACGACACAATTGACTTATATTTTAACAATTTGTAATGCTTTTAATTATAGACATGATTAAATATCTGAAATTTGTTGACTTAATTACCTGCAGAAATTCATTAAGTTGTCTAATGTGCATAAAATTTTCATAATATATAGAATCTACGACTACTACGTAGGTATTTGTTTTAGGCAGATTGTCGACTATCATCCAGCCACCGCTGGGAGCCCTCTCTCGAGCAATTGGCCATGACCCACATTTTCCTAGTTTGGGGAGTTTCTGTCGTGCAAACTAGTTGCAAAATTATATATTAATAAGATGCGGGTAAACTGTGTGTGTGTGTGGGTGGATGCTCCACAAAGATGCATGTTTTATCCTGTTTGCAGTTTGAGCTCCAACGATGCAATACATAAATACAGAAGTAAAGTCTAAAATTTGGCAAAAACTTGTCAAAAATTCACTCTATTAGTAGCATGTAGTAGTTGCATGTTTTACAAAACATCAAAAGTTTTCGTACACAAACGAGGGCAGGTTGTTGGGTTTGTGATTTTTGTTAATAAACAATGGTGACAATTGCGAAATTTCAGGAGCTTTGCTGCAAATTAGAGTCTTATTCACCAATCTCTCTAGATCTGACCGTCAGCAGCTATTTTCTGCTTTTGAAGTTAGAAAAAAATTTTAAATTTTGGAAAATTGTCGTAAATGGAGAAATAAAATTTGTAAAAACATTGGATCTAAATATCATAACTTAACAAGAAATTTAGATCTCTTCTCCCATGTCGGGAGACTTGGGCTGACAGTAACCCCTGTGGAAACCCCCGGTGGCAACAATGGTTCATGGATGGGTCCAAAACTGATCAGGGTGTAGGTGTTGGAAACGTTGGACCCTACCGCAATGGGCATTTGGCCCAGCGTCTTTCAAGCGGAGATTCATGCCATGAGATCTGCGTCCTTAGTATCCTTCTCAAGGAAACTAGGGAAGCAAACATATACATTTTTTCAGATAGCCAAGCTGCTATTAGGGCATTGTCTTCCTGGAGTATCTCCTGCAGGATGGTTAAAGAATGCCATAACTACCTCCAAGCCCTGTCCGCCCGGAACAAAGTCGTGCTATGTTGGGTGCTTGGACACTCGGGAGTGGATGGTAACTCGATCCTTGACGATCTAGCTCGACTGGGTGCCTCCACCCTGACTACATTTCCTGCACCGTTTTGTGGTTTTGGTTGGTCCATAATCTAAGCCATGATAAACAAATGGGCCGCAGGAGAACATAGGAGATACTGGTTCTCCCTTCCGGGGCTTCGTCAAACAAAAGTGCTTGTCAAACCTCTGGATGTGATCAAGACAAAAAGTCTTGGCAGAGCGGACCTAAAGCTCCTGGTAGCTAACCTATCCGGCCACCACACTGTTAGATACCATCTACAGAAAATTAGCAAATCGGACTCTTTAGAGTGCAGGCTCTGTCTAGACGACGATGAAACCACCAGCCACCAGACATATTCTCTGTGACTGCCCAGCGCTGGTATGGGACAGAGCATGTCATAGGGGAAAGGAACGGATTAGTCCATTCCATCTCAAGTCAATACTATTCATGCGGAAAGCGGAAAGTCGTTTGCTTTAACTTAAGGGTGTGGTACAAAAGACCTTTTGGTCGCAGTAGTTCACCTCTCTGTGAGGAACCCTTTACGGAAAAAAAATCATAGCTTTATTTTTTTTTTAATATATGGTGCTCATTATGTCACTGACTTATAAAACTGCTCTCGAATATACGAGAAGGGAGCATGAATTTTAAACTTTCGGTTGTCATTCATATACGGAAACCGCAGCGTACAGATGACTTTGGGAACTCTACCAAGGTTGTCTTGTGGCTTCCGACGTATTCTCACAATGATCATCTGATTAGGGTATTCCTGGGTATGAATTCTTGAAGCGCACACTCTACATAAAATTTATTTTAAATGACGGTTTTGATACAACACGGCTAGGACTAATTTTTTTTTAATCTGGTTTGACACCTTAAGTTGATTCTAAAAACAATTGGGTACAATCCTATTTTTTTCAATAAAGAATATGCTGAAAACTTGTAAAAAGGATCGATTTTTACTCATATTTTGGTTCAATCTGAGTGTAAATTGGTTAAAGAGTTCGCAAAGTATTTAATAGCATTGTTTTCATGAATAGTCCCAAAGTATAGAAGCCAATCCACTTACATTGTTAACACTCACCTGCACTCACCTGTTAAAGTAGCTCTTGCTCTCAAATTTATTTTAAATCAATACAAAAACGATTTCCTAAGTAAACACCCTTAAAAACCCAAAGCATCAAGCTCGTCCTGGCAAATAATTTAAAACATTTTCTTAAACAATTTTATGTAATATATGCTTTGTCTTTTATGTCTAACAGAGCTACCTGATATAGTACTGCAGCCCCCCAACAAGTCTGCTAATCTAATTATATATTCCAATAAAAGTAAGTATGTGCGGGCTCACTTCTTGGCTTGTTTAACATTTAAGGACAACAAGAGAATACAAAAAAAAAAAGTAAGCACAGGAAGGACAGCAGGGACAGGAGTAACAGTCAGTGAGGCTTGGCATTTACACAGTTGGGTGATTTAGATAAGCAAGACATGAGCTGTCACGCCAAAGAAAGACGGGCTTGGCAAGACCGGAGGAGCACTAAGACTAAAGCCAAAGTCCTAGTCGTAGTTTCTCTTATTTTTTTTAAGCAGACTAACAAAGAAGATTAAGAAATTTAGCGTTCTTGGCGGAAAAATGTGAATCAGTCGAGACGATGCACGGCAATGAGATACACTGCAACCATTGAAGGAAAAAGGAGCTTTTGCGAGAATTCGTTTACGAAGGTGGGAATATAGACAAATTTTCAACTCTTTATCAGCATTTAATTGTGCACTAGGCTCAGGGAGGAGTCAAGATGATCTTACATGTAGTATAAATTATTATAAAGAACTCCTAACCCTTCCTGTCAAAGACTCTGCACAAATCTATAATAGCCTTGGTCCTTTGGCTACACAGAGTATAAAAAGCTATTGTATCCTATGCAGAGTACTGCAAGTATAAAATGTTGTTAGGTAAATCATTTGCAGCTTAGCTTGTGGTACTCAAGCAACAATCGGGGTTATTCTTTGCACCACACGAGGGCAGATTGAAAAGTAGTCTAGAGAAGAAACATTTTGTCTCATTTCATTTCTTGTTTCTATGTCCCCCTTGTCTGAAGAATTTTAAGGTTATGCCACAAATTTGCGGAAGTCAGACTCGGATTCAGCGGCTTAAAATCCAAGTCAGACCCGTCTCATTTGGGTACATAGTTAATTAAAATTCTCTTCCATAGTCACCCCCTATGTGATTTAGATTTTGAGAGATTGAACTCTTGAGTGACAGTGCTTTATTTTATGTATACATATGGTATATATGTTCCTATATAACATAAAGCCTGAATGAATTTATTATAATTACCGCTATCTTCGTTCCAGGGTCGTTAGGTCAATTTGACGTCGCCACGCACATTCCCGTTCGAGCTTTTCCATCGTGAGCCTTGCGCAGAATGTGCCCTGCAAAATTTTATTTGCGACTCAGCATCCTGGATGGGTTTTTGATACGTCTGTTGGCCAGTTAGCTCTGCAAATCTTGAGCAAGCATCGGCGCTTACTTACCGTTTCCTGACGTCTCTGACCGTTTCACAGCCGTTTTGACTTAGCATTAGAGTTAAAGATTCTGAGCTTTGCCTGCTCGACATGCTCGGACAGCTCTACAGTTTCCACAACTGAACGAAAGATGTGATGCGGCAACATATCTTCATGTCTTCAGAGGATCCGCCAGAGTTGCTTATTGCGCTGCCGAGGGCTCTACGTCGGATGGATCAGCTGATCATTTTTGAACCACTTTTTTGGCTGAGAATTACTTTTGTTTTCGAGCATTTAATGTTTAGGACCGCCGTCTCAGCTACCAAACCTAAGTTCCATAGCGGAGAATCTTCCAGAAGGCATATATCTTCCGCATAAGAAATGTTTTCCAAGTGGCTGATGGCTCGCTCGTCACTTTATTTGGTCTCTCTAATAGCTCTGAGTACATTTCCCGATTATTGTGCAGGTCTGTTCATGGATATAATAGGATGCAAAGCAAGTCAGCTTATTCCGTACCTTTGCTTCGTTTCGTAAGTGTTGGCAAAACGTGGATCCACTGCTTCGGATGCTCTATGGTCACTAGCATCTTATTCCTGTTGCTAGCAGAAACCGTCAAACACTCCTTTAAAATCACATCAAAAGTTTCCGGAAATTGTAAAAAAAAACAAATTTTGCTTAAATTTTATTCTTAATTAATATCTTTACTATCGGCCTCGAAGTATTACTATTAGAGCCTACACACATATTCCAACGCTTGATCCAATCATCCATACACTTTTTTCCTTCTTCGAATTTGGTTTGATGGTCGAATGGTGTCAAATCGCTTCCCTTTTAATGGCAATTTGAGTTTGGGGAACAGGAATAAGTCACACGGTGCCACATCTGGTGAATACGGAGCCTGAGCGACCACATCCAAAAATTCCAAAATAATGAAAAAAAAATTAACGATTTTGGCACGATTCGGGCCGCGACGCGTTTCATGCCCAAAACTGCAACCAAAATGTGTTCGGCTGATCCATATGAGATGCCAAGGTCTGAAGCAATCTCACGAATTCCGACACTACGATTTTTGAGCACAGTTTTCTTCACTGCCTCGACGTTATCTTCCGTATTTGATTTTGAAGGACGACCGGAACGAGGCAAATCAGTGACGTCTTGATTTCTCTCTGAACAATTTGTACCACTCGTATGCCTGTGTTTTGGACATACAGTCCTTAGTGAAGGCCTTTTGCAACATCTTAAGCGAATCGGCACAAGAAAATTCATTCGCAACACAAAATTTCAAACAAACTCGTTGATACACGTTTTTTTCCATTGCAAAAATCGAAGAGCGTCCTTTTTTCGACTAACAACAACAGTTGCCAAACCAATACTAATAAGGCAAATTGCGCTCAAATTATAACAAGATGTCAAAAACAGTCCTACCAACCTAATAAAAAAAGAAATATACCAATTTATTTTGCGCGCGGCTTTTAAATCGAAATTCGGAAAACTTTTTGATCAGTATAGTATAACACCGGTTTCAACGTGATGTAGTCCAAGTGCCTACTGTCCAGAATTACCCGCTGCCTCTGTAAACGCTACCCAAGATAAGCAATTATTTGCCTCTATTTGTATTATTAAACGTCAATCCACGACTCAGTTAATCGAACGCTATCATTTCACTGGAACAGTCCGCCACAGCACTCTCGCAAGACTAGACTCGAACCAAGACCGCAAATAGACTCCAGGCACAACCAATTCGTGTGCCATAACGACACAGGGTGGTACAGGTGCATACCTTTGGCAGCACTCAGCTGAAAAACAAAATCAGCTCACCAAAAATAGCAAAATGTTTTCGCACATAGTTTCTCAACTAGGTAGATTACTTTTCAGTCTGCCCTCGTTTATTGCGTAAACGCATAAATGATTCAATGTGAAGAAATTAAATGAAGAGATATATTCTTGGGCCGCAATCCATATCGAGTTACGTCAAGTACCGATACCAAACTGGCATTTAGTAGTGAAAATTCAATAGAATAAGCCTTATTGATCTATAAATAAGTAAGTAGATATATCTTCATTATGTAGTGTCAAAACTACCGGGCTTATGTATAGTATATATCTTATTTAAAAGTAAATTAAAGTAAAAACTAACTACTGTGAATCACAATACAGAACCAATCCGTGTCCAACTGAGATTACTCAAGTATCGGTGCTTGCATTGCATAGTAAAGAAGTCGCTTGGGCATAATCGGGTTATACCGACTATAACATACCTTATACACTGGACTTGTCTGTATTGAATTGTAATTGATTTGTGTTGCAATTTTCGTTATTATTTTATTTATTTGAATATACCAAATTTGTTATATAAATATATAGGACTATATAGATTAGGGATTACGTAAATTATTTATATGATACTTACTTAATCCGGCATGAGAATTTCGAAAGTCAATATTGGAAACCTAAACTCAATTTAAGAACTTAAAAAAAGCATAAAACGCATTTTGGGACAAATATTCGGTTTCCTAGCTGTTTGAATCCACTGACGGATCCACGAGGGGGCTTTTGGAAGTTAAAAACCTGGTTTGACAGATTTATTGTGACCTCTAATACATTTTCACTTCGAAGTCAAAATTCCCCCTAAGAGTCAATTATGTATAATTATAATTGGATCTATTGCAGCAAAGGTACCAGAAAAGTCCAATAACGAAGTAACATGGACTACGATATAACCCACAGACGATCGAAACGCCTCTAAGTATGCCAGATTTGTTAAGTTTTTAAAAGCTTTTTAGGAATTACGGGCAAACAGATGACATGGCTATGTAGGTCAAAGACACAGCATTCCTTTTGCTAAGCCAAAATAGAGGCTATATTTGCTTCGGAACCACATGTTTTTCTTTAAAATAGCCATAGTAAAGCAAGCTAATGGTCTACGAGGAAGAATATAAAACTCTGCCAGATAACCGCAATTAATAAGTTTTATACGAATTCAAAAAAGCTTCAAATTTTTGGAATTCCGATCTGCTCGTAAAAAAGGTTTTAAAAGACATCTTTCAAATTTTAGATAAAATTTTTTTCCCAAAAAACTTTAGATAAATGTTTTTTTTTTCTCGAATATTTATTATTAGCAATCAACCCATGATTCCATAGAACCCATAGGTTATAATCCAACATTTTTAAAAAAAAGTAAGGGACTATACACTCAATATAACTTTTTGTGTGGTATGGTTTAGATTACTCTATATATACAATATTTTCAAAAATCAAGTAGTCGTTATGATAAGACACGCCTTCGAGGTCATTTGGGTGAAGTCTTTTTAGGCGTCATCCTGTCATCATGGTTTCTTAAGCGATCAGCGTATCGGTCGCTAAGTTTATTCAACACTTTACCCACATAGGCAATGCCTTGTGAAGGTTTCGATTTCGAATATACCACGGGATATCGGCAATTTTGCGCTGTTTTGTAAAATTACAATTTTTTTAAATTTGACTTGGCAGCTGTTCCCTAGATTATGAGAATAATTTAAAGTACAAATTTGAAAAGTGTCTTTTGACACCTCTTGGTAGACTTAGTTTTAAAAAACAGCATACGTTAAAGTCGGGCACGGACGACTTTGGGATAGCCGTTAATGTGATGCAATAAAATCCAATGTTTTGCTTACGAACTCCAAAAAATAGTTATTTGCCGAATATGATTACGGTATTTTCGTAACACATTAAAAAGACCAAAAACGATTTTTTGACCGGTACGTCCTATGGGTCAACCAATTTTGATCAAATTCGGTACAGTGCTTGGAAACTACCAAAAATTTCAATAAACTCTCAAAATTCCTTGTAGATATCGTAACCGCATTTGGCAAATAAAAAATTTTTGGAGCTATTAGGCAGCATACCGCATTTGATTGCAATATGGTGGTGTAGGGTATACCAAAGTCGCCCGCGCCCCACTTTATTGCACGCTATCTTTTGAAAAAAAAAAGAGCATTTCATACAGAGAAGTTCTTTAAAGGAACTTAGAGTGAGCTTACAAAATAATCTTCACGTAACGAATTAAGTATGCTTTGGTGTGTGCATTTGAATTAGACTAAAGTAGGGAGCTAGCGTCAAAACTTAAAGTCGGTTCTAGTCTCAGCGACTATTTTTAATCAATACAATTTATATGTTCTTTACTGTTTTCCTCATATTTTTTTTAAATTCCTCTTTTGTATATAACTTTTTTCAGCTCTTTTTTGTAGGAGGCGAGGCAGAACCCCAGTCCTTTATACCCTCTCCCACACGTCTCAACATATCCCCTCGAAGCCAACCCCATACATTATTTTAAATGCGGACGACTTTGGGATACCCTGTACCACTAGCTTGCAATAAAATCCGGTTCCTTCCTAAAAAAAAACCAAAAACAGACGAACTTTTAAGCAAAAATTTTTTCTTTACCGATCGTTTCTATAGGAGCTATATGATATACCAATTTCTATCAAATTTGGCACAGTGCTTTAATACTTTAAAAAAGATCTTCAGAATTCAAATATCTTTACAAACAAACGGAACACAACGAAATTTGTATAAAAAAGGTTTTTTTGGACCGTTTCGTCCTATGATATAGTCAACCGATTTTATTCAAATTTGGTACAATGCTTAGGTAGTCTAAAAAAACTTCTTAATTGCGAATCTGGTTACGATATCTTTATTAAAAAGGGAAATATAGCGAGTTTTGTATACAAATAGTTATTTTGGGCGATCGGTCCTATGGAGCTATATGATATAGTCAACCGATTTTAGTCAAATTGGGTACAGTGCTTGCGAACTATAAAAAACTTTCGAATACAATATTGCAATATCTTTATAAACAAACGAGTTATCCATATAAAACTTTTATTTTTTTCGAGGTCGTCTAAAACACCCGTATGGGAGTTATATAATTTAACCCCGGTATCAAAGAAATAAGATAAACTTGTCTCCTATGGAATAATATGAGATCTTTGGTTCCTCTAACTCTTATCATCTCTGAGAGCTAGGCGTTCAAACGGACAGACGGACGGACGGACCGACGAACATGGGTATATTGACTTCCCTTGTCACCCTGATCATATTTTAGGTAACTTTGGGCTGTCTCCGACGACTCCTTCTATATGTTACATACATTTTCGGCTTGCACAAACTTAATTTACCCTTTGTACCATATGGTAAAGGGTATACAAATTTAATGTTACTTCAAAACTATTTAAAATGATCGTTAGGTAAAATATTCTTAAAAAATATTTAAAATAAAGACATTTTATTTTTACAGAAAACTTTTTTGCGGTTTAAAATTTAAAGTAAAAATTGGTATTTTATACAAAAAGGCATCCCCATATTCGGACTTCTAACTTTTTATCCTTTAAAGCATCAATTAATTGTGCTTTGTTACGGTAAATATTAAGCTGCATCTATTTCGCAAATTTTTCAAAAGTGTGCCATATTTTGAAAGGATTCAATCTTCCGGCTTTGTCCAAGTAACCGCTCCACATCTAGACCAGTCGGCGACTGAGCTTAGCGTGCAAAAAAGGCGCGTTTAAAACCATGTGGATGCTGTTCCCCTTCCAAAGACACCAGAGATTTTGCGCACAAACATTGGTTCCTAGCAGAATAGAGACTCTAGAGATTTCTTGTTTCAGTGCTGCTCCAAAAAAATATATACTGGGATATTTTGTTTTGTAATAAATGCGTTCTAATAAATTGAATACACTTAGTAATTTGTACCATATTGGAAATAATAATTTAAAAGCAAACATTTGTTGAAATTTGTTTTAGGCTAGCAACGAGTTTTAATATCTAAACAGAATGCCTATAGAGTACCCCCAGCTTTTAACTATATTACGTTAGTTTGGGAATAAATCATTATACATTATTAAACCACATAATGAAATATGAACGAATTTCCACAGAAAATTCAAACCGACTGACCTGAACCCACCGCACACGGGGCTTCTTTTTGGCGCATTGTGTAAAACCGGCTAATGATGAAAGCAGGGCACGCAGGGAGCGTCTGATTGATGTTCCCGATTATTTAGCCTGACAGGCTTACCTTCAACCAGGAAGCCAACTAAAAAATGTGGTTTTGCTTTGCCTGCCACTCGAATGCATTTTATCTCGTTGCCACTAAGCAAATACCTAAATGCACTAGAGGGGTGGCTGCAGGGGAGGCGCTCCAGGGTGTGCGCAACACCCAACGAAATATTTAAGTTTCTTTAAATTTTGAGCAGTGCTTAAAGTAGCCAATTTTTAAAAAGTTTGCAATTGATATTGGAGTATTATCGCTCCCAGAGAGCACTTTATTGAATCCGCCACTGACATGTACTATGTACTATATAGTATATATCTATATTAAGTTGTGGCTAAACGGTTCCAACGCCTGTGGCGCAGTTTTAAATTATCCAATTTGGCATGCATTTTGGTGCATCGAAAGTGGGAGCTAGAGGTTTGGCTGTTGCTCCAAGCGACAATTTGCATATTTTCCCCAAACTTGCCAGAGCACACTGGAACAGAAGGCCAACGAAATATATTCAAAAACCAAAGGCGGTCAAGTAATCTTATTTTTTATTAGATATGTATTCGATTTAGGCAAATTCTATGTGATGGCCCAGTTTGGTGTACTTAGTGAGTTTTTAATTTTTTTGAGCCGGTTTGAAAAGTTGAATTTCCTCTAACAATTTTTAAATTTTAACACTGAGTCCGCAATGTAAAAATCGAAAACAGAAAAATTTAAAAATTACCGAAATTATTTCTCACTAATTACTAGACTTCAAATTCTCATAAATAGAATATAGGAATATCAAAGAATACTTAAATAATTATTTCTAACCCGAAAATATTATTATTATTTCAGCCTCAATTTTAATTATTGTACCTTTGTGGCCAACTTTTTGAAATTTTTCCGAATGCTTTCAGTTTTCAGGCTTCTTACAATTTTTCCAGTCTACAGCTTTTCAGATAGATTTCCAACTTTAATGTGATGAATTTGCATTCGAATTTAAAAAATTATATGCCACATTAATTGTTACTTGGATGAAAAAGTTTTTGACGTGGAATAAAAAAAATAATATACGAACATGAACGATGAACAAAAATTAAACCTGTCAAACTTTCACAAAAGAGTCTCTGATTTGTTAAACTTCAAGAAAATTAATATCAACTTTTTTAATTTTAACATATGTCACGATAATTTCGTTTACTTTAAAAAAAAACTTTTATCATATGACACTTAGCAATACCACTTAGTACGCCAAATGGTTGTTATAGGGTAGGTCATCTGTTGGTTAGTTTGTTAATTTTATTTTATTCGTATACTTATCATCGTCCCAATGCGAACATTGTAATATTAGATTTTTTTTATTATGTAAACTCATCTGGCTCTTCTTCCATTGGTCCCAGCAAGGTCCAACTCTTGCGATTTCCCGGAGACTCTTACCTCAACTATGTTTTTTTCATAGATCGACCATTTTCTTGGTAAGCCACTTTTACAATTATTTCAGTTATTAATCGATCCGTGACTAAAATTGAGTAGTTTTGAACTTGACATATATTGAAGAGCATCCACTTTGTATAGGTATGTTCCGAACCACGAGTGTTTAGCAGCAAAGCCATCAAATGGCGCAACCTAACTTCCGCTAGCGAATATAATTTCATCTTCAAAATATGCCAATATGATGTTCGTGAGAAATATACACTATTTTTTGTAATATTTGAATAAAGATTCTTAGACCATTTGCAACTTCTTTTAGGGCATTTTGTACAAGAAACAGTACGGTGCCTTCCCGAGACACTCTTCAATAAGTTCCAAGTTCCTTCCGCTTGTCCATGATTTTTAGATCACGATAGAGTGTTTCAAAATTGTCTAACACCCCCAAAATCGCAAGTTATTGCTTAAAAACCGCTTTTCGGGTACTGCGATCATTCCCACAATCACAACGTCGCCATTTTTCAACCGATTTTCGACTACTTTACGGTTTTTGAAAGAAGAAGATTCAAGCTTTAAGATGATGTACACTTGTTTATACTTCATACAAAGCAACTACGAGATTTTTTAAAGTTATCTAAGATTTACACTTTTTTTTTTCGTTTTTCACACTTTGAAGTCATTTTTATATAACATTTTGTTTAAACACCTTTACTTTTTTACATTTATTCTTAAAGAAATATTAATTCCGAGTAAGAAAAGTCATGGTTTATTAAAATCGGTCGATAAATGCTTAAGTTACGACGCTTAATGTAAACAAGGAAATTAAACTTCCATCGACAAAAAAAAGTTTTAGATGAATAATTCGTTTGTTCATGAAGATATCGTAACCAAATTTGGTATATTGCTTAGGAACTATTACAAACTTACAAATGCCAAATTTGGTCACAATATCTTAACAAACAAACGAAATACAACAAATTTTGTTCAAAAATCGATTTTTTGAAGATCGGCCCTATGGGAGCTCTATGATATAGTCAACCGATTTTGTTCAAATTTGGCACATTGCTTAAGTGCTCTAAAAATTTCCAAACGCCAAATCTGATTACTATATCTTTATTAAAAAGCGAAATATTGCGAATCTTGCTTTAAAAAAGTTATTTTGGCCGATCGGTCCTATGGGAGATATAGAATATAGTGTACCGATTTTGATCAAATTTGGTACAGTGCTTGGGAACTATAAAAAACTTTTGAATAGCAAATTTGGTTATGATATTTTCATAAACAAACGAATTATCCATCTAAAACTTTTTTTTGTCGATGGAAGTTTAATTTCCTTGTTTACATTAAGCGTCGTAACTTAAGCATTTATCGACCGATTTTAATAAACCATGACTTTTCTTACTCGGAATTAATATTTCTTTAAGAATAAATGTAAAAAAGTAAAGGTTTTTAAACAAAATGTTATATAAAAATGACTTCAAAGTGTGAAAAACGAAAAAAAAAAGGTGTAAATCTTAGATAACTTTTAAAAAATCTCGTAGTTGCTTTGTATGAAGTATAAACAAGTGTATATCATCTTAAAGCTTGAATCTTCTTCTTTCAAAAACCGTAAAGTAATCGAAAATAGGTTGAAAAATGGCGACGTTGTGACTGTGGGAATAATCGCAGTACCCGAAAAACGGTTTTTAAGCAACAACTTGCGATTTTGGGGGTGTTAGCCAATTTTGAAACACACTATCGTGATCTACTCGTCAAGACCTACAACGTACACTAGGTCACTTGAAAAGTTCTAAATCACTGTTGTATAGTGTTATCAATCTCGAATCAATCGTACAGCCCAGGAACGTGAAGATCGCAATGAAAGCGAAAGAATTCGGTCAAGACATGCCCGTGAAGCGCGACTTTCGACTAATAACAGGACAACGTCTACCGGGCCCACTAGTAATATATAAAATTTAATACTTTAATTAAAAATAGTTCTATTAGTTAATAAGAAATAATTATGTAACTTATAATTAAAATTATTCATTATTTAACAAATCATATTCGAAAAAGGAATTATAAAACGATATTTCAATCATGAATAATTTCTTCAGTGAGTATCGAGCCCTGAACTCTCTTAAATTTTCCTTCATAACTCTGCCTTTCGATTTAAGCCGAATATTTTATAGACGATACTCGATAATCTCACGCATTAAGACTCTTTAAAATTTCGCTATCTTTAGTCCAAATTTCGTAAAAAGAATTTAAAAAAGTCAAATTTGTGATTTGAGATGAAAGTAGAGTAGCCAAATATTTTAATTTTTTTTACTTCCACAAAATATGTTTCGAAAATAGGTAATAATAATGGTGTAACAAATTATTCAACATTTTTGTTTACTTTCGACCCACGGTGCAATAGAAAAATTGAAAAAATTCTAAGAGATGCAACATATTGGCATTGAAAGTACTAGTTTTTGGTAGTAATATTACTACTAAATGTAGATTTTATGATTGCCCAAATTCGGACTTACCAATGCGGCATTTGATTCTGGCCCTTAATTTGCAAAGTCGAAAGAAAGTTCAAATTGCCAACTGCCAGCAAGTTTTAATTGCTTTTTCGTTGGTACTTGACGAAGCCAAAATGTACTTCAAAACATGATAAGCAGAGCTACCTCTTGGAGCCCCTATTCCTAATTCTGACACGCTCTGTCGTTTAATAAAGTTTACCATCTATGTGGGAAAAAAAAACATATATTAGTCGTGGCAATGCACGACAGGAGGATGCGCTGTATCCACTTTGAAAAAAGAAAAAGTGAATTTTGGCGTCAAATTTGAAAGTGATACGATGTGAATTGTATTCATGTTAAAGGAAGGGGTTAATGATAGTAGGGTGGTTATGGTCTGTCTTGTAAAACTGTCCACATTTTATTTTTAATTAGGCTTACATGAATCAAATTACTCATTTTTGTGGGCTTAGCATTTTTTTAATAGATGGTGACGGGAAGGTGTCTAAAATTAATAGTTTTGGTCTATACCTTTATCCTCAGTGATTGTGAGCTTGTCGCAACGAGAGGGTGAGGTATCCAAATTTTTGTCTCTTAATGTGATAGAGTCAAAGATATAGATGTCCATACGAATTCGAACTGGTCACAATTACTTCTGTTATAAGAAGTGGACCCCCTTTGATTACAGTGTATTAAAAATGTCTGCACTCAACTAGTATGTTTACATGCATATATCTATTTACTCCTTAAGTGTAGAAGTTTCCGGCACTATTAAGGCATAACTTTGAAACTATTTGCTGCATATGCATAACTAAGGAGTTGCTAAAATGCCATAAAGTGGAGGTGCTTACAACTTCCTATTTCCACCCCCAAAAATGACACACATCATCATCAGCTCTCGGTGAATAAATTATTAATACCTTAATCAGGGTCGACCTCTTTAGCACGCAAACTTTAACACACAACTTGGCAGCTCGGGGGCAAAGTATGACGATTATTACCACAGCATGTGCATCATCTTATCCAAGTTTCACACCCTCCAAATGCCAACACTAATGCGTTCGAGAGAACAAAACAAAGGACCTTAAAAACTGCACTAAAATTCAAACCTGTTTAAGATCTACCACATTCCATATGGGGCACGCTGGTTTTTTCTGTTTTTGGGGTGTATTTGGCAGATTGAAACACATTCTGTGGCATAAGTTTTCGGGAGAGTGAAACCAAAGCAATCCCAATGGCTGCTGCAGTGCAGCACAATGTCATTGGCATTGGCTTGGTTACAACAACGACAGCAACAAAAAACATAAAGAATTGAATCTAGTTTTGTACTTGACATTTACTGAGATGAAGCTGTACACAATTCCATAAACACGTCGTAATCTATTATGGCAGATTGAAGAGGGTTTGGGAAATCCAAAGGTTTTTATGCGCGGTTGCAGCTCAACTTGTTCGTTGCTCTTTTGTAATCCTGCCTTTGTGTTTTTGGCCAAAGTCCTGGTCCCTTAACATTCTTGCAGAGTAGCCATAAAAAAGCAGAAGAGCAAGCAAAAACAAATGGCAATGGAATTCACTTGGTTGGTTGGTTTGAGTAGTGTTGGATTATGCCAGGCAAGGCTATTTAACAAATTGGCTTTAAAATTCACACACAGCTTAACTGTGTGGCATGGTTCTTGGCTTTGAAGCAAATTTTTGGTAATAAATGATTTAGTACTACAGCGAATTAGCCGGTTCTACAAATTTACA
>JBAMAX010002220.1:0-275575 GCA_037043745.1 Chymomyza amoena | reverse complement strand
CATTTTCCTTTGTATAAGTGAGGCGAAAAGATCGAAATAACAACTGGAAAACATCGATGTATCGATATTTATTTACCTCAAAAAGTTCGACATATGAACAATTGATTAAGCCAATTAAATTAAAATATGTCTTACAAAAAACAAACTAATATATTGTTATTATAAATTAATATGTAAAATAGTACATTGTGATCAGTCATCAAGTTGATATATAAAGTATATAAACTAAACAAATATTGTGAATCAAAATTACAAAAAAAGTACGGTTATATAGAAAAAATATTATGAAAAAACATACTTTTTTTTCTCAATTTTTATTTACAACCCGTCCAAAAAACATTTTTTTCCGTAAAAGGGTTCCTTACAGAGAGGGTCGCACTGCGTCCAAAGTGCTTTTGTACCGTACCCTTAAGTTAAAGCAAAAGACTTCGCTTTTCCTCATGAGTTTTGTTGACCTGACATGAAGGGACTAATCCGTTCCGTTCCCATGTGACAGGCTCTGTCCCATACCAGCACTGGGCATTCACAGAGAATATGTCGTGGTTTCATCGTCATCTAGACGAGTCAACACTCTAGAAGGTCAAGATAGGCCAATTTTCTATAGATGAAATCTAACAGAGTGGTGGTCGGATAGGTAAGCTACCAGAAGCTTAAGGTCCGCTCTGCCAAGACGTTTTGTCTTGATCGCATCCAGAGGTTTGATAGAGAAGCACTTTTGCTTGACGAAGCCCCGGAAGTTAGAACCAGTATCTCCTATGTTCTCCTGCCCCTTTGTTTATCATGATTTTGATTGTAGATCAGCCAATGCAAAAACGGCGCAAGAGATGTAGTCAGGGTGGAGGCACCCTGTCGTGCTAGATCATCAGCGATCGTGTTACCATTCACTGTCCAGGCACTCAACATAGCACGACTTTGTTCCGGGCGGACAGGGTTTGAGGTAGTTATAGCATTGTTTAACCATCCTGGAGGAGATGCTCCAGGATGACAATGCTTTAATGGCAGCTTGGCTATCTGAAAAAATGCATATGTTGCTCCCCTAGTTTCCTTGAGAAGGATACTAAGGACGCAGATCTCTATGGCATGAATCTGCACTTGAAAGACGCTGGGCCAGATGCCGCATTGCGGTAGCGATTCTGGTGTTGGGTCCAACGGTTCCAACACCTACACCCTGCTCAGTTTGGACCCATCCGTGAACCGACTGTTGCCAACGGGGGTTCCCACACGAGAACTGCCATCGGCCCAAGTCTCCCGACTTGGAAGAAGAGATCTAAATTTCTTGTTATGAAAAGTTCCGTGATCATAAGATCTGATCTGAGACCAAATGATACGTCAGGAAGGAAATATATAAGTGCGGCATGACCAGTATCGTCCAAAAACAATTAGTAAATTATATAAAATTATTTTAGAAATGACGGGAGCAGTTACTCTCCATAAAAAAGAAAGAAAAAAGGCAACATTATCGAAAATAACTCTGTGATTTTAACATTTTTCAGCAAGCGTCACTTTTACTCAACTTGAAAAGCTTTAGCAGCTTTTTAGGACTTGAACATGATGCCATCTAAAGTGTCTTGAACTCTTTTTAAGCGATTTGGTACCATGGCGACTCCTTCATACCATGACAGCTTAAATTATTAAAATATTGGAAAAACTTTGCAAAAATATCCAGCTCAGAAACAACTTTTCTTACCCGTTAAGATTAACCCATCAAAATCAATTAATTTCTATACAATGGCAACGAATGGGGTAGGAAACTAAACGCCTTTTTGCTGAAAATCATTAAGTAGCAAAGACACTAACTTATCAAACTGCCCTTGTGCCATGGCAACTGAAACGTTATTTTACCTTGTCCTTCTAAGAAACAAACTGCAACGCATAAAACTTGACCAAACCAGCCGAGTCATGCTAATACAATAACTCAAGTTTTTTTAAGCGTACGGACAGTGAGAATTTAAGTAAGTGTCCTTACTTTCCAGGCTCTTCGGTATCTAATCTGAAATGAGCCACCGAATAATACATTTATTGCAGCAATATTTGGTATCTAGATGGTATCCAGTATTATCTATCTGCCAGATAGATTGCTAAAAATGTCTATTTTAAGGGATTGTCATGCTTCACCTTGACTTTGTACTTCCTTTTTTCTGCACTTCTTTGTACTCTGGGGCACGCAGTGCAAGTACAAAGTCAAGGTTAAATAGATATATTCCCTAGCTCAAAGTGTATTTAAACACTTTGAATCCATTATAATATGTCAAAAACTAAGTAACCTTCGAAGCAATGGCTTCCTTCTTAAGTAGTCGACAAGAAAAAGTCCTATTTTTCATCCAACACCATAATGGGAACAGTGTTGTAAGACGTTCATTGCTTAATCCATACAGGATCCGGCTGTAAAGTAGTTTCACTGTGGCAATGAAAATGGTTAACCCACTTAATATTCTGTAAAATAGAATATCTACACTATCCTGTACTTCCTGGAAGAATGTTACCAAAATAGTCTTAAGCTCCCCCATCAAGATCGGTTGCAGACCATTTACCAAGACCTAATGCCGTCTTTTCAAAGCGTGAAATGGAAAAAAGTCAGACGCGCTAACGTCGAGTCAGATACTCCTCCATACGGAAGGTCGTGTGGCATGAAGCATTGGCCTGATGGAGACAATTTCTATAAAATAGAATATCTACACTATCGTACACTGCCTCGTAGAAGGTGACCCAAAGGCTTTTAAACTCCCTCTTCACGATCGGTTGCAGACCATTTACCAAGTCCTAATGCCGTCTTTTTAAAGCGTAAAATGGGAAAAAGTCTGGCGCGCCAACTTCGGGGCAGGTACTCCTCCACATGGAAGGTCGTGTGGCATGAAGCATTGTCGTGATGGAGACAATTGGCTGGGCGTACTCGATTTCTCAACCATTTAAAGACCAAAACCAAGAAACTGCATTAGCCGTTTCTGCCCGTGGCACAAAAATTCCCTCTTGTTTGCTCCTTTTCTTGAATTCACCTATCACAACCTCTAAAATGATGAACAAAGCAAAAGGAATCTCACCACCGTAAGCGAAAGGCACGACGTTACTCTAATCTGGGTCCCGGGAAACCGGAATATAGAGGGAAACGAATAAGCCGACGAACGGGCAAGAATTGGATCTGCCATGAGTCAGGCTCTTGCGGAACCGGCGTTCACACCACTTAACGTAGTCGGGAGAGAAATCAACACGAAATACCTTCAAATAGCGGGTTGCAGATAGAATTGTCTTGTAACATGCAGGACTTACAGGAGTGCTGCGCCGTTTGAATGTGGTCGATGGAAATATTGAATAACTTGAACAATTCTCAATCGATTTTGAAAAACTATTTATTTATATAAAATTGAGAAGCTTTCCAATTTTTTTCCATTCAGTTGCCAAAAACAACGTCAATCAAATGACCTCCTTTATGGCGGATACAAAGAATTCAGCTCTTTTTCTGGCATTTTCCATGACATTTGCCAGCATCTCGGGTGATATCGCAGTGATTTCGGCTCGAATATTGTCCTTAAGCTCCCCTCAAGTGCCTTCCGGATTGTTGGCATACACTTTGCTTTTTAAAAAATCCCCACAAAAAAAGTCCGGTGCCGTTAAATCGGGCGATCTCGGTGGCCAGTCAATAATAACCCTTTCGATACCACACGTCCTGGGAACTTTTGACGCAAGAAGTACATCGTTGATTTCGCGGTGTGACATGTCGCGCCGTCTTGTTGGAACCAAAAGCCTTTAAAAACCTTTTTCACGCATTTCTGGTAAAACAGGGTTTGCTAACATCCATCGATACCGATCCCCATTGACAGTTTCCCCAACTGATGGTTTGAGAGCAGACACCGGCCCAAACAGTCACTTTCTGATCATGCAGTGGAGTTTGATGGATAGTGGGGGGATTTTCTTTCCCCCAAATGCGACAGGTTTGTTTATTTACAGTGCCAAGATAGCGTGGAAATGGGCCTCGTCAGTCATTAGAATTCGCTCCCAAAAATCGGGCTCCGATTCACTCACTCGAATAACGTTGACTGGCGTAAGCCGCGCGTCGCGGATTGTCTGTTTCCAATAATCTTTGGGTTAACTGCACTTTATATGGAAACATATCCGGATCATCTTTCAGAAGCCTCCTCAAAGTAGTTCCACTGATGATGGCAAGTTGCTGAGACCGGCGGCGGTACGAGACGGAAGGATTCTCTGCAACACTCCGTTGAACAGCTTCAATATTTTCATTTGATCGTCGAGGACGTGGGTGATTTGAATGTGGACGGTCCGCTACAGACCCGTTGATTCTCGAAATTTGAAGCTTAGCGACGAATAGTGTCACTTTTAGGCGCAGAACTGACCGCGATTCATGGTTAAAATTGTAATGCAATAACCTTTCCAAAATGTGTTCGACGACGTCAATCGGTTGAAATCTGTCAAAGTTATTCAATATTTCCATCGACTACATTCAAATGGCGCACCCCTCATGACTCGGTTCCATTTGCCATTATTTACATTTTCCGAACTTAAAGACATGCGTTGGTTGACGTAAATTCCAAACAAACGGTATGGTCATCTTTAAAATGCCAATTTGAGCAGCTCTTTAAATTATACCCTTTTCACCTCTCTATTAATTGTCTTCATCTGCGTTTAAAAATGTGAGAAACGGCTTGATCCGTCCCTGCCATAAAATTCCATGCCGTGATTTTGCCTTTTCCTGGTCTTCCTGTGGGGATCTTAAATTTCGTGTTTCCAAACACCCACCCAACACCAACCCCATCCCGACCTCACCCCTATCCCAATTTTATGATTCCTTCTTTTGGTAGACCACATACATTCCAGGCTGCCCTCGTATGCCGCAGCCGACATTTAAGAGTCTTAAAAAAGTTTACTTTTCATAAAAATAGGATAAAAACGCGTTTTTTTTACGAGTAGGAGTACTAAAGTGTGCTTAAAGCAGGGAAATACAATTCTCTAAGGACTCTTCACTTGTCATATGGGACGACATGATTATAATTTCGCACTCACGTTCTGTTCACCGAATCTAATTAATTTTTTGTTGCTTTCCAAACAATCGTCCTAAAAGTGCTGACTACAACCAAATTAGAATCATGGACCCCGAAACCAACGTCTCGGCATTTAGCATACGCACTTCCTTTTTTTTCGGTCGATTCACAAATAACTTGGCAGGACTTAATAACAAAAACAACAACAGCAGCAATAACAACATCGAGCTGAAGTAGGAGGACAACCAAACCACAATCAAGCTGCTTAGATAAACAAAAACATTTACAAAAAAATAATGGCAGGAGCTGTAACGGTTGGCGCGTTGTCAAATTTTTGTTGTTGTTGCTTTTGGCTCTACCTTTTGGACTTGTTTACGTAAAAGTTAGGGAAAAGACATAAAACGACAGCATCCTGGCATCGTAAAAATTGTCGCCGCGGTACATACGAGGGTAGACTGAACAGCAATCTAAGCAGCAAAGTGGCAATGAAATATGATAATTAAATAACACTCGGTAACAAATTTAGGGGTCATCGAGTATTAAGGAATAATAGAAAAAGAGCCCAAAAACATGTTTTTCGAAAAAATCTCGAAAAGTTGCTTAGAAAAAAGGCTGCCATTTTCGTGTTTCTCGACCCCAATTTACCTTTGAAAGACTTTTCTACCAAGGTTCATTTTATCCTGTAAACTAATGTAATAATGCAATGTAATTCTTTGCATAAACTCACTTTAGAGCAGAGTTAAAAAAAATAAATGTTTCTAAATGTCCTGTTCCGTATTCTGGACACACTGAGTACGTGGAAATTCATATTTTTTATCATTTACAGATATAAAAGAAACTTATGTTTTATGTGTTACGGGTGTTCTCGTGAACATGTCAATGAATTTCAAATATGATTTTTGCGTGTTTTAGAAGTTGTCAATACGGAGGTTTTAAGCCTATTGCGATGTTTGTGTGTATTGGCTCGTGAGATATACGCATTTTTGTGAATATCGGTAATTGTGTGTGTATTGCATTATATATAAAAAAAACTGGTATTATCGTTAATCAATGTTCGACGTCCAACATCGTTTCAGTCATTGAGAACAGCGAATGCCGCCTTCTAATCGATCAATGCATGATGTATTTTAATTGGAAGAAATGCATCGAATCAAATTAATTATCAATCTAATCGTTCTGCCCCGGAACGTGAAGATCGCAATGAACGTGAAAGAATTCGGCTAAGACAGACCCGTGAAACGCGAGATTTGACTAATAATGATGCAAGTTAGAATCGAGCTGCAAACTAACCTAAAAAACTAATAATTTTCCAGATAAGCTAACTAGAGAATCTTACGATGTTCATTCACTTTAAGAGTAAAATGTTTGGGCAGGACAACGTCTGCCGGGCTCACTAGTAACTTATAGACAAAAGCAAAGCAAGGAAAGTAGTTCTAATTGTTCTGGAGAGACAGAACTCTGCCTCAAAAGCTTTTTCTGCTGGGTACAGAGTAATGGGGGAAATTAATATTTCTTTTAATTTATTTAACATTATACCATTATTATTATTATTTAGAGATAGTACAGTTTATAAAAACATTTTACATTAAAATTAGTAAATTTTATTAGTTTTTCGTGCTCTCAACGCCACATTTTTTGTTGTCTACATTTTCTAAACTTCCTCTTACTCTATCTTATCGCCGATTTAGCAACTTTCAATTTCACTTGCAACAAAGTACTCGAATTTAAACCACGTACAAAATTCGTTTTGGTAAAAAATGGGAGCACCAACTATTTGATAATTTGCAAATGTAATATATAGGGCCGAACATCGTATCTATACAAATCCTTGTTCAGTGTAAATTTCTCAAAAGATTCAAATTGTTTGTGATCCTTGGCTTTGTTGTATTGGTTTCAAATTCATCGACAGTTACTAACAATGAAAAAAAAAAATTGTTATTATCTTACCGATATTTAAAGATTAAAGCAATCCATTCTCTACTCATTTCTCATGAGAAACCAAAAAACGCGAGAATTACATCAGGGCTCTGACAGTTCTTCAAAAAATACCACAAAAAAGATTTTTTAAAGATTACACTCGTCTACAAATTTAAAAAAAATATTGAATCCTTAACATGTTTTAGTCATAAGTCACAATTTTCGGGCGATGCTGGTTATTTTTGGGCTCAGATTTCTGAGATAACACTAGTTTACAGCAAAATGCAAACAAGTTTTACTTGTTCCCGTAGTAAACCGAAAATTAAGTCCAAAAACTGTTTCCTAATCGATCAAACTTAACGAGCCTTGAATAAAACTGTATGTATAAAAATTTTTGTTTCTATTGATCAATTATTATCTCTCTAGCATAAAACTTAATCATAAAATACCAGGCCATCTTAATTCTTAGTATTTTGTTTACAAATCGCAAATAGCTAGTCAGAAAAAGTTAAAAATCTTATTTGATGTTAAAAAAAAGAAATCAAAACTATCACTATTTTGATTATTGAATTTAATCCCACCAAACTAATTAAAAAACCCGAACAAAAAAGTTACCATTCCGTTTACTTACCAGCCCGCCCTCGTCTACGAACAATCAGTTTTACAGACAGTCAAACATTTATATTGTACATGTTCTTCGATAGCACGAACAAGGATATAAACAATTTTAATCATAAACACACAAATAGATTGCGTCATGACAAAAACTTCCTTTGGGCAAAAATAAAAACAAAACTATTTACGAGCTTAAGATTTAAAGCTCGACGGGTGCGGGTTCGTTTTTCAAAATTCCTTCAACGCACCAAAACAGGACGCAGCTCCTTTTGCGTTTTGCCCAAATTCCGGTTACAATTGAAGTTTAAAATAACGATGCGAGGACACGCCATTGTCATTATGCGCATTTGGCTGCCCCTTTATGGTACATATGTATACATGGATGCTACATGCCTTAGGTATATAGTATATAAGCTAAGATATATAAGAAATAATAAAAAGGGATACAAAACAAGAGGCGAGTCTTGCTTCAACGTTTGATGTCGTATTTTGGCATGTAGTAAGCTCTTGGGCATCCACAGAACATTTTTTTGACTAACGAGCCACATTTTGGTAATCCGTCCCTCGGGTATTGTACAGAAGCATGTTAACCATCAGATTGAGAGTCAGAGACGGAGTCAGAGTCAGAGTCGCAGCCAGGACATCAGCAACGTTACAATGTTTCGTAAAGGCTTTCGCAATACGATTAAATGAGCCATCGCTTAGGTGCTTAAGCCCAAGGTCCAGGGTCCACACACACACACGCATACGCATGTTTTTCCACGCTTTGCCTAATATGTAAATTAATGTACATATGTACATACTTATATACATAAATATATACATATGTATGCCAGGATAAACGAAACAAACACATTGCCAACTTTGTCATGTCAAGGCGTAGAGTAATATGCTAATGTGGGATGGACCCAAGTGAAAAGAGCATTATAAATTGTTGTTGTTGTTTTGTTATATCGCATTGTTGTTGCTGTTGTTGTCCTTTATAGGGTTTAAATATTCATAAAGAACTTAAGCTTATTAAAAATCAGAATAATCTAAGAAATCAAAAGCTTTCAAAGCAGCTGTCTGTCCTTTTAATGCTTACACATAAAGTACAATCTTTGTGACGTGGGCAATAAAAAGAAAGAAAGAGTTGTCGTGGAACTCTGGCCACGGAGTAGGAGTGACTTCTAGCGAATGTTTTTCGATGTCCTTGACTGGGTTTAGGCTAGCACCGCACTTTGTGCCGACCTACGCTCTTAGTATAATATTCTTAAGGGTATTCCCTGGGCAGTGGTGACAATGACATCAGTTTGGCACTTATGTTTGCTGAAAAACTTTTAGGTAAATTGATCAAACCTTAGATGTCGATTCAAGTTTTGATAATAACAGTCATCCTTTTTGGTCTCGCAATGTGGTATCTTTTTTAAAGTATATGGACGATTAACTGAAATAGCAACACAGAAGCTATGAGCATTCTATGAATTAGTCCTACCTGACCAAAATTCTTGACAATGAAATATTGTAGTTTTTCACGCTGCGGTACAACAATTCCATAAATTAAAGTATAACAATTTGTTGACAACCCTGAAATGTTGATAAGCTAGCTTGTCAACACCGATTATCAATCATCTCTTTGTTTACGCAACCAAAAAAAATAATGAAAAAAAACAAACTTAATGTCATCTTTAAAATAGAAAAACGTGGTTTTTGGTAAAAAGCCAAAAATAAAAGAAAAGGCAAAATATGAGCCACGAAAATAATAAATTATAGTTTACTTTTGTGTTGTCCTGCAAAAAAATGCAGTAAAAAAATAATACATGTGTTTTGTGAAGCAAAAGTAACTTTCACTCTTAATTTGACACGAAAAATTACGTATACGCAGCATGGCTGACTTGGCCGAATCGTTTAAAAATAAATGGTCTTATGCGAGCTACCATTGTCAAATCCACCGGTTGGGTACAAACATTTCTTAGCTCTATGTAAAATATTTGTGGGACCCAGAAAATTTCATAGTCATAACGCACACCAAAGAACTTTCATGCTACATCTATTCTATAAGAGGCATGCTTACCTGAACGTGCTAATCCTTTGGGAATTATATCCTAAAATTATTAATGTCTTAAGTAAGGTAATTCCTTTCGATTATGCTCTTGTTCTTACTTCGTGGAGTCCAGTCCACAGCATATACGATTTAGGAAAGCTTTTAGCAAATCCAAACGAAATCTAGAATTTACTATTTCTAACTATGAACTTTAATAGAGAAGTTTAAAATATTTGGAAAACCGAGATACGAGGTGTGTTCAAAAAGTATTTGTGGTTTTTTTTTATAAATATTATTTATTTATTCATGAATATCTATTTTGTCTCCTTCAAAGTAATACCCATGAGATATTATACACTTGTGCCAACGGTTTTTCCAATCTTCGAAGCACTTAAAAAATCATTTTTTTTAATCTTGTTCAGCTCCTCCTCGATGCCGTCTTTATCTCGTCAATCGTAGCGTAGCGTCGCCCTTTTAATGGGCCTCTTCAGTTTAGGGAACAAGAAAATGTCACAGGGGCTAGATCTGGGGAATACGGTGGCTGCGGCATCATTAGTGTGTTGTTTTTGGCCAAAAAGTCGAGCACAAGCAACGATGTGTGAGCAGGGGCGTTATCGTGGTGCAAAAGACAATTTTTGTTCTTCCACAAATCCGGGCGTTTCTGGCGGATTGTTTCGCGCAAATTGCGCATAATTTGCAGGTAATATTCCTTATTGACCGTTCTACCCGTGGCAAGAACTCATGATGCACCTCGCCCCTGCACTCGAAGAAAACTGTAAGCAAAACATTCACATTCGAACTTGGCGCGCTTTTTTTGGTCTTGGTTGGTGCGGCAGCTTCCTTGAGATGATTGAGCTTTGGTTTCCACGTCATAACCATAAGCCCACGATTCGTCACCAGTTATAACAATCTGGACCAAATTTGGGTCGTCGCGGATAGAGTCCAACAACTCATTAACAATGTTCATGCGATGCTGTTTTTGGTCGAAATTGAGCAGTTTTGGTACGAATTTCGCGGCGACCCGTCTCATGTCCAAATCATTGATAAAAATCATATGGCTCGAGCCAATCGATATGTCTAGGTCCTCAGCAACTTCTCTAACGGTGATTCGACGATTGGCCAATACCATTTTCTTCACTTCATTAATTTTTTTTTGTCTGTTGTTGTCTTTTCGTCGTTCACATCTTCTCGGCCTTCTGAGAACATTTTGTACTACCGATAAACGTTGCTTCGGTCCAAGGTAGCTTCTCTGTATGCCACAGTCAACATTCGGAATGCATCCGCGCACTCAATTTGGTTTTTTACAAAAAATTTGATACAGGTTCTTTGACACATTTTTTTGAATAGGTAAAAAGACGAGCTTGTACCAACATAACGCCACAAAAAAATCGAAACTCACGAATTGTTATTATTGTTTAGAAAATTAGAATGATTTTTTATAAATATTATTGACGGACAAAAGTAACAAATACAATATATTATGACATTTTATGGATAAAAATCGATCATATGAGTATTGTGCCATGAAGCATTGTCGTATACCATAATAAAGGATTATGCAACTGGAAGCCCGGTCATTTATGTTATGCAAATATTAATCTTTATCATGGTGCTATCAATGGTACTAAATCAGCTATGCAAACAAATTGCCTTCAAAAAACTTAATTTTTAATCTAGGATATTGAAAGGAGCTTTATATGTCCATAAATTGTGTTCCCAAAACGATCGACTGTTAAGGTAAAAAGGGTATACTAGATTTGTGCAATGTTTGTAAAAGTCGGAAGGAGGCGTGGCAGACCCCAAGTCCTTTGCACCAAAATGCTTATCATAACCTCGGGTAGCGATTGCGCCATGTTCGTCTATCCGTCCGTCCGTATGAACGCCTAGATCTCGGAGACAAGAAAAGCTAGAAATACCAAATTTTACCAGCTGGTGTGCATTATTCCTCAATATCTTTTCCCGAGTAGTTTTTTGCGGTTTTTGTGATTCATGTGGCTCTAATGAACAAATCCAAATTTTATCGATGCAGACCCCCGCCCCCGCAATCGATTCACCGAATTTTCCCACACACCCCTTAACATTTCAAGTTGAAACTTACTTCATATACATACTTTAAATATAGCTTCTATAACGTAACTAAGTTTCGTCACAATCGGAAAAAATGTACGGAACTTATAGGTATAAATATTGAATTTCACCAGCAAAAATTAATTCCAATTGGAAAGTTCTTAGTAGGAATATGCTGAAAAAATTTTTCCGAAAGAAAAGGAACAGGGTATTCCACTGTCGGTCATCGCGTCGTCTGTACCACATTTTATTAATTAGAAATCTCGAAGATTCTAAGAGTTCCTAGTGGAGTTAATCATTCTATGATGAATTGTTAGCTCTTAGTGAAAAAAATCCCATTGACATTTGACAAAAGTAGTAAAAGATTCCATTGATATCCCTTTCGGAAATCCGAACCCTATTAAAAAAAACACGCTTTACTAAATAATAATAATGTTTTATGCTGATTATTCAATTCAATTGAAGATTTGGTGTCATTAAGGAATCTTTCTTATATTTTCCTGAATTCATGCCGTGCTCTATAGTGTCCTTTTGCGTGTTCTGCCCGAACTGCCTGTATTATTTATAGAATAAGCTTTGTTTTGCTTTAAAACTTGTTCGTAAACGGTTTGTCTAGGCATTTTGCAAAGCCTGATATGATATTCCGCCGAAACGATATTTTGTGACATGAAAATTTGATGATATTTTTAAATAAAAACAATTTTTAAATTGAAACATTCTGTTTGCACCGCTTGGGAATCAAAGAAATTACAATTAATCGCAGTTTTAAAGTTCTTTTGTCCAGCCAAGAAAGCATCATCCTACATTTAAAATATAAATTTAAAAAAGAATACAAATCTTTATCAGTATAATTTATTTACTTAAACTTTCGTACTTCTCTCAGTTTTTATATATAAGCTGTAACACATTTCGCACAAAGTTGTCAAAATACTTTTGTCCACTACTGTATCCCTTGCCATAAGCTACAAACCTTTGCACAACAGTAATATACTCTCTTCCGTAAGTTATTTTACCAGCTACCAGCATTGGAATCAACTGCGAAAAATTTATGAGCGCTCGGTTTGATTGTTAATATTATTTTGATGATTGCGCTCCTAGGCACATCCATCCATAATTTATTATTCCGGGCATAAATACAATTCATAAATTACTAAACGATCAATATTGTGTCTGCTTTATAATGCAAAAATGAACCACACAGCTCGGGCAGTAAAAAAAGGGAAGCTAAAAGCTAGAAATTTATCTTTTGTAGTGCACTTATCTTTTATCTATTTATTTATAAGGTCCAGACAAATGGTCTTGGAATGCTTTAATTCAGGTGCGCATTTGAGGTGCATATTAAATGGGAATAAATCATGCTCAAGTTGGCGTCAATGTTCCGACGAGTATGGATGCCGTCCGGGGGAGTTGGGGGCTGGCAGCAACCCGTAACATAAGTGTTAACACAAGTGGCTGGCCCCGGGGACTTGGGTTCAGTAGGCGCACCGTTTACCGGACGAACAAATGACCTGGAAAAGCCAAACGAAAGCAAACACAAAAGAAATGGCAAAAAAGAAAATATGACTGTCAAAAGCGAACAAGAGAGAAGTGTAAAAATATAAAAAAAATACTTGGCAACGGAAACAATTGCAATGACTAAGCAAATGTTTAGCATCTGTCCTGGGGCTTGGAACTTTTACGGATGCTTCCTTTCCCGCTGTACGTTCACTTCGCTTACCGGAAGCTCATATTTAATTCTGTCTGCTTGGAGTGAGTTCATTTAAGTGCAATCAAATGTCAACTTTTTAATTTACTTCCACGCTGTAATTGTAAGTCTAAGTGCCGACAAAATTAGACAGATGGAGCATCTAAATATCAGCAGTTACAGAAATTTCCTTTTTAATGCACTATATCTGAAGAAGGGTTTGGTGTATGTTGAGTTTTATTTTCACCCAACTGATCAGGAATCGAATTTTCCAATTCAGAAATTATTCATGTGCGGAAGTCTGCCTGCCTGAAGTGGCAGTTCCTCGTAAACCAAAAGGGTCAGAGATATACTAAATTTGTACCTTGTTGGGATTGACCTATATCTGTACAACCGTCAAAAGGGATATTCAAAAATGTTCTGTTTTCACCTCAGAGCCTTTTACACGACCCAGTGTCATTGAATTTGGATGATACCCTAATGTGGCCCAGACCACAACAACTTTTTATTTAGCTATGCTACAAATGCGTCCAGTAACACTTTATTTCAAGAATGCTCAAAATCTGAAATGAGAGGTTAGTTTTTCTCGGCATATTTATACCCTGTACCGTATGGTACCAAGGGTATATTAAGTTTTTGCAAGCCAAAAATGTATGTAACATATAGAACGAGACGTCGGAGACACCCCAAAGTTACTCTAAAATATGATTCAGGGTGAATAGAGTTGTCGATGTACCCATGTCCGTCTGTCCGTCTGTCCGTCCGTCCGTCCGTGTGAACGCCTAGATCTCAGAGATGGTAAGAGCTCGAGTTACAAACTTTCACATTAGATCCCATATTATTCCATAGGAGGCAAGTTTATTTTATTTTTTGATATCGGGAATAAATTATATAGCTCCCATGGGAGTGTCTTGAGACGACCTCGACAAAAAAAGCGTTTTAGATGGGTAACTCGTTTGTTCATAAAGATATCGTAATCCAATTTTGGTATTCAAAAGTTTTTATGGTTCCCAAGTACTGTACCAAATTTGATCGAAATCGGTTGACTATATCATATAGCTCCCATAGGACCGATCGGCCAAAATAACTTTTTTAAAGAACAATTTGCTATATTTCGCTTTTCGATAAAGATATCGTAATCAGATTGGCGTTTGAAACATTCTATTTTATTAAGCTTTGTGCTATAATTTGAACACAATCGGTTGACTATATCACATAGCATCCATAGATGCGATCTTCAAAAAATCGTAAATTATTATTAAAATTAATAGTGTTTAAAACTTATCTCTTAAGATATTTGGACAAAGAACTGACATTCACGAGCTATTTTAATAATTCCCAATCACAATATCTAAGATTCCGATCGACTGATAACATATAGTCTCCTATAGGACCAATCGGTCCAAATTCACGTTTTTATACAATATAGTTCAATATGTTTTATTTGTTCGTAAACGGATATCTGAATAATAAATATTTGGCATTCATATCGTTTTAAGGTTTTTAAGGCACTGTATCGCAGCTTCGATTGAAATCGCGTTGGCTACATCATAAACTTTCGGGAACTATCGTTGGGAACAAAACTTATTGCTGGAAATTCTTCTGTTTTTAATTTTGCGAGCCCAATTTTTAAGCATTTGTGGTATTTTTTCGGTATGTCGAGTTGAAAAGAAATGTTATAAATTAAATCCGCTATTATTTGTTTACAAATGGAAAAAGTTTACGAAGACCTAATTAAAAATAAATAACTTTACAAATTTCATGAATTATTAACAACGTCAGCTACTCGCTTTATTTTTTATAAACAATGAAATACAATAGAAGTAACGTACAATGTATTTTTTCTGTAAAAAATATAAAAAAATTATACAAATTTTATAGCCAATAAGAATTTTTTGTTCTCGTTTTTTTTTCATTTTAAATAAATAAATCAGTCACTTTAATAATAAATTATAAACAACCAGTTATAAATGATTCACTAGGATTTTTCACACCCGCCATGTATTTCGCTTTCAAAATAACTTGCTGATGTTACTGCTGGCGCCCTCTACTCGTAATTTGTCAAAAACAAAGACAGCATGATGTTGCAAAGCTGCGTACTGGAAAGCAAACATTTGAGCGCTAAGACTTTAAGAGCATATTTTTATGTGAAACTAATTTTTTCTTAGCGATTTTTTTGTTGCTGCGTACTAGATTTTTAATAAATAAGATTTAGTTATTAAAATTGTTTGTTAGAATCGAAAAATTTGGTTCACGTATTTCCTGTTTGTTTTAAAGCTTTAGTCAAAGCTAATGGAATGAAGTCCTTTTTCTAAACTTTAAAAATCAATGGAATTGAATAGGATTTTATAACTTTTAACCATTTGAAAGTTGGTTGCCTTAAGTAAAGTATTGTGGTTCCTGAACTAATAAATATATACAAATTATTTAAATCTTATGATCAAAAAAACAAAAACAACCAACCTGTAGTGACAATCCTTGGAGTTGTATTAATGTAAAATAGGACATTGGTCTAAACTATTTTCTGGTAATCTACTTTTCTATAAGCTTGAAAATGTTTCGAATCTTTAGTATTCCAAAAAAGATCAACTGGAACCAAATCTATTTGAAATATTAAAGGTTAAAGAAACCACAATACCAAAAAAACAAAAGGAAGTTTCTTGATTCATATTAGATGGTAAAAAAAAATTAAAAAATATTTTTAATCTATATGACTTTCGGTTATATATATAAGCACTATAAATGTCAATCCCATACAAGAAGCGCTGAAAACGATTACATGATCATCAGCCTTGGAATAATCAATACTTTACATCAAATTGGCAATTTAGGCGCTAACAAAATATTAAGTAAACGTAACGTCACGCCAAACATTATATTTTACGACTATATGTACTTAAATAAAAAAATATTTTCACTTTTTGTGGCATTTCAAGCAGTTCACATATTAAAATGCTCCAAATAAATTAATTTTCAAATCCAAGGGTATATTATAGTCGAAATGAGCCGGTTGCAACCGTCTTGGCATGAATTCAAAGATTTTTTTTTATCTGCAGCCTCTTTAAACGACGGAGACAGCAAGCAACAATCAGATAAGACAAAATGGCGGAGAGAATTGTTGAAACGCCATTTATGAAATGCATAACTACCTAATTAGCCTAATGACCTTTCCGCAATAAATTAGTACAGATTAGCATATCAAAAATTTACATTTACCTAGAACTGGCCCAAACCCAAAAGTTCACAAAATTATGCATAGTTTTTTTTTTGTTGGTGTTGTTCCTGTAAGGGTTGTCAGTTGGTTGCGGTCGATAGAAATGGGAAAAATATGCAGGGTCGAATAATAACATTTTGTAATTTCATTTCACAATTGAACAAATTTTTTTTGGAAGTGTTTGTGAGCGTTTTAATGGCGCTGGTTTGCTGGTGGGGTAAATGCCCCAAAAAGTATGCTTCATAAAAGTAATCAGCATTTATGCAGTAGTTTCATTTATTTGATTGTCTCACAAGATACTATCGCTTTTTTTCCCCAAAAGGCACTGCTTTAAGAAACCCAACCTTAATGTGTTATGACAGATTTCGTTAGTCTGCGTAAAAAAACTTCATTCACACTTCATCTTGCACATCAATCATCTTGTAAGGAAGAATTCTTATTTTGTTTTTATTACATTTCTCGTTTTATCAAGATTGCCTTAATATTTTCGTAGCTCATCAAAATAATAAAATGAATAATAGCACATAAGGGTCAGTGGGAATAGACCGGCTAAAATAATTTCAACGTTGCACACAAAAGATAGATCGTTCATAATGTTTTGGAACTTGGAAAGGTTTTGTCAGCGACTATGTACCGCAGTAAGAATATAATTATATTTTTAGGTAAACAAGTTTATACATTTGATGAATAAAGAATGATTATAACGATTAAATCAGTGACTCTTATAATTTTAAAATATAATGTAATTTGAATGTCCACGGTGTCCAGATTGAGGTCATGGTGCAAGGTCGAATTCCTTACGTACCAATCGCATCCAGTAATAAGACGCAATGCCTTATTTTGGAACGTAAGCGTTTCGAACGAGCCGCTATACCTCAAATCTGGATAGCATATCTCCAAGTGGGTGCCACTATTGTGTTATAAATCGTTCTTTTGCATCGTAGAGGAAGAGGACTTTTTTTGGGATCAAAATTTTCGCTTCACTTTGAATATTAAGGGGCTGGTTATCTAGCCATACTGTGGGTGGAATCTTCCTCTTTAAAGTGTATAAAATCGACTGACAATTGGTCGGATTTAAGGTAATATTCCACCTGCTAGTCCAGCTCTCGAGCAGGTGGATGTACTCTTGTGTCCCGTCAGCTACCTTAATACTCGCAGGATGATGTGTAAAATATTGGCAAGTCGTCAGCGTATGAATCCATTAGCATTTTGTTCTTCACAATAGCCTGCAGTAACTCCATTGGGGTAGGAATGTCATCAGTGTACAGATTGCAAAGAAGCGGCGCAAGTACGCTCCACCTCTCATCAGCCTGGCGTGTTTTTGATGTTGACTTGGAATCTTCTGTCCTCAAGGTATGATCGCAATATAACAAAATACGATGCAGGAAGTAAGATCTTAATTTTAGCCAGAAGACCGATCAGCCAAACTCTGTCAAACGCCTGTTTGACGTCGAAAAATACCTCAAAACAGTATTCTTTGTCGTCGAAAGCTTTAAGAATATGGTTAGCCACATTATTTACCTGCTCGACGGTTCCGAGTCCTTTCCTAAATCCAAATTGATGGTCATGTAAATAATTGTTATGTTCATTGATCCTTTTAGCCATCAAAGTATCCCAAACTTTAGCAAGAGTGGGGAGTAGGCTTATTGGATGGTAGGACTCTAATTCCGACTTATCTTTTCTAGGTTTCCTGATCATTGTAATGAGAGCTATTTTCCATTGGGTAGGGAAGTGTTGTGTTCTTATTATTGCATTAAAAATCAGCGTAATAAAAAGAAGAGCTTTCCTTGGCAAGGCTCGTAGGGTAGCATGACATATTATTTCACTTACTTCTTCAATCTGATCTAATCGGATGGGACGAACAGTGGCCATTTTAAAAAGGCGTAAATCGTTCTTTGAGGTGCTGAGCAAATGTATCCGCTTGTTCCTCTGAATTTAAGCTGTAAGTACCATCATGACGCCTTAGAGGAACAATTCAATAGGTCTCTTTATGTTTCTGGTCGCCTTCCATAGGTAATATCCAGTATCAAGTTTATAGTCCAGAGCCTCTACTCTTCTGTCAAATGAGTTCTGTCTGAGTATCTGAAGTGCCACTTAAAGTTTCCTTTAAGCCTTTTTCCAGACAGCCTTGTCTGCAGGGTGAAGGGTGGTCTGAAATTTCCTGGATAATACCACCTTGATTGTTTATGTTATTTTTTTTACCATTTGAATTTTTATACTTTTGCAATTGAAAAATTGTTTTGGAATTGTAGCTACAAAAATTTACAAGAGTTTACCTGAATAAGATTTCAAAAACTGTCTCAAGGATTTTAAAAAATTTTTCAAATTTACCTTCTATATATTATTATATTACATTAGATAACACTGTCCAACAGTGAAAAAGAACTTTTCAAGTGACCTAGTGTACGTTGTAGGTCTTGACGAGTAGATCACGATAGCGTTTTTAAAAATTGTCTAACACCCCCAAAATCGGAAGTTATCGCTTAAAAACCGTTTTTCGGGTCTGCGATCACTCCCACTATCACAACGTCGCCATTTTTCAACCGATTTTCGATTGCATTACGGTTTTGGAAAGAAGAAGATTCAAGCTTTAAGATGATATACATATATAAAAAACTTACAAGTGCTAAATTTGGTCGCAATATTTTAAAAAACAAACGAAATACAACAAATTTTGTTAAAAAATCGATTTTTTGACCGATCATTTCTATGTGAATTACACGATATAGTCAACCGATTTTGTTCAAATTTGGCGTTTTGAAATTTTTTAGAGCACTTAAGCAATGTGCCAAATTTGAACAAAATCGGTTGACTATATCATATAGCTCCCATAGGAATGATCGGTCAAAAAATAGATTTTTTAACAAAATTTGTTGTATTTCGTTTTGTTTTTTAAAATATTGCGACCAAATTACGCACTTGTAAGTTTTTTATTGTTCTTAAGCAGTATACCAAATTTGGTTACGATATGTTCATGAACAAACGAATTATCCATCTAAAACATTTTTTTTTGTCGATGAAAATTGAATTTTCTTGTTTACAATAAGCGTCGTAACTTAAGCATTTATCGACCGATTTTAATAAACCATAACTTTTCTTACTCGGAATTAATATTTCTTTAAGATTAAATGTAAAAAGTAAAGGTGTTTTAACAAAATGTTATATAAAAATGACTTCAAAGTATGAAAATCGAATAAAAAAAGTGTAAATCTTAGATAACTTTTAAAAAATCACGAAGTTGCTTTGTATAAAGTATAAACAAATGTATATCATCTTAAAGCTTGAATCTTCTTCTTTCCAAAAACCGTAAAGCAATCGAAAATCGGTTGAAAAATGGCGACGTTGTGATAGTGGGAGTGATCGCAGACCCGAAAAACGGTTTTTAAGCGATAACTTCCGATTTTGGAGGTGTTAACAATTTTTAAAAACGCTATCGTGATCTACTCGTCAAGACCTACAACGTACACTAGGTCACTTGAAAAGTTCTTTGATTTTTTCAATTCTGTAGGACAGTGTAATTATCTATATTAATTTTTTAAAATACGAGGATGACAAATACATTTCTATGGTTGACCGTAATTAACTAATTAAATATTTTTAAATAATTTATTTATTTTTTTTTACATACAATGTTAAGTGCATATGTAAACCAGAATGTTTTACAAGCAATTTAAAACAATTAAATAACTGCTGTCAAAAGAGTTTTTATGTATCTCTAAAAAAATATAAATTTATTTAATATTTAGTAGAGAAAACTTTTATTTTGTCACTATTTAAACCACTTTAAACACTTTAGACTGCATCATTGGAGCGAGAAAAAACACAAAAAAAAAGTAAATAAATTTGCTTTTATTGTTTCCATAACATTTTCATGTTGTTTAATTCGTTTAAAGCTTTTGTTAATAAACAAAATATTAATTTTTAATAAGCTTACTGGCGAGCTTAAATGATAAACCGACAAAAAAAAGTATATTGCTAGTTGAGATGAATCGGAGATTTGGCATAGCTTTGGAAGTTTTCCAAATAAATTGCAGAATTAAAAAAGGATTTTATTAAATATTTTGATAAATGCGAAACATGGGCGTAGGCAGGAAAAATGCTTTTGGGGGTCTTAATAATTGAAATTAAAATGAAAAACACGCACGTAATCGTGTTTTAAATTCTAATTAAATTAGATTTATAAATAGAAATCATGGGGAAGAGATTTTGAGGTAATTTAATAATCATGTTTTGTATCAAAATTCAATTAGATTAGATTTATAAATAAAAACCGTGGAAGTGGTTTTGGGTTCATTTAGAATTAAATTAGATTTATGAAAAATTTATTTTTAAATTATTTTATAATTTTTTGATTACCATTATAAGAATCTTTTTAGAAACATATTGTTTGCTCCAACACAAAATCGTTTCGCTAATGGACAATAGCAGATTATTCACTTCCATTCTGATTGAAAAAGTCTTTGTCAACTATTGCATGATTGTTGCATTAACACTTTAATCCCAATTCACAACTGGAATCAATCATCAATCATTTAAGCCTGAAAAGTGCCGGGCTGCCTAAAATTTAAACGTATTTGTGCTTTTCGCCAAATTGCATGGCTTAAATGTCCCGCAGCATTCCAGACATGATGAAGCATGTTTTAATGGAGCAATGGCAGCAATTAACATACTACGCATTGTATATACTCATTACATAGGTGCATTCTCATGTAGATACATATGTGCATGTATGTATGTACTATTTATTATTTATGTTATACATACCAACTACCCACAGTTACCTGTTTATGCATTTGACGGTGCAAAAATGACGCATATGCATGGCTTATAGGCGAGGGCAGGCTAAAAAGTTCGTGGACCACGCAAGCTAGTGGTTGTTTTTTTTTACATTGTCCGATTGTTGTTACAATTTTAGTCACGTGAGTCACCCTGTATAGTTTTTGCAAGGGCTACCAGATAACAACATTTCATTGTTTGCAAAACTTAATACAAATTGCACAAACATGGAATTTCTGGTTTTAATCAGTGAGTAAATTTTATAATATTTATGGGAACTCTGCAACGTCGATGTTATTCATTTAAAATTGAAATGCTGTTTTAAAGCAAATAAACAAAAAACTTTTAATGAAGAAAACTTTCGTTCAATAAAGTTTAACAAGGTTGTTTAATATATTATAATTAAGCAAGTGGTCTGGTTATAGTACGGACATCCTGCCAATAGTATACTCGATACATACTTTATTGAATTTTTAACGTTTTGACATACTGTACATTCGTGTCGGATTTTTTTAACGGGCTTGAGTAACTTAAAGTTCCCAAATGGGCTTAATTAAAAATATGTGTTACAGTCGAAGCGGTGCCCCATAGTGTAATACTCTCTAGCCTTTTTCTCGGAAAAAATATATTTTGGAATATGACTTCTAAGAACTTTCCAATTCGATTTTTTTTTGTGCAGAATGATATTTATGCCTAGCGATTTTTAAATAGTCGAAAGTTACGTCAAAAGACTTATTTATTTATAGGATAAGTTTTAGGTGCATTTGCCGAAGGGTGTGGAAAAAAATATAGCGTCGATCGCGAAAGGTATGAAAGTCGCATAGAAAAATTTCTGTTTGGATTTGTTTATTAGGGACACATGAATACTCTTATAAAAATTTGTAACATAATTACGTAGAATCAGTTAATTGGCAAAGGTTTCTAAATTAAGTACATTTTTGACTATAATATTTTTTGTCCGATTTTGATCTGTAAAACTCTATAAAGTTTCACATTAAAATTTTAAACGGAATAGCATAGTTTAATAATCTTCATCTTTTGAGGAAATATGCGTATCAGCTGATAAAGTTTCATGTCTGTATGGACAATGCTTAATCACTAGCCGATGTTTTGATAAGGATTTTTATATGCAAAACTTAGGGCCTGTCGCACCTCCACCTTATCTGTTGTATACATTGCACAAATCTAGCATACACATTTTACACATACAGTACCCTGCAAAAGTTTGGGGTCAGTTGAAAAATCTCATGTTTTTTGTGTTTGTCGCCTTATTTGTCGGTCTTGGACCGTTTTATTTTAAATGATACATTGAAAAAACATTATATATAAATGAACTACAAATAATATTCGCCAAAAATTGCGATTTTTCTTCGAAAAAAAAAGAAGAATGAAAAACATCAAATCAGGTGGTTTTCATCAATATGGTTTCCTTTAGATTTGATAATGGCTGCACAGACTCTCGGCATTCGTTCGACTAATTTTTGAAGCGTTTGAACTTGTATTTGTTCCCTAGCCCTCTTCAGACACTCCCACAGGTGATTCGCGCTAGTTGGACGTAGTTTTCGCACCTCTCTATCCAGTTCATCCCACAACAGCTCAATGGGATTCGCGTCCGGCGACTGGGGTGACCATTCCATGATTTTGAGTGCCCCAGCTGTTTCTTTGGATTTTAAGTAGTTAGTACACAACAAATATCGAAAGAAAAGCGTGCTGAGCTTGGCTAAAAAGAAATCTAAACATTCCAACCCCTGGCCCAAAATCCCATTTTGTCAAGCTCAAACTGAACATAAGTCTCTGCAGATACGATAACCGAATCGAATCATCGAAAAATATTCTAAAGACAACCGGCCTTACGTACTTCATTTGATGCTTTTCGGAAGTACTATCCTTATCTGCGGTTTGTCATAAGTGATGTCCCCTAAAAAGGCACCTATGCAGAATACCTTATTCTCAAATGGGCAATTATTATACGTGCTGCAGCACGGGATGCCACTGTTCCGGGGTGCTAATTGACAAGTTTATCGAAGAGCAACTTCGAAAAACATTAATGGCAGGCCAATCTCCCGATATCTATAGCAGGCATATTAGCCTTAAGAAATATAATAATATTGACAGATTTTAATTATTTTAGTCAATTTTAGTTTAGCCCGACAAAAATATTGAAATCTTTCTTATTTTGTTGTCTTGATGATGTGAATCTTACTGCTTGTTTTCTTTGTTTTGAATGTATCCTTGTACCCTTTATAAAATTTAACAAAGCCAAACAATCAGCGGAAAAAAATTTGTTTTTTTATATTGAATCTTATCGCTTTTCTCAAAGTTGAGGAAATTAAGATTTTCTTAAGTGATATGACACATACTGTTACGCCCAAAAAAATACCAATTTAAAATTTTCTAGTTCCGAATGGTACTAAATATAAACCATTTTTGGAAAAATATGGAAGAAACTGCTTTAGTTTTTGAGGTTTTTCCGTCAAAAACAAAAACCCATATCATTCATCGGAACACTGTTTTGAATAGATTAAAACGATTTATGAAGGCCATCCCGGCCAATGACTTTTGGCTTCGATGAAGGATTACTTTAAGGGCAACAAAAGCGATTTAAATTAATAAATAAAGAGTTGTCAAAAATAGGGATTGATCTTACTTTTTGGACACAGTAGTATCTCATAAATAAATGCCTATTTTGAAAACATTTTAATTTAAAGTATTGGATTAAACTTATTTGACAATCGTCAAATTATTTTTTAGTTCGCCCTCGCATATAAGTTTTTGTATCTGTGTGCATATTTGTGTTGGTATTTGTGTGCCTTTCGCCATCGCCAGCAAAGTGCACTTTGAGAAGACAACTGAAAGCTACTTGCACACAAAGATACATTCACGCTCACATATAAAGGAACACTCCCACACAGATGGAGGAAGACAGCGTAAGACGTGTTACTGGCAGCGGCAAGAGGAGGCGCCTCTCAACCAGTCAGTAGCAGTTGCTCCGTCACGAGTCACGCAATCTTCAAAGTTAACGCGGAAGCGGGGGAAACTACGCCAGCAACATAAGCAAATGCTAGGCATCAGAGCAACAGCAAATGGCGGTGGGCATCAAGCAGTGGCGGAGGCTAATAAAAATTTTGAAGGGATCCCATATTCGTTCCAAAACTTTGATAGCTCATGATATTCAAATTGAACCAAGGAATAAGTAACAACCTAATTTCAAGTCCCGATTCAAAACAAGATTTTATCAACATAGAATTTATGCGAAAAGTTAAAACCACTTGTCTCCAAATTTAAAAGATTAGATTCTTAAAAAAAGGATTATTAATTAAAAAACAATATGAATTGTCCTAATAAAATGCTTACACAGCTGTTGTTACTGCTGGCGCCATCTAGTCAACTAGGACTTCAATGGGCGCTACTTACACTGCTATTTCCTTAAATGTTAAGGTATACAAATATATTTTATGATGACAAAAGAATCTACAGTGAGATGATCACACGTAGACACGAAAGGACATAATGATGGACATGACTCCATTGCTGTGATTCATTTTGGTAAAACAAGTTATGGTCGTTTTGACCCCCTCTCTTCCATTTGCGTATAGCTGCGTAGAACGTGTTTCAAATTTCAAAGAAGAGTTCTGCTATTTAGGGGAAGTAAGGGCCCTCAGGGACCTCCCCCTGAATCCGCTCCTGGCAACAGGTAACTGCAACAACAACGAGCAACGACAAAGGTGTTAAGAAAGCCATTTCACCTGCTAATGAGTGTTGATGTAGGTGTGTGTGTATGTTCAGGTGTGTGTGTGCGTATGTAAATGTATGTCGGTTTGTTAGTATACGTAACGCTCTTCGAGTATGTGTGTGTGTGTGTGTGTGCTTGATAGTGTGTCCGTATGTATGACAGTCCTTGTCTTGCCGAGACTTGAGCTGAAGAGCAAACAAAAATGTTTTCATGTTTGGGCATGTCAACAGATTTACCCTGCCTCTACAAATGCGAATGGGCTCGTCTTTGTCCCCAAGTTTGTTGTATGCAGAAGCATTTTGCTTAATTAGTTACAAACAGTAAAAATAAACGCAGATAACGATAGAGAATGAGACGAAGAGAGAGTGAGAGAGAGATGAGTAGAAAGACATAGCCAGATGACAAGAGAAAAGCCGAAAAGAATCATCTGGCGTTGTCATAAACAGCACTTGCTCGTCCCTGAAAAACTAAAGCTTTAAGTTAACTCTAGTCAATTTTTGGTAAGGGATTGCTTAATAAAGTCATGTTTGCATTGTCTAAGAGGTCAGATGAAATTTTACTCATGCCACAGGCACAGAGAGCACTTTAAGTTAAATGGAGTTCAAAAAAGTCGGTTATAATCGTTAACGAAGCCTAAACTCACAAAATCACAGTTCTTAATTAAATGTTGTTAACTTTTAAATTTGTTTTAGCATCTATTAACCGTCAATTGATAAAAACAAATTGAAGAAGATGTCGTTAAACGTCAGAAGATAATCGAGTAGAAGAGCATTATTTACAGAACTGACATCACAAGATTAAAAGCTCCTGTTGACAATATCCAAAAATTTAAACTCATATCGGGTTTTTCAATAGTGACGCTTCAAAAGTAGACCGATATTATATACATTGATTACCTTGAAAAGGGTAAAACTATCACTGGTCAATACTACGCAGTCTTATTGCAACGTTTGAGCCACGAGGTGAAAATTAAACGACCTCATCTGGCGAAGAAAAGAATCTTGTTTCATCACGATAACGCACCAGCGCACAAGTCAATCATTGCGATGGCTAATGTCAAACGAATCTGAAGTTCCTGACATTAATGCCATCGACACTCCCTACTTTCACAGACATAAAGCATCTGAGTGACTATCTAATCTGTTTTGCTATACCTCAAAAAACTGGTTGTGGCGGTCTAATTGAGAACCCTTTGCGTATCTCATATGATGTAAGTAATCGAAGCTGATCAAAAATGGGTATTCAAATACTATAGGCTGAGCTAGACCAAGCAATCACAGAGTATCTTCCAGTCGAGAGCCGAATAAGAAAGAATTATTCAGACTAGTACATCGCTTTAAATATATATCAATTTTGAGTTGGAAGCATGACAGCCCTGATAACATGTAACAACACATTGAAAACAATTCTTAATATTTGTATATATTTTTTTTAACAAAATTAAATACAGTACTTGATACTAAACTTAATACTAATTTGAGCACTAGCAACTGGGCCTTCGATTTTGAATATTTATTTTCATTTATGTATTTATTTTTCATCCAAAAATCTAATACATTTTATTTATGTATTGAAAAATTAACAATTGAAATCTTTAAATTAATGCTGCGCTTAAAAACATTTATTGATGCCGCCCTTTTGATAATTAGCGTACTGTCGACTCCTGCATTAATTCGCATTAATACATATAACTATTTATAGTAACTCTTACTATTACCATAGAAAGTCTCAAAAAAAGATTATATTTAAAAACTTTCTACAGCAAACATACTTCCCCTTTATGTGAACGACACTCTCGAACCAGATGCTATTGCTAGAGACACATTTTATATTGCAACTTCGTCGCTATCAGTAGCGACGATTTATTCTCCCATACGCAACCGTATATCTGACTAGTTTACTGGAACAATCAACTCACTAGACACTGCAGCTATAACTGCTTCACTTGACCTTAATCATAGTCTGAAGCGATCTTTCATTAGGCCGCATGATACTGAAATCAAGCTTTTTTGCTCATTTACAGTAGTTATATCTTTGTAGACTTCTTCATATTGATCATATAATAGATCATTAACATCTCGTTGAAATTTAAGACCACGATCTAATGTAACATCCCTCCTTCAAATAGTTTCCTAGTTTTCTTTCTGGTACAAGTCCCTCGAGAACAAATTTAGTTGTGAATACATTGGGATCATTGACTTCGATGTCAGATTCAACGTCATAGTCAACACTATTTTCCTCACAATTTTTAACCATTCCAATTAAGTCATCTACATTTAATTCCTGATCTTGCAATAATTCATTAATATCTGCTTGGGTTATATCGACAATGCCTTCTCCACCCAATTCTTGACCCAACTCAATTATGTGAGAAAACTCTTCCTCCATTAAACATATCAGGCCATAAAGATTTCCAACAGGAATGCAGCGTTGATTTTTTAATCTCGATATACGATATGCGTATTTGTTTGATACAATCCAACATTGTCAATTTTTTCCAGGCATCAATAATTGAAAGAGTTCCTTAATTTTCCACATGATCTTAAATATATCTGAATGACTTTTATATATACAGGGTAGAGTGTCCCTTATATGACAAAAACAATTTTTTTTTCGAATTTTGAAATGCATACCCTCTATATTTTTTAGTAATGCTATAAGGTACTTAAATATAAAATTTTATCAATCTAGCATAATTGCAACCCATGCCGACCGAGCTTCAAAGTTTAGTAAAAAACATGTTTTGTCCTGCATTTCGGTCTTCTATAAAATCACTTTAAATGCAATAAATTAAATGAATAAAAGTAAAAAATGAATTATATGAACATTTATCTTTAATTAAAAACATAAACTAATAACAATTATTCAGGGTATCTTCTTTTTAGAGTAGTTTTTTAACAGTCCGGATACAATTTTCTATGTTCCTGAACACAGCGCAGCCAGAACTGTTTTTGTTCTTCTTCAGCCGTGATAAGTCGGTTAAAATCTTGCATTAATTTAACAGACCTTTCAGCAGTTTTATTTACAACTCTTAAATAACTTATTCTTCTTTTAGCTTCCAGAAAGGCAGCATTGTTTTTCTAAGAAGACACATCTTCCTTTAGAAAACTGCCGTCGATCTGCAGTCGTGATAAAAATTGTTTGCTCTTTTCCGATACGAAATCCTCCAGTGTTTTCTCAGAAAAAATAAGTTAAACGACAAATAAAAATCATCATCAATTTTAAAATATAACAAAAAATCAATTTACCTTATCAAACAATTTTTTCTTCCTTCAACGGGTCATAGCGTTTGATGAAATCTGAGGTTTTGTCCCTGTTGAAGTTGGCAATCATTTTCTTAGTTTGGTTATCAACTTCATCATCAAATAGTGATAGAATGACTGTCTCTTCACATAAATACCACAAGTGATGGATAAACTTGCTTATAGAAGCTTTAGAAATTGTTGCGTCAACTTTTTCGAATTCTTTTAACATCTTCAAGAAGCGCAAATCTTGGTTAGGTGCTTTGGTCGCACTGTACATTCGAGGCAAGGTTTAGCATACAACATTACTACAAATAAGCAAAAAAATTACGCATAGTTCTACCAATTCGCGGAAGTCATCTCTTACAAAACCTATGTCTAATTTGGTCTTTTAAAATAGTAACAAAACTTGAATGTCTGTCTCGGCAACACGTTCTTTCACGAAATTAGGAGATGGTTCAATTTTACTAGAATCGGTGTTTTTCCAATTTACTCCGAACTGTTTGAACATCGGAATATCTGAGCTGCTTAATCTTGGTTTCAAAGACAGCTTTTAGGACCAATTCTTAGACATGATGACAACAAGCGAAAAGCAACAATTCCCATCCTAAAGTTTGCTCCAAAATAGCACAAGCTCCATTGAAACGGCCGGTATTGGAAGCTGTTGTGTCGCAACACATTATATGTACTTTATCGTGAAGGTTCCAGTAAAAGAGAGCTTTTGAGACAGCCTTAGCTTGATGTTTTCCAGAAGAACTTTCTAGTTTCGGCACATTTTGGATGTGAGCATCGTCAGTTGAGGTCGATGGTCGACCAGGGCGCTCTTCGTCTTCAACGCGTTTTCTACCTTTTTTGAACAGTTTATACCAATCATATGTTGTTTAAAGCAAAGTTAAAATAATTTAAATAAAAGTAAATATAAGTATTTTTTTTTTGTTGATTTTTAAAACCGCGTAAATTTTAATCCGCGTAAAACGACTACCGCGTAAACCGAGGTACAGGTGTATTGGTGAGAAAAGGCGCGCTTTCACCGCGACGCTCAGCAAGCAGTCCAAGCAGTTTACATAGGCAAAATGGGAACACTGCTGCTAGGCATCTTTAGTATAAAAATACTCTTTATCTTTTGGAAATCACACAGCCCAGTCTTCCGGAACAGTTATCCCCTATTTACCACTAAACCTTTCTTCATAAAAGCTTGAACCTGGAATAAATAAAGAAGTACTGACGCAAACCTTTGGGGTGACCTGACTTGTTTGATTTATATTCTTTTTTTTACTCTAAACTAAATCATGTAAAACGTTATAAATCTTATAATGTATGTTTATTTAACGAATTACTATGCAAAACCGCTGCAAAAGCTAAATAACTTTGTATGTAAATATACTAAGACCCTCTCATACCTTAATACTCATATTTGAATTTTTAATTTTTATTTAACTACAGAAAAGCTCAAAATGCTGGACATAACACGAGACAAGCCTGTCAAGGTATCCGTTAAAGTGGCCGTGCCTGTACGGGATCACCCCAAGGTAACAAAACAAAGCAAAGCAAAAAATCACAATGTTTCAAGCTAGTACAATTTTAATTTGCATCGTGTATTGCCTATCCATCTTTCTCAACGTCGTCTCACTGTCTCTACACATCTTTATTGTTCTTTGTCATTGCACCGCTTTTGTGCGTTTACAGTTTAACTTCGTTGGAAAACTGCTGGGACCAAAAGGCAATTCAATGAAGCGACTGCAGGAGGACACAATGTGCAAAATGGCCGTACTGGGACGTGGCTCAATGCGCGACCGACGAAAGGAGGAAGAGCTGCGCGCCAGTGGCGACACCCGCTACGCACATCTCTTCGAGGACCTGCACGTGGAAATATCAACTTTTGCAGCGCCCGCCGAGGCACATGCCCGTATTGCCTACGCCTTGGCGGAAGTACGCCGCTTTCTAGTTCCGGTGAGTGCACACAATTGCCATTGTTACCATAGCTCGACTATCTACACCAAAAAGCCTGACTTTCCTTGACCACAACAACCAAAAAACCAAAAAACTTTACCCCTAAAACTTTCAACAGTCAAGCACATCTTAAAGCCGGAACGCGCTTTCTATACAAAACTTAAAGAGACACTAACTGCCAGGGGCGGGCTGGCTGGCTGGCTGGCTGGCTGCCTGACTGCTGGTTGCTCCAACGCTGCACTTGTTATCCAGTTGAGCTTCCGTGCTCGCTCGCGTGCTTGCACACACTTTTGCTCTGTGCAGCAAGAGAAACACCCAACTCAACCCAACCCAACCAACCTCCAACCTTTGTGCGAAACGTTGGGTAAATTGCATTGTGCTGTAATTACATTTGCTATCCGTACACCTCGCTGCGTGCACTCCGCACTGGCATGTCCTTGCCTCCTGCCGCCTACCTCGTCAGCTCGTCCATTTTGTGGCTCTCAACAGGCTAACGTGTGTACATCGTGCTGTGCAGGAGCGCAAAGTGTTCTCTCCACTCACACTCCGGGCACATTTGCTTGCCAAACTTATTTACCAGCTGGCTGACGTTCAGTTTCTTACCCAAAATATATGGCCATCATATACTATACATATGTACATATATATGTATGTACATAAATACATGTGTAGGTATATGTGTAGTATATTTATGTATTTGTTTTGCTTAAGCTCAATAAATTCCGTATACTCGTAAAAGTAATAGATACATAGAGTATATATACTCTACTAGTTTACTTGTCCTACTAAAGGGTTTGGGTGATTCTAATTTACTTAAGAACTTTTCCAGAGCTGCCAGCAACTTGTACTTTTAGGCCACTTTGTTGCCCACTTTAGGGAATGTGCTGGAACTGACACTTGCTAAAGATAAGAATTGTGATTCATCAAGAAATAAGTTGCAAAATTCTGTCACTTCGTATGCAAAATATCTCCAAAAAGTTGCTTAATTTAGTTAGACAGCTCTAGTCAAAGATAAACGAATTACTAAATATCTTTTTTTTTTTGTTTGCCTTCTTTTTGCCTAATTCTCTAACAATTGGAGTTTTTTGATAAATTAGTTTTAACTTTTTTGATTATGCGTGCAAAATCAAGTTATAATCAAAAAAGTTAAAAATATCTATAAACAAAAAAATGTTGTTTGATTAATTAGTCTGATTGGACATTGGATTAGGTTGTGTGGGTAGAGCATAACACATTGGTTTTCCGTGTCCAGCCTGTAGCTTCTTTGGATTTAAATAGACGTCTGTCCTTATTTTTTTTTTTTTTAATTGTCACCTTCTGATGTACTTTGGTTATTCGCAAACAAAAATATTTTATGAGAATTTCCTTTTCTGACAACTCGCACGATTAAAAAACGTAAGAAGAAATCATCTTCACTTTAAAGCAGATCCGTTCTACTATGATTTCAAAATGCAGCTTTGTGAGCCGTCGATTCGGAACTCAAGTGGTTTTCTAAAAAAAATTAAGATCCAAACAGTACCCAGCCAATGCTGTTAGTCTTTCAGGCAAGCTCTTAGATCTAGTATGCGATAGTATGAAAATTAATATTGACTTCATTCTATGGAATCATATTTTTATCAATGGAGCTCAAGGCTCCAATCATTAGGCAGATTACAATTTTGAAAATGTAAATTGTTTTTGTACTTTGCCATGAAAACTTTCAATGTGAGGGGTTTCTTATACAGACGATTCTATGCGGATTAGGTGTTCTTTTAAACCTTTAGAAACACACGTCCCCTTTGTCCATAAAGAGAGAAGATATCCTATGTTGCCTGGGAGTTCTTATTTCAAATATTCTAAGCTACTCTAGTGAAATGTCATCATATGTTTATTTTTTTGGCCTCACTCACACTAAATTTATTACTACGATAAGGCCTAATAACGCTTAATACCATAAGTAGAGCATTCTCTTAAGAACCTAAATATTTAAAATTAGGTTGGATTAAGGTCTTTTGCTGGATTTTCCTATTTTTGTATAGTTTTATTTAAGTTAACAGTCTATCCTTGGATAACACAGCACCTTCCAAAGACAGCTGTCTTTTGAATCTAATGGTCAGACATAAGTATTCTTTATGTTTTTGACTTCGTTAAATACGAGTTCGAGAAAAACAACCGCAGTAATTTAGTATTCTGCCATAAGCTCAAAAAATCATCTTAGATTAACTTCAGATACCTATTTTCATCAAAAAGTTAGCATTGCAGAGTCTACTATGTATCTAGATCACATCTGAACTCTTAACAACGTTGACAGTGGTCATGCCGCGCTGATATATTACGTTCCTGACGTAATGATCTGCTGCTAGATCAGACCTTATGATCACGGAACTTTTTAATAACAAGAAATTTAGATTTCTTCTCCCAATGTCGGGAGACTTGGGCTGATGGCAGTCCCTGGGGAAACCCGCGGTGGCAACAATGATTCTCGGATGGGTCCAAAACTGAGCAGGGTGTAGGTGTTGGAATCGTTGGACCCAACACCAGAATCTCTACTGCAATGGGCATATAGCCCAGCGTCTTTCAAGCGGAGATTCATGCCATAGAGATCTGCGTGCATAGTCCTTCTCAAGGGAACTAGGGGAGCAAACTTATGAATTTTTCAGATAGCCAAGCTGCTATTAGGCATTGTCATCCTGGAGCATCTTCCAGGATGGTTCAAGAATGCCATAACTGCGTCCAAATCCTATTCGCCTGGAACAAAGTCGTGATATGTTGTGTGCCTGCACACTCGGGAGTGGATGGTAACTCGATCGCTGACGATCTAGCACGACCCTAATTACATCTCCTGCGCCGTTTTGTGGTATTGGTTGGTCCGCGATCAAAACCCTGATAAACAAATGGGCTTCGCAGGAGAACATAGGAAATACTGGTTCTCTATTCGGGGCTTCGGCAAGCAATAGTGCTTGTCAAACCTCTGGATGCGATCAAGACAAAGGTCTTGGCACAGCGGACCTAAGCTCCTGGTAGCTTACCTGTCTGACCACCACACTGTTAGATACCATCTTATGAAAATTGGCCTATCGGACTCTTCGAGTGCAGGCTCTGTCTGAAGACGATGGAACCATCTGATATATTCTCTGTGACTGCCTTGCGATGGTATGGGACAGACCTTGTTACATGGAAAGGAACGGATCTAGTCCCTTGCATCTCAGGTCAGTACCAACAAAGACCTACTGCTATATCGTTGTCGGAAAGCGGAAAGTCTATTGCTTTAACCAATGGTAGAGTACAAAGACGTTTGGTCGCGTGCACCATCTGCTGTGAGGAACCTTTCTAGGGAAAATATAAATCTTAGATACCTAATGCCGGATTCGGACCTCAAACACTTATAACTAACATTCATCTAACAACAGAGTTCGAAAAAGTTTCCTTATGGCGTGTGTTAAGGCTATAGGTATCATAAGACAGCTATACAAGACAAATAACGATTTTTGCGTAAATATTCAGACAATGGTAGTTCAATATTTTCATTGTCAATGACAGAAAAACCAGTAGCTAAAAACTCGAGCAGTCAGTGTTCTAAGATATACAAATCAGAACAATGAGATTAAACTGCTGCTAAACAGGTTCTTTGAGGTTCTGAGACTTGCAAGTTTGAGGTCCTCACAACCAAACATTGACATGATTGTATTTACCGCGTGTAAGAAATACTGACGATGTTATGTTCTCTTTTACCTCGGATTTGGAATCAGTCACTCGAAAATTATAGCTATATGTTACATAAAAAGAATGTTGTGGTATTTTTGGATGTTAGTAATGGAACCAGCGGATATGAATTTATCGCATCAAAATAGGCAAATGGCTTCGTAATAGCCATGTAATTTAGTCCTGAAAAACAGAACTGAATCTGAAATCATTCTATAAAAATGTTTGCCAATCTTCTAGTCTTATCCTAAATTACAAGAGATTTTAGTAAAAACCAAAATACGATGTCTGTTTTCTTTTATTTTTGGGAATTGTTTAGTTTACTACTGTTTACTTGTTTAGTACTCTTTATTTGCAATAAAATTTATTGTATTCGTTAGTAAAAATTGAAAATAAAAAAAATACCATTCTTTTTCCATGCATACTGTGCATCAAATTTTTATGGACTTATAACTTTCTTTTTACCTGAGCTGTTTTAAGACTAGAGCTTTGCTTTTCACCTTTGTTTTGGTGTTAGCTTTGGGAAAGAGTTTCTGCTTAGCAAGGCGAAATTCAGATGAGCCGAAAAGTTTGCTTCTTGAGCCATAAACTGCACTTGGCATAAAACCAAAGAATTACTCTCTGTCAGATACAGTAAGTGGTGCTCCTTCTGACCAAATCAACTCTACAAGTTCCTCTTTACTGACTTAAAATTTCATAAATTTCTACAACTTTAATGTTTTTGTCTGAATTTACTTTACCTTATTGTATTATTTTGTTAACATTTTTTCAGGGGACAATTGCACTTATTCAAATTTAATTTTCTTTATATAAATAAACAAATATATTTAAATTTCTCTCAAACACTCAATATACAAACAAATAACACAATAATAATAAAAAATGCCTGCAAACAATTCGTTTATTTTGCAAATAATAAACAAAAACATTTTATTTAAATATTTTTATCTCATATGTCATATTTGAAGCACGCACCTTTCATTAACAAACAATAACAAATTAAATGAGGCTGGAATAAAAAAAAAAGAGTAGGCGGTTTTTCACCTGCTCAGCCTTGGACGATGCATTACGTGGGCTTTGACTCATTAAAGTCAATTTCAAAAGTTATTGCGAAATTCTGACATTTTTTGAGATACTCTACATCATAGATGATCTATCGATTTGACGATTATTAAAAATTAAAGTGACAGATAACCAGAAATGATAAATTATGTTTTATGCTTAAAACGATGACACAATGACGCATCTAAAAAGGACACCTTCGCAACAATTTAACCCTAGAGAAAATGGTGTCAGCTGCAATGGCTTAAGTAGGCAATCCATAAGGCTCACATAAGACAAATAATTACTTTATTACTTAAGTTCGAATGGCTTTTGTCGCAGAAGCTATCTCAAAATATAATCTGGTAGGCGTTAAGACTTTTGTACAGGTACAGTAGACGCTGCACTCAGTGGCGAAGCGAAAGCGTTGAATGTGGGCGGGTGATGAGCCTCAAAATGCCGACTCGATTCAACAAATTACCGACTGCATCCATAGTAATTGGGTAAAAGTGATTAGTTAATACCCGAGATTTCCCGGGGTGTCACACCCCGCTCGCTACGCCCATGACTGCACTATTCAATACTTTCCAATGCGACACCATTTTTAAAAAATAATAGATTTTGTCAATAATGATAGTGAAATCCAGGACATATATACTTCACAAAAATTCAACTTATATACATACATCAAATATTTTAGAGCACGTTATGACGCGTCGCGACGCGTCGTCAGGGAGTTCACGCTCTAAAAAATTTTGTTAAGGAACGCTTGTTGTTAAAAAATTCAAATTCCACTTGACCATACAAATATTTCATTTTTTATATAAGTAACCATGTGCTAAAGTTCTATTCTTTTTTTGCGCACTTTTTTACGGAATTTGAACACCAATGCATATACCATATGGTATGCTGGTATCCTTTTTTCTTACGGTCATGCGTCTTTTTTCCGACTACACAAAAGGACTTGCTCTGACAGCTGGTGGCAAATGTGATTCACATCAGTTTTCCTATTTTTTAAAACACAATGAAAAAGACTAAAAACATTTCTTATTTATTTCACAACCTAACGTTAAAGGTCGGGCGCTGGCGACTTTGGGATACCCTGCACCACTAGCTTGCAATAAAATCCGGTATATTGCTTAAAAACATCAAAGAATGTGATTGCCAAGTTAGGTTCGTTCAAAAAAAAAAATCAAAAAAAGAATTTTTAAGCAAACATATTTTTTTGACCGATCGTTGCTATGGGATATAAGCAATCGACTTTGATCAAATTTGACACAGTGCCTTGGTACCTTAAAAGATCTGAGTGCCAAATTTGGTTCAAATATCTTTGCAAACAAACGAAACACAACGAATTTTGTATAAAAAACGTTTTTTTGGACCAATTAGTCCTATGGGAGCTACATGATCTAGTCAACCGATTTGGATTAAATTTAATACAGTGCTTAGGAACTATAAAATACTGACGAATGTCAAATTTGGTAACAATATCTTAACAAACAAACGAAACACAACAAATTTTGTTAAAAAATCGATTTTTTGGAAGATCGGACCTATTGGAGCTATATGATATAGTCAACCGATTTTGTTCAAATTTGGTACAGTACTTAAGTACTCTAAAAAAGTGTCAAATCTGGTTACGATATCTTTATTAAAAAATGAAATTTATAAAAAAATGAAAATCGAAACTCTTCTGAATATCGGCGAAAATAAGTGAAACGGTCCGCTTTTTACCTCGACTTCTTCGATTTTAAAGATTTTTGCATAACATATTAGCTACTAGCCAAAAGTATAAACGTAAAACTTTATTCTAAAATTCCGATTGCTTATATATGTAATTTTTGATAACTACAAATTGCGGTTTTACAAGCCATATTTTCTAAACGAATAAAGATATTGACACTAATTGTTTTTTCAATGATAGATGCAATATTGAAGTAAAAATAAAATTGTTTTTTTTTTTAAAGATTTTTTTTTGTAATTTTCTATAATTTTATTTTTTTAATTTTGTGTGATTTTAAGTGATCTCTCAACTTTCAACAAAAAGTGTTTAGGTCATTTTATGCTCCCTAAATGCACTTAGAAAAACAAGAAAATTTAAAGTGTATTATTCCTAGAGTTGTAGAAGTTATGCCTATTTTTGTGTTGGTCCTGGAAAAATTATAAATATGCATAACTCCTCGTAATTGTAAGATAAGAAGTTCAAAATTTACAAAATTAATAGCTTTGTCATTTTAAGATCAACATTAAAAGTAACGACGAATGCAATAACCCCGTCTCCGGATATTTAGGTCAAAAAAAATCAAAATCGAAGATTAAATGCAATGCGTTCCGAGTTTTAAATCGGCACATCCATAAATGGTTTCATATCCAACTAGCTTTGCTTTGAAAAATTGCTGGACGTCTTTTTAGCTGTCTTTCTTGGTTTTGGCATTGCCTGTTTCTGGGGGTGTGTAAAAAATTTATGTTTTATTCAACTCTCCCTATTATTATTTATTTTTAATGAGGTCACTAAATAAAAACTTCTCATATTAGACAAACTAATTACGTTAGGTTTAGGAAGAATTCATTGTTCAATGAACGAAATGTTCCTTTCTTTCACTTTTAATGCTAGAAAAAAGTGATAGCCCCAAAAAAGAATAAGGTGCACGTATTAATTTGGAACACACTGTATTTATATTATTGGCTAGCTGTACTGCAACCCTAAGGACTGTACTCTCTTCCCTAATATAGAGAGCTTCACAGCTAGCATATTTACCGAAATAAACTTAATTATTTGGTATGGTTTTACCAAGTCGTGTGTCGTCAAGTATCTTGATTCTATATCCACCCTGAGAAATTTGGCTAGGGGTCACCTTAATTAAGTATACGTTGGTAGAATTTCACTTAACCTCAAGCTTATAGCACCTGCAGATGTTAAAAGTCTTATGCAGATTCAGGAAACCCCGGATCTGTAGGTACCCGTCAGTAATCCAGTAAATATACTGAAGAAAAAGATGCCCACTTGGTAGATGTTATAGACACAAAGTAGGTTTTTGGTCAGCCGCGTTGATCCATAGTGTGTTTTGTTGGAATCTCTCCCGTTCTCGTAGTAGCTGTTTGACGGAGTGTCTGCCAAGGCAACAGAAAGTTTTAGGCCCTATTACTAGTTATCGGATTTTTCATTCCCAGAGATGTTTATATATCTTGGAATACATCTTATGTTGCCACAATTTTCCAACCACCAGGTCCTAACTATCTAAAAGTTTTGTTATTTCTGTGTCCCTTAAGCTTCCCACCTAAGTTTATATCTACTGTATTTTACTTATATACAGGTCTGTTGACAGTTTTAGATTGATCTGAAAAAAAACTTTTAGCACTCAAATTTTTCAGAAAAAGATTGGGTCCACTGCAAGGACTTCTAAGAACAACTAAAATATATATTCGAAAACTTCCTTAATAAACCTACGAAACTGTAAATTTCTAAATTTCTTTTTATGTGTCAAATCAACTGTATCGACCACTGTGCTTACATGTTGCACAAGAACTAGAGCTGATGAAGCGTAACCCTAATCAGACTTAAGCTCAGCACACTTGAATTAATCTTTGCCTTGATCTATCTTTATCATACACCTATAGAATATTTAAGCTTTGCTCCGTTTAAAATTCACTTGAACTACAATGGGACAACTTGAACACACAACAAAGAATCACTTTGGATTGTAAATTGAACTGTTTTATGGTATTTAAATGTCTTCATTTAGGACGTTTAGCAAATATTTAGCTCTGTAAATTTGTATGCATTGCCTGTAATTTTTTCTTTTTTTTTTTGTAGGGATGCACACAACAGATGGAATATTTAATCACATGTAAATCCAAAACGTCACCACATCCGTTGACTTAATATATATTGGTGACCTGAAACACATACATTTATACATACACAGCTGTCGAGAACATAAATTGTCTTTCGAGAGCTTTTTTTATCTGATTACATAAAATTTGCATAGAAATGATTTTGGGTCTGGGTCTGACTCACCTGAACACGACCAAGTCACGAGACTTATGCGCAAATGTAGGTTAGGCTTCTGAACTTAGTGTTTGAAATTGGTTTAAACAAAAACAAAAAAAAAAAAAAGGGAATAAATAAAAAGGTTAGAACATGCTGCAAACACTGTATGTCAAGCCAACTTCAGTTTTTATTGCAGGAAACATATTTCGCTTCGATTATTTGTGACAGAGTCGAGCACGACTCATCCTTGTACGTGCTGAAACTGACAATCCGTAGTAGCAGTAAAATATTTCCTGTAGCAGGCAAAATCAAATGTTAAATATTTTAAACTATACTTTGAACTTTTTTTTGCTTAATATCTATTTTGTCTGTAATAAACTTAGTTATATAAAAGTTAGTCTGTGGTAAAGCTACAAAATTAAGATAATAAAATTACAATTTTTATAAAATTAATTGAGATGTATCCTTTTAGAGCCACGACACTAAAATAAAGTCAATAAAATGGCAACTTCTGCTGCTCGTATTTACCCGTAAAAGTTTTACCTTTACTGAAAAACTGCTCAATATCTCGCATCTCGTCGTAGCTTCAACGTGTCTCTATTGATAATTGCATTACACGCACATGAAGCATCTCATAGATACATACATATGCATACACATACACACATACATATAAGCAGACATTAAACGCCCACACTGATACCTCCCGCTGGGAAACATTTTCATTCTGAATTGGTTCCCAACCACTCTAAACGTGTAACTAGTCTTGTTGCTGTTGTTGTCCCAAGCATGCTGGTGCATAGCTACGGACTGGTAGCAAACTAGTGCAATTCCTTACTGAAAGCAAAGTAGTCGCTTTAGTATGCCTTCCTACTGGTGGCAAACTAGTGTCAATATTGTTATACAATTTAAATTTAATTCATAGTTTTTTTTTTATTTTAAAAAATGTGTTTTACATACCTATATAAGGTCATGTTAAAAAAAAAATATTTTTTTCTCTGATATAATACAGTTTTATAATAAATACATGTCATGTCCGTCTGTCCATTTGTCTGTCAATCTCTACCAACATATAAATGTTGGAGGCGATAAGAGCTAGAGATACTTAACTTACCCCATAGACTTTAAATAACTTCTTGTACATTTCGATTTTCATCCAAAACGGGTGAAATTTTCTTAAAAATTCCTAAAAGGAATAGTCAGGAATGTACTTTTTTCGAAAATTAAATAAAGGGTACTGGATATTATACCTTGTGGCACCTCCGCGACTATAAAATTTTTTTGTATTATTAATAATTTCATAGGACTTATTTTATTTTTAAGCAGACAAGCTAAGCCCCTTAATCTGATATAGTATCTACGCTCTCAAAGAATGAAAGCAGAAAACTTTATCAGCGCTCTATTTACTCCATTTTTGTTTCTTCTGACTATTTCTTTTTTGAACCTGTCTTTAACTAGTTACGTTCGAAGTAGTCTAGGCTATTTATATTACACTGAATTCCTGCAGGGTTAATACACGCACACACGCAGTTAACCACATAGGTTGACACACACAGAGACCACGTTACACAAAATGGCCTCGGAATATTTTTAATTGACATCCAATAAAATTCGCATTTATTACATACAAAAAGAGAGAAACGTTTAAATGAATTTTAATTGCTCAACCGAAGCATAATGCAGTTTTTATGCCCCAAAGCAGACCCAGGAGAGAAGCCCTTATACTTTTTTTTTTTGCCTTTTACAGGACTATCATGATGACATACGTCAGGAGCAAATGTGGGAAATGCAAGCACTCACCACTACGCCCACTCTAAGCCATCTTGATGACTCACAGAGTCCAACCAACAGAGGATTAGCCGACATGGATACATCGAACGACGACAAGTCAGACAATGATGCGAGCGGCATGGATTGCATTTCGCCGGATAAGCTGGACAGCAACCAATCCTGCCATAGCAATGAACTTCACCAGCCAGCCTATCATCAGTTGCTACAAGTGCACGGTGCTGCCAGTGCACCTCATGCCGGCATGGGTGTATCCTGTGGTGAACACTTGTCTGCACCCACAACTCCAGCGACAGCACAAGCTTGTAAGTATCTGCCGGAAACGCCAGTGCGGTAGCTTAGTAAGTATCACTTTCTATAGTACATACAACAGCCATGGCGGTGGCACTGCAACATCAGCTCTCAGCCGCCGGCATAGGAGGATTACTGAAGCCAACTACAAATGTTAGCGCCACCTTAGCAGGCATGTCCACAAACCAATCCCACACAGCAGCACTGCAGTTACCCGGCGAAAGCGATACAACCCCATCGGCCCTAACACTTCTGGAACCGCCCGCTGCCTTGTTGCATCCTGCGCTGCGTAACGTCAAGACCATTAATATAGGTAAGTGGGTAGCATTTAGTAGTTTTGTGTGTGTGTGTCTAATGAAAGACCAATCTACACGTTCCCACCGCAGGCAATGGATTGGGACGCAAACGTCCATTACTGGGCGTGCCGCGCACCGGCATGAATCCAACCAAGCGTACGGTCATGAGTTTGCTAGCACGCGCCAAGAACTCACAGGCTCTTCACTCAGTTCGCAGTCCGATGGTCACAACAGCTAGTTTTGCCGAGTAAGTTAATTAAGTCCCATTTAAACGTGGCATAGATTGCATGCAAGACAATAACTGCTGATGGCATTTTGGGTTCATTACAGCAAACCAGCATTATGAAACCGTAGAATTTTGAACAAGGGACTGTTTTCTTTAAAACTGGGAAATGTAGGACGCAAAGTATAAGCCAAGTATCGCAGTCTTTTTGGCTTTTCGGCATTTAAGTACATAGTTGGACATTGGCTTTATGACGACCGTTGACCATACGCTACCTTTCTCAAGACGCAATGAGCACTTGAACTCTTTTTTTTTACACAATGCTATCAAAGCTCGATGTCCCTTCCACTGGTTATTCAGTCTCTCGTTTTTGGGCACCCCATTTGAAATGTGCCAACATTGCCGATTGGGGTAGCACACTCTTAACTCCATGTCAACGCAATAAGCTCCCAAAACGATACATTAATAGAAGTGGAATGATGAATTACAATCCAACCGATCAGAAGAAAGCATTAGGTTGTCTAAGTAACCTAAGTGGTTAGCTTAGGTTATGGCGGCTTAATGTCCCAACACACTTAGGTCAAGAATATGACCGTGGCGATGGACCTTTGACCACTCTTCCTCACTCAATAATTCTCCTAAATAAGATGAGTCACAGCCATCCAGCGGCCTGAAGGAACCTTAAGAGATGTTTTGGACTCTGCTCCGAGAGCTAAGATAAAATTATCAAGGAAGTATGACTTTAGAAAGCGGAACCTTGTCCTGCACAGTCCTGGGCAGTGACAGAAAAGTTGATCCACACCCTTTAACGAAGTCATGGTGGGGAGCGTTAAGCCTGGATGCATAGACTCCCACTAGCCAGTGTCCGGTAATAGCGCGGATCACAGTGGAGATCGTGTTCGATATCCTGTTCCATGTTTTCTCAGTTTCGTAGTCTCAGTTTGCACCTGGCCATGGGTAGACAAAGGCACTCCTTGTCGTTAAGGAGGATACTGTTAGTTTCATGTTTAGCCAGTTCATTGCTGCTTACCTTCCTTGTTGTGAAGGGCAATACTGCTAGTTTTTTGTTTATTCAGTTCATTGCTGTCTACCTAACTGAGTAAATAAATTGTAACCTTAATACCTGGACCTTGGTATTCGTCAACCATCTCAAGCAAGTTTAACTTATTGTTCCATAGAATTAGGGAGTTTACATAATAGGATGTATTTTTAAGGTTCAGATTTGGACATTGCAGACAACTCAACTCTTTTTAAAAGCTATCCAAAAAAATGCTAGACCCTGCTACACCTAAACTGCATATGTCAACAGAACCTTTTCTGTTCCTGGGAAGTTGCAGACCACGAGCATTTTGACTCGATTGCTAAAAATTTCAGTTTCCGTGTTAAGCAGAAAGAGTTCACACAGCGATCTTTTCAATCCATTTGATTAAATTGCAACAATAACTATAGGTATTGCTGCTCACTTCGGAATGGGAGACAATATCTGTTCGAACCCAATTCAAATACATAACAGGCATAATAATCTTGCAATGTATGCCAGACCCAAGACCATATTGAAATTATCTCATTCACATATTAAGACATAACTAACTCTTGTTTTCAGTCCCTTGCAAATGCTTACATCACCGTTCATAATACCACATCAGACTGTGGATCAGTCCATCATAACGTTGCCCAAGGAGAGTCTCGCCCAAGGCGTCTAACCCTACGACTGGTACAAGCTACGCACTGAAGATGGTCCAACCCGACCGACTACAATTTGCCCCGCCTCCTTCTTTTAAAGACACAAAATAGTTAAGTTTACAAGTCAAAATTTATGGCATACAATAAAATAAAAAAAATATGCATTGAATTGAATTGAATTGATACTTACTTATATAAAAAGTACTACATATATATATATATAGAGAAAACATATGTACTTAGGTACTTTTGTTTATACACGCTTTAAGTACTTTGTGCGTGTGCAATATGAGCAATCAGCTGGTTGAGGCTTAAAGATGACGAAAATAAAGAAGATGATGAAAACAAGTAAGATGATGAGTTTAAGAATTCGATTACTATGGCTACAAAATGTGTGTACCGATTTATAGGGACTAAACGCAAAACCTTTATATACACAAAGCTTTGAAGGATATAAAATATAGGCAAAAAGTATAAACATATATATGAAGAAGAAGAAGATGAAGGATAACTCAAGTCGGAATTTTACTTGCTACTCTTTCAATAGCAGCAATAACTTTGGAATCCCCGAAATGCGAGCCTCTGTATAAGATGTTATGTTAAGTGAAGCGTGATCGTATGAAGCAAATATTTTTCATGAAATGTTTTTTTAAAAACCAAAAATAATTTAAACCTAAAAAATTTAAATTGCTAAATTCAATTTCATTAATTGAAAAATAATAATAATAATAATAAAAAAAAACAATATGAAAAACTTAAATTATTGTCAAATTAAAAACTTCAATAGAAACAAATGTAAACGAAATTACTTTAAATGAATTACTTTAAAGCATATATAAATACTTATATATACATAAAATATAATGCTATACACAAAATAAATATATATATACACGTATACAAATTTAAATCTCTATGTATTGCTTAAAACAAAAAAAAAAAGCAACTAAACCAAAATACTAAAAAAAAAAGGAAAACCTTAAACTCTGTTAAATGTAGCTTAGTATCAAACACACACTTTTGAAATGTTTCTACATAGAAAAGGGTTAAATAATGAAAAACTTAGGCTAAAAAATATCCTTATTTCCTTGCTACATTTTCTATAGTGTGTTCTGGCACATACCCAAAAATAATAATAATGCTTAAATACGATTTTTAACACTTTGGTAGATGATTATAATTACACCAATACAATTTTTTCGACAGATAAAACACAGTTGAAATATGGTTAACCCACCGCCTTAGCTTGCTTTGCAATGCAATTGTTGAACAACCCATTAAAAAGTTTCTCGGTTTCAGAATAAAACATTTTCTTGTTCCAGATCTCGAATTACGAAGTCAATCCAACGAATTCTTTCATTTAAGAAAATAAATTCGAGAACCTTTTCGAATTTTTGCATTTCTTTTCTTGTAATTTTCTTTTAGAAGAAGAAGAAAAGATAAATGCATCTCTTCAAAGAATAACTTCGTTCCCTATAGGGAACATCAGCTAAGTCTGCTATGCCTAATTGGATTTTGTACTTATAACCTATTTTTAACACTTTAACCAAAATCTAGTGTCTTAAAGATTTCGATTTCCTTCAAAGTTCAGAGTTCAATAGCACATTTTAAACTTTGCTCCGAACATGTGTCTTTGCTATTTTTAGACTATGACTAATAATTAACAAAAAAAAAAGGTTTTTAAAAAAATTTCTTATTTCTACTGTAACTTAAGTAAAAAAATAAAAATTTTCTATGAAAAATTAAAATTGATCAAAATATATGTTAATGCGCACTAGAGAACCTACACGCTAATTAATTGGCTATTTTAAATTAAACAAAATACTAATTTAAACAAATAAACCAACGAATTACCATATATATTAAATATGTATACATTAACAGAAAAACCTTAAAATTAGTTAAATTAAAAAAAGTAAATAATTAAATAAATAAATAAAGTTTTCCCCCCAAGTGTGCACAAGCCCCCATGTTTGACTAAATGCAGTTATTAAGTATATATTTGTGCACACATACATAAATATATAATTACATATATCTGATATACATAACTCATAAATGTTTGACCGTTAAATCAAAACGCATATTTACAAACACAAAAAACCAAAAAATATAAAAAAAAAATAAACAATAATTATTGATGTTGAAAATAACAAACCATGTTAAGTCCAAAGTTCTGCGAGAAACCTTATACCCCAAATACCTTATATGTATGTACATGTATAATGTATGTAAGTATGCGCAAATGTAGAAAGTTCAATATGCAAATTAAATAAAAAATAAATCTAAAAAACTAACGAACATTAATAAAAGAAAAAAAAACACAATTTAATGTGAGAATTGCAGCAACACCACCCCACACTTTTGAGCTATTCAAAATAAAATGCAATATTTTAAAAGTAAAATTGTTTTATTTTTAATTTTAGAAGCTAAATTATTATATTGGGTGTACAAATAGAAAACCGCCGTTTTTCCATAGGTGGCGCCAGCATTGCAAGTCGTTCGATAAGTACGAACAGAATCGTTACATTGTTAGCTGAGGCATCGGTCAACAACTCCACAGAATCTCGCTTGTCTATTTTGACTTTAATCTGTTTTGTTTGTGTGCGAAAATGTGAAAGTTTAAGCCGAACAAGGGTCATTTGCGGGAAGTGTTGCGTCGAATGATTGTAGAAACTTATGGTGAAAATTGTATGGTTTCAAAAGTTTAAAAATGGCGAATATGACGTGCAAGAGAAGGATCGCCTCGGACCCGTGAAAAAGTTCAAGGATACACAATTAGAGACTTTACTGGATGAATATGGTTGTAGAACGCAAAAGGAACCTGCAAATTTATTGGGCGTGACTCAGCAAGCCGTTTCTCATCGCCTTAAAAGCTTAGGAATGATTCAGAAGCTGGGACATTGGGAGCCGTACGAGTTGAAGCCGAGGGACATCGAACGGCGCCTTTGCACGTGCGAACAACTACTCCAACGGCAAGACAGAAAGAGTTTTTTGCATCAAATCCTTACCGGCGATGAAAAGTGGATACACTATGACAACCCGAAGTGGAAAAAATCGTGGGGCTTCCCGACCAACTTCAACAACTTCAACAGCGAAACCGAACATTCATGGGTCGAAGCTGAGGCTCTGTATTTAGTGGGACCAGCTCGGCGTAGTGTACTATGAACTCTTGCAGCCAGGCGAAACCATTACAGGAGCCCTGTATCGGACGCAACTAATACGCATGAGTCGATCGTTGAAAGAAAAACGCCCGCAATACTCGAAAAGACACGATAAGGTCATACTTCTACATGATATCGCTCAGCCACATGTTTTCAAGGTAGTGAAAACATACCTGGAAACTTTGAAATGGGACATCCTATCCTACCCGCCGTACTCTCCTGTCATCGCCCCTTCTGATTTTTACTTATTACGATTGTTGACGCATGACCTGGCCGAACAGCGCTTTCGTTCCTACGAAGAAGCTAAAAATTGGATTGATTCGTGGATCGCGTCAAAAGAAGAACAATTTTTCCGACTAGAAATTCAGAAGCTGCTAAAAAGATGGGAAAAAGTTTTTTGTATTAATGTAAATTATTTTGAAGAATGAGTATGTACGAGTTTTTTACAATAAAGCCTTAAATCATTTGTACACCCAATAGAAAAATCAGATTTTTAGCCAAAATATGACCATCCAGTGACAATTACTGTGTAGCCTAAAAAAATATTAGAAATGGCAATCGATAAAGTCGCGCAAATTTCAAGTTTGATTGTCCGAGCTTGGATGAAGATCTTTCTAAAGATAACTAAATTTTTTCCATCCATTTTATAAGAATCAGAAACAGTTTACAACGAAAAAAAAATGGATGGAATGAAAAATGTGTAATCTAATAAAAAAAAGCAAATATAATCATTATGAAATACGTCAGGTACAACTAGAATGAAGACAATTTCTATTTAGATCTTAAATGAATTCTTATTCATCGAACAATTTTTCAAGCTCATTTTTGGTTCTGCTAAATATTTATTACGGACATAATTCAAAAATGTTAATTAATTTTTGACTGTACTAGTGTAGTCTGAGAAGACTAACGATAGGTTATCGCATTATCTGTGGTAAAAATTATACATTTCTTATATTATTTCTATGAAATCTTTGCTATTATCACCCCAACTAAGTCCAGCGGACTATCAGAATATATTTATTTGCAAAAAGTTACAAAATCTTTAATCTGCCAAAGATAACGACATCGTCTCCACATTGACTTGGGCAGGCCATTGAAAGTATGGTCCCGGTGGTGACTATCGTTAGACCCTAAGATTTTTTTCAAACAATTTAAATTTTTAATGCGTTTCTGCTACTGTTTTCTTTGACCAAATTTAAATAAAAAATTTCTGTGGAAAAACTTCGATTTTTTACCGATATTTCTTTTTGCATATATAAAAAAACACCCTATACCAACACATTACAATCAAATCCGGAAAATTTCTTCAGAACTCTGAAAGATATTTATTCGACAACGGCAACGACATCTTCAAGAAGACACAAAACAAAGCAAATGGACTAAATACGTTTTTTTTTGATCCGTCCTATGAAAGCTATAAAATATAATCAACCAATATTGATAATATACAGTGCTTATTTTATTAATTTAGTTACTATATCTTCATAAACAATCGAATCATCCGTTAAAAACTTTTTGTTTTTTTTCGAGGTCCTCTGAAATACGCCTATGGGAGCAGCTATATATGTAGTATAGCCCCGATATAAAAAAAATGAAATAAACTTGTCTAACTTTCTAACTTGACATCAAATCTGAAAACTTGGTTCCTCCGCTTACCAACATTGAGATTTAGGCGTTTATACAGACTCCCTGATTATACTTCAGGTAACTTTGGCGAGTCTCCGATGACTCCCTATGTATGTTGCATACATTCGCGGCTTGCACAAATATACTGTTTTGTACCATGAGGTACAGGGAATAAAAACAAACACTGCTGGGAATAAAAACAAGTCCTGTACTTACCATAAAGCTATGCATACTTTAGGTAAACCATCCCAATTCCCAAGTACGATATGCTAGGATTAAAACGCCACGTAACGACTCAGAAACCTGTTCAAGAAATGCTCTCGTATCAGCTGCTAGGATAAAAATATTTCGACTTATATGCAAAGCATCTCAAACAGGTTTCGCTCTAAAAACAAAGTTAAAACAATTTAACATTATATGAAATAAGAAGAAGAAGAGTAAATAAAACTCGAGTATGTCTTATCCAAATTTAATTTAAAATTTTTCTATCTTTCCTGGTTACTGTATTTTAAAGTGCATTCTAAAGTTCAAATGCCTTCTTTAGTATAAGCTGCTAAGTGAAAAAGCTTCTGGTAATCAAGACAAAAGTCCAGCGTCATGAAAGCCTAAGCTTTACGCTAATTGAAAAAGCTCTCTGATAATAACATAAGCATGCGGGAGGCTCTCGGCGTTTAGTTTTTAATGTGATCGCTGCTGAGAAAGTCGTCTAATCGCTAGAAAAAATAAAATATTAAAATCAAAAAAATGGCTTCGCTCTCCAGTGGTAAGAAATATTGTTTTGCAATTGATCGCGGTGGCACCTTCACCGATGTGCTTTGCATTTGTCCCGATGGACGAGTGCGCACCATGAAGCTGTTATCAGAAGATCCCGAACGCTACAACGATGCGCCGCGGGAGGGTATTCGACGCATACTCAAAGAGGCAAGCTTTTGTTTAGATATACTTCAAAGTGTAGAACGATACTAAAGTAAAAACTTTTGCAGGAAACTGGCGCTGATCTTGCAGCTTCAGGTCTAGTGGATACCTCCAAAATAGGTTGGGTACGCATGGGCACTACCGTGGCTACCAATGCGCTGCTAGAGCGCAAAGGTGATGCCGTGGCTCTGGTTGTAAATAGTGGCTTTCGCGATCTGCTTTATATAGGCAACCAGGCGCGTCCAAAAATATTTGATTTAAACATAAAAAAGCCTTCTAATCTATACAAGACTGTGGTTGAAGTGGACTGTCGCATTGTGCCCGAACAGCAGGGGCGTTGCGAGCTGAGTAAGTGCATTGCTTATATTAATTCCTTCAAAATATAAAGTATGTTTTGCTGCAGCTCACAATTGGAACGTTCTTGAAGGTGTGGCTGGCACCAAGTACTACGAAATGCAACCAGTCGATGAGGCAGCTGTACGTGAATCTTTAGCTGCCGTTTTGCAGCAAGGCATTTCCTCTATTGCCGTAGTGCTGGCACACAGTTATGCCTGCCCGGAGCATGAGCGGCGCATTGGAGCCATTGCTGAGCAACTGGGCTTTAGTCACATAACCTTGTCACATCAGGCCATGTCTATGTGTCGTGTGGTAGCCCGCGGATACACAGCTTGCGCAGAAGCCTATTTAACACCCCATGTGGATCGTTACCTAGCCAGGTGAGTTTTTAATTGTGAGCGCGATGCTTTAATCTCATTTTATCGTGGATCAGGGGTCTTGTAAATTAGTTTAAGTGCGGTGACAAAGCTGTTTCTCGACTAAATGAAAAACAATAATAAAGATAAAGCTAAGTAAGCTTTTGATAGATGAGACGCGAAACGAAATGCCCCAGATGGTAATTGAGAGGCGTTTGTTTAAGCAAGAAAAGGTAAACAAACACACATAGGTGCGACGTACAGGGGTCATCTGTAGCAACTAGATCATAGAGATAGAACACTCTTATATTTATAGGCAATGCTTGATGTAGCTCTCTCTCTCTCCCTTTAATTAAAATTCTTTTTAAGGCTTTATAATATTTGTATTATACCATTTATTTCATTTACAGCTTCAAGTCAGGCTTTGACAATCAATTGGCTGGAGTCGATGTTCTCTTTATGCAGTCGGATGGTGGGCTTACAAATATGGATAACTTCCGTGGTGCACGCGCTATACTTTCGGGTCCAGCTGGAGGTGTGGTAGGTTATGCCATAACCGGTGCCCGCGAAACCGATTTACCTTTGATTGGTTTTGATATGGGTGGAACCTCCACAGATGTTTCACGTTATGCTGGCACCTATGAACATGTTATTGAAAGCACAACCGCTGGTGTAACCATACAAGCTCCACAATTGGATATTAATACTGTGGCTGCGGGCGGTGGCTCACGTCTATTTTTCCGCTCCGGTCTTTTTGTCGTTGGTCCCGAATCGGCTGGCTCTCGACCAGGGCCCGCTTGTTATCGCAAGGGTGGACCATTGACAGTCACGGATGCTAATCTTATACTTGGACGCATTTTGCCGAAATACTTTCCAAAAATATTTGGTCCTAATGAAAACGAAGCGCTGGATTATGAAATCACAAAAGCAAAGTTTGAAGAACTGCAGGCAGACATCAATGTGTATCTCAAAGATTCTGGTGATCCCAAACAGTTGAGCGTTGAGGAAGTGGCACTGGGTTTTATAAGAGTAGCCAATGAAACAATGTGTCGGCCGATACGCGCCTTGACACAATCCCGTGGACTAGACACTGCACGTCATGTACTGTCATGCTTTGGTGGAGCGGGCGGACAGCATGCATGCGCCATAGCTCGAGATTTGGGCATTGCTAAGGTCAGTTGTACATTAATAAATATTTAGTATCTTTTTATTTATTTCAACATTATAAAATTAAAGGTTGCTTTGCATAAGTACGCTGGCATCCTGTCCGCTTATGGCATGGCTTTGGCTGATGTTGTGCAGGAGGTTCAGGAGCCAAGCGGCTTAGAGTTCAGCGATGCCAATGGAGAGCTTATAAAAGCACGACTTGATGCTCTATCGGCTCAGTGCCATGCACATTTGGCTGCGCAGGGATTCAAAAAAATCCAGTTGGAACCTTTTCTGCATTTGCGTTACGAAGGAACCGATGGCGCTTTGATGTGTTCACCCTTAGCTGAATCTGGATCGCAACAGTCGCCCTTATCTGCTTATGGCAACTTCTTGGCAACTTTTCTGGAGCGTTATCGCAGCGAGTTCGGCTTTGTGTTGCAGAACCGCCGCATCATAGTCGACGATATTCGCATAAGAGGCATTGGCAAGAACGAGACGCCGCCTGAACAGGAAGTGTCACGTGCACAAGAGGCAACACCTCCTTCAGAGGGCGTTACACGTATCTATTTCGATCAGGGCACTTTCTTCGCACCAATCTATTTGACCAAACATTTACTGGCGGGCCACAAAATCCCTGGTCCTGCAGTGCTAATTGATCAACTTTCGACTATTATTGTCGAGCCTGAATGTTGTGCTCAGGTGACTTCATTTGGCGATCTAATCATAGACGTCCAAAGTAGCGCTAAGCATGTTATCAATACGGAACTTGATGCTATACATTTGAGCATATTTAGTCATCGTTTCATGAGTATTGCAGAGCAGATGGGAAGGTATGAGCTGGAATATAAAAAAGTTTATTGCCAAGCATGTTAATAATAATTTTCTCTTGCAGAGTCTTGCAACGTACCTCAATATCAACTAATATTAAAGAACGTTTGGATTTCTCTTGTGCTTTGTTTGGTCCAGATGGTGGCCTTGTCAGCAATGCACCACACATTCCAGTACATCTAGGTGCAATGCAGGAAACAGTGCAATATCAGCTGCGCGTGCGTGGTGACACACTACGAAATGGAGATGTTATTCTATCCAATCATCCGCAAGCTGGCGGTTCACATTTGCCAGATCTTACAGTAATCACGCCAGTTTTCTATGAGTACGTCTTTTTATGTCGTATTGTTCAAATCCATTAAACTTGTTGTATATTGCAGGGGCCAGACCCGACCGGTATTTTTTGTAGCATCCCGCGGTCATCATGCGGATATTGGTGGCATTACGCCAGGTTCAATGCCGCCGCACTCTACATCTTTAGCCCAAGAGGGAGCTGCTTTTAAATCATTCCTGATTGTGGATAGTGGTGTGTTCCAGGAGAAACAAATAATCGAGCGTCTCACAACACCCACCAATGCCAAGGGTGCTGTTGGCACACGCAATCTAAGCGATAATCTATCCGACCTTAAGGCGCAGATTGCAGCTAATCACAAGGGCATTCAGCTGGTATCGGAGCTCATTGACAGCTATGGTCTGGACGTTGTTCAAGCTTACATGACGCACATACAACAAAACGCAGAGCTGGCTGTGCGCGACATGTTAAAAGAAATTGCCCGCGAGACTTGGGCACGTACTGGTTCCACAGTTTTAGAGGCTAAGGAATTTATGGATGATGGCTCGCCCATTGAATTGCGTGTCACTATTGATGCTCAGCTAGGTTCTGCGCTGTGTGATTTTACGGGCTCTGGTCCTGAGGTTTGGGGCAATTGTAATGCCCCTCGCGCAATTACACTGTCGGCGCTTATTTACTGTCTTCGTTGTATGGTTGGCCACGACGTTCCGTTAAATCAAGGTTGTCTCACTCCCATTAAGGTGATAATACCCAAGAATTCCATACTGGATCCCTCAGAAGGAGCTGCTGTTGTAGGCGGCAATGTGCAAACGTCGCAGCGCATTGTGGACACTGTTCTCAAAGCATTCCGTGTTTGTGGCGCCTCTCAGGGCTGCATGAATAACATAACCATTGGCGATGAACAGTGGGGATACTACGAAACTGTTGCAGGTGGTTCTGGCGCTGGTCCAGGCTGGAATGGTGCTGGTGGAGTGCACACACATATGACAAACACGCGTATAACTGATCCTGAAATTTTGGAACTGCGCTATCCTATGATTTTAAAACGATTTTGTTTGCGTACTGATGGTTCCGGTGGTTCAGGCCAGTACGTGGGTGGTGAGGGCGTGGAACGCGACCTGCTTTTCCGTAAACCTGTCACGTTGTCTGTGTTAACCGAGCGTCGCGTTTTACAGCCCTACGGATTGGCCGGTGGTCAACCAGGCAAGTGTGGGCGCAATCGCATTATTAAACATGATGGACGAGTCATAGCACTAGCTGGAAAGACCTGTATTGATGTGGAAGCGGGCGTAAGTAATTAAAGTTTAGTATACTCATAAAATATTTACAAATTTTATGACCTTTAGGATATTTATGCAATGAAGACACCTGGCGGAGGTGGATACGGGCGTCAGGATGCTATTGCAGATAAAACATCTGCTAACCAGGAAGGCGTGGGCCAAAGATTTGTAGAACGTGGTACCGTTTTTGATTATCGTCAAGCCCAGGAATCTGCTTAGCCTTAACACAATTCTTTAAAAAATACTTTTTGTAATCAAATATTGTGCCTTTCCATTTATGTTAACTTTTTATTAAAGTAATTGCGTTTTAATTAAAGAGATAATTTTTTATTGATGTTTAGCAAATTTAAAAACAAAACACGATTCTTGCTATCGATATCACTTAATGCATTTATTTATTCGATAACAATACTTACAATCGTAATTGGTACTTTTATCGCTGCTTATCCGCGAAATTTCCCAAATAAAAATCAGCTGTTGCCACAAACAGCTGGCACGTGCAACGCACATCTAATATTGTGATATTTAGATTTATAATTTATCTTAATGCTCAAGTTGCGGCAATGTATAGTCCGCAGTTTGGCCGGAAGACGCTTCAAGTCGGCTCAAGCACTTGACCACTATGATGTTATAGTTATTGGTGGTGGCCATGCGGGTACCGAGGCATCTGCAGCCGCCGCACGAATGGGAGCGCGTACGTTATTGCTGACCCACAAACTGGAGACCATTGGTGAAATGTCCTGCAATCCATCGTTTGGTGGAATTGGTAAGTGTTCAAATAAAGCGCACCCAATTATTAAAACCAGTTTTTCTGTATAGGCAAGGGACATTTGATGAGAGAAGTTGATGCTCTTGACGGCGTATGCGCTCGATGCTGTGATGTGTCTGGTGTTCACTATAAGGTACTGAACCGACGACGTGGTCCTGCAGTATGGGGACCAAGAGCTCAAATCGATCGCAGACTGTACAAGCAAGCAGTGCAAAAAGAGTTGTTTAATATGAAAAACCTAGACATTCGAAGCGCCTCTGTAGATAACGTACTTATGGAGGAGGATAATTCCAAAGGAAACATTATGCGATGTGGTGGTGTCCTGCTATCCGATGGACAACTTGTGCTTAGTAAATCTGTGGTGCTTACCACCGGCACATTTTTGCGTGCGCACATCAACATTGGGTTAGAAGTACGTCCCGCAGGTCGAATTGGTGATGCGCCGGCAAAAGCCTTAGGTGAAGCGCTGGATAGACTTGGGTTTCGCATGGGACGCTTAAAAACTGGCACGCCACCTCGCATTGCCAAAAGAACTGTAGACTTTACACAGCTTCAAAAGCACAACGGCGATGATCCGCCCACGCCATTCTCATTCCTTAATCGCGAAGTCTGGCTGCCTGCAGCAGAACAATTGCCCTGTTACCTGACCTATACAACACCGCGAGTCGATGAGATAGTGCGTGACAATTTGCATGTAAATAGACATGTTACAGAGGAAATAACCGGTCCGCGTTACTGTCCTTCGATCGAATCAAAAGTGCTGCGTTTTGGTGCCAGACTGCACCAAGTGTGGTTGGAGCCGGAGGGTTTCGACAGTGAACTTATTTATCCACAGGGAATTTCGTGCACCTTACCACAGGAAAAACAAGTAGAGCTTGTGCGCGCTATAAAAGGTTTGGAAAAGGCAGAAGTGTTGCAGCCCGGTTATGGCGTAGAATACGATTTTATTGATCCGCGTGAGCTGTTTCCCACGCTGGAAACAAAACGAGTTGAAAATCTGTTTTTCGCTGGTCAAATTAATGGCACAACTGGCTATGAAGAAGCTGCTGCCCAGGGCATAATTGCAGGCGCCAACGCAGCGGGCAAGACGGTACATGAGGATGGGCGCCAGCTAACTATAAGTCGTACCGAAGGCTACATAGGAGTGCTGATCGATGATCTAACCTCCTTAGGCACCAACGAGCCGTACCGCATGTTTACAAGCCGCGCCGAATTCCGACTATCGCTGCGACCGGATAATGCAGATATAAGGCTTACTGAAAAGGGCTATGACTATGGACTGGTTTCAGAGCATCGCTTTAAGCATTTTAAAGGAACTGAACAAAAACTTTGTGAAGCCATTGAAACGCTGAAATCTTTGCAAAAACACAGCAACTATTGGCGGCAGGCATTGAAACTGCCCACAGCCAAGACATCTGTCGAAAAATCCGCTTTTGATATGCTTGGCATAATGGCAGCTGACATTTCAGTTGCACAATTAATAGAACTTTATCCCAATGAACTAAGCGGGCTGCGAGAGGATAACGATATAGCGGCTAGACTCAAAATTGAAGCCCTCTATAGCTACTTTGTTGAGGAGCAACGTCGTGATGTAGAGGATGTGCAACGAGAAGAAGCACTTTCTATACCCGCTGACATTGACTATTTCTCCAAGTCCCTGAGTCTGTCCAACGAAGAACGCCAACAGTTGAGCCTAATACAACCACAAACTATTGCCGCTGCAAGCCGAATTCAAGGCGTAACGCCGTCAACAATTGTGCGTATTTTGAAGTACGTTAAAAGAGTGGAACCGACCGCTAAGCGGATTTAGAATTAAGTATTTTTATATTAGTCACGAGAAAAAAGGTTTGAAGCCTCAAATATTTTTGCTTATAATATCAATTTGTTAACCTCAGCTGGCATTGGTGGCGTAAAGTGTTCATAGTACTGTATTCAAAATGTAAAAGTAAAGTAATGATAAATAAGCCCAAAAATTATGTAAGTACCTAAATTCTTTGATGAAAGTAAAGGCGAAAAATTGCTTTAAAAAAACTTAACAATTTTTTTTTTGATGGTGTGACACCCATATATCCATCTTCGGCGAGTTTTAAAAAACGTTTTAAATAATAAAAATCGAATAAGCAAGCTAATATTGTAAATTACAATAATTTATTATAATCTGTATAATTATAATTACTGCGGAAATAAAAATAAAATCAATTACCTTAAACAAAGGCTGTTTTTTTTAAAGGATATTTTGTTCCAGTTGCTGGGCTCTAAAAATATATCGGATGTCCTAGATGGAGGAATCTACAAACCTTTTTGTTGTTGAAAACGTAAAGAAGAGCTTAAAACAGTTACTTGAATTAAAAATTTGAATTTGAATTTGGTAAAAAAAACGAAAAAATGTTGAGTCGATTTTTGCTAAATTTTGAGTTTGAACGGATTTCAACTACCAGGCGAACAGAAACGATAAGCAAGCAGCTGCATAATAAAAATGTATCTAAAAATGTCACTAGAAGTATGCAATGCTTTTTTAATAGTTTTAAATTTCAAATTTATGTAGCATACTTTTAGTTGCTAATTTAAAATTGCTTTCTGCATTTTAGGCATTTCTGTTCGCCTGATAATATCAGCTGCTTTCAAAACAATTTTATTTTTTAAAAGTTAGATAAAAAAAAAATTAAAGTTTATCTGAAAATCCTTTTTTTTAAATTCTTGTCATATATCAATTTATATTTTTTAAACTAAAAGTTCTTCTGGCTATTACTTTTTTAAAGCAAAAAATAAATAAAGCAAGTTTTATTAATTATATATGCATAATTAAATGATATAAATATATAAATGAAATAAATGATAACTAAAAAATTTAACATAAATAGTAAAATATATAATTAATTTAGTATTAAATACAAAAATATTATTTTTATTTTATATTTTAGGAATAAACAATTTTTTATATTTTTTTGTATTTTTTAATATTATATTAAATTATATTTAATCCATTTTAATTGTCTTTTTAGTGATTTTATTTCATCTTTATACTAAAGTCGGGAAATCCTCAAGACGAAATCTTAGCTGAGCAGATCTATTGACGAATTTTCGGGAATTTTTGGACTGGCCCATAAAGCGAATATGTAAGTATTTCTCAATTAAATTAGACCAAAGATAATATATTATTTAGCAAGTCATAATTTTTAGGCCTATCATTCGTTTTTTTTTTTTCAAGAATTACGTTTTGGTTCAAAAACATAAATGGCTTAAAATTTATAGCGTTTAAGGTACAGCAGTCACTTCCTAAAAATTGCTTTATAATTTTTTTTTTTTAAATTAAATGTTGCAAAATTTTTAATACGACAAATATTTTTATCTTAGCAGTTTTCTTATCTTGAAATCGCTAATCCAGGCTGTTGAACTGGCGATATCCAGACGGGTTATGACGGGATCTACTGGGACTGACGCAAGAACCTGGAAAACCACAAAAAAAAGAAGCTGAGTGTTGATTAATTTTACCTTGTTCTCTGGACAGCAGAAATTTCAATTCTTAGGCAGCCTCAAAGCAGTAATATATTGAAATCTACCATTATATTATACCCTAACCTATTTCGGATCCAAGTCACCAAAGATGCCTAATACGGAGAAGTGGCGATATAAAAGTTACTTTTTTTATAATCATTTTTAAAAAATTATATTTTTATTTCCGTCTCCTGGTTCCTTAAAAATTTATCAAATAATAAATTTAATGTAATCATCGATTTTTTTTAATTGTTAACCTTTATCATAAAAATAAAGAAAATTAAAATTTAATTTAATTTATTAAATAAAACTAACTAAATTAATTAAATAAAAAATTCATTATCTATATTTTTTAGAAAATTTATCAAATAACAAAAATCTAAATTTATATTATTTTTAGATCTAACTCTTCAATTTTTAATGGCTAGCTTTAAGCAAAAAACTTATAAAAATAAAACAAATTGTTAAACTAACTAAATTTATTAAATTCTTCTTTAAAATTTATTAAATAACAAAAATATAAATTTATTAAATTTTAAGATTTAATTTTTAATAGATAGCCTTAAGCAAAACACAAATTATAAAACTAAAACAAATTGTTTATCAAATAATTAAAATAAACAAGCTAAAATTTTAAGAAATAATATTTTATTATAATTTTTATAATTATTATTATTAGTTGAAATATTATAAAAACAAAGCAAATTGTTGAGCTAACTAAATTTATAAAATAATAAAAATAAACAAGCTAAAATTTTAATTTAAAATATATTTGAATATTTTTTATAATAATTATCATAATTGTTGAAATATTATGAAAATAAAGCAAATTGTACAACGAATTAAATTTATATAATATAAAAAAATAAACGAGCTGAAATTGTAAATAACAATATCTTATTATAATATGTATTAATATTATTATTATTTTTGAAATAAAAGTAAACTGAAATAACTTAAACAAAGAAAGTTTTTTATTTATAAAAAGCGATTTTTTTTTCAGTTGCGTAGCTCTTAAAAATATTTGAAATATTCTGAATGAAAGAATCTACGGGCAGCAATATTTTGTTGTTTAAAACTCTCTAAACAGCCTAAAACCGTTACTAAAATTTAAATATTTGAACTTCTGAGCATTTGGCAAAACAAAAAAAATTGCCTCGATTTTCACTAAATTTTGCCTCTGAACGGATTTCAGCTACCAGGCGAACAGAAATCATAAGCAAGCAGCTGCAGAACATTTTTTTCTAAAGCCTTCACTAAAAGTATGCTACAATTTTTTACCAAAAAATTTTAAAATGCCAAGATTTATTTTATTTATAATTTATGTAGCATACTTTTAGTTACCAATTTAAAGTTGCTTTCTGTATTTTCTGCATTTCTGTTCGCCTGGTAGTTCAGCTGGCTTCAAGACCATTTTGTATGGAAAAATTTCAAAAATTAATTTTTTTTTTATTTTTTCAGTGACTGCAAAATATGCATACATATGCATTTTTTTTGTGTTTGTATTGAGCATGCTGTGCCGTTGTAAGGTATGCATACGTGCATGCACGTTGGCATATTTAATTATTTTTTTTTTATTTTAAATTCTGTTTTATATTTTCCAGCAATTTGAATATATTTTTTAATCCAAAAGTTCTTTTTTCTCGGCTACTACTTTTTTAAAAATTAAGAACGCAAGTTTTATTTATTTTTTAAGTAGTAAAGTTTATTCAAGGAAAATTGAATACAAAATATTGGCTTAAAATGGTAAATATGTATAATAGTAAATTATGTAATATAATAAATACTAAATACAAAAATATAATTTCTAACATTTTAGGAATATTATTTATTAGAAACTATAATAGTTTAAAAATTATATATTTACAAAAATAAAATACTTACGTATATATAAATAATATTACAAAGTGTTCAATATTTTGGAACATCCAACTAAATGGTGACACATCTTCATCATTTTATATTGCCTAAGTAGCCAACCAAGTCCGCATTTCAAACTTGGATATAGTTCCTATTGAAACAACGCAGTTCTAGTTGTCATGCAAGATGTAGAGCGAAGCTATCCTTATGCTATGGTATATAAGTTATAGATTTTTCTAAATCTTGGGAACCACAGTCAAAGCCAACTTTAGAAGAATTTAAATTCCTAACAATAGCATATGCCCCTAGTTTAGATCTCCACAAGTATATCGGAATTCGTTTTGTTGGTGACATAGTAGATAAAATATGACGCCGTCAGAGGGATCACTTCAGATTTCTCCGCAATTCACTTGTCTGCGCCAGGGCGAAGACGATTGAGACGTGAGGGCTATCCTGCGATCACTGCCAGCAAAAATAGCACTTTTCCCAATAAAAAGTATCCTAAGCTAGTGTAACCCGCAAACCCAATAAATTAGCCAACGACCCTAATTCGTACCAACCAATCAGTCTCCTGATGATGTCAAGCAGTGTTCAGTCTGAATTCTGCTCCTAGCTCCTCTTTTCAGCCTGTAGTCCTTTCCGCGAAAAGACTAATGTTAGTTGGTGTAAGCGTTCTTGTTCCGTTTTAATGTAATCTAGATACGGCCCTTGAGAGCTGAAAGAAACATCGAAGAACTATAATTTTTTTCATTCGCAGATGACTTGGCTGATTAGAAAGCCCTTTCCATTCCAAAAGAAGAAAATTAAGCCCTTTCGAGAAAAGACTAATGTGAGTTGGTGTGCCACACGGGATCGTCCTTGCTCCGTTTGTATGCAATCTGATATCGGCTGATATCCCAATCCCTAGAGAGCTTGAAGAAACATCAGGGAGCTTTCATTCATTTCTGTTCTTCTAGTTATAAATGAAATGTTGATGTTGATTTTATATACGAGGGTGGATTGATAAGTTTCCGGCCTAACCAAGAGTTGGCACCACTAGGCCTACCTTGAGGTGGCGTTCTATAGTACCATCCTTAGATAGCTTGTACCTATAGTTTCAGCCCGATCGCCATGTTAGTTTAGATTTGAGAGCACACTGAAAAAGACGCCTCTGTGTTTTTCTTGAAAAAAATTGATTCGAAAAAACATTTCTACCGCCAATTTGACGTTGTATAAGCGTAATCCAAGCGAATTTTTGCGTCGATTCATAACCGTTGACGAAATTTGGGTCCCCCACTACACTCCTGAAACCAAAGAACGGTCTAAACAGTGGATTGGACCAGGGGAACCAACTCCAAAGAAGGCAAAAACAATTTTTTCAGCGAACAAGGTTATTGCTACTTTTTTTGGGATGCAAGAGGTATTATATACATTGATTACCTTGAAAAGGGTAAAACTATCACTGGTCAATACTACGCAGACTTATTGCAGCGTTTGAGCCACGGGGTGAAAATTAAACGACCTCATCTGGCGAAGAAAAGAATCTTGTTTCATCACGATAACGCACCAGCGCACAAGTCAATCGTTGCTATGGCTAAAATCAACGATCTAAAGTTTGAATTGATGCCGCACCCTCCCTACTCTCCAGACCTAGCCCCGAGTGACTATTATCTGTTTCCTAACCTCAAAAAATGGCTTGGCGGTAAGAGATTTGCGGACAATGAAGAAGTAATCGAAGCTGTAAATGGGTATTTTGAGGAGCTTGACGAATCAGTCTATAGAGATGGCATTACTAGACTAGAACACCGCTATGAGAAATGTATCAGCCTTGGAGGAGACTATGTTGAGAAATAAAAAAAATTCTTAAAAACGTTGTTTTTCTTGGTCAGGCCGGAAACTTATCAATCCACCCTCGTAGACGGTCGCCTTCGCGCTTTTCAATTGAAATAAAAAATCTTTTTGTTGATTAATTTTTCTTAAGTACAGTTTATTTCATAAAATCATAAATGCGTTATGTAAGGTTTTTGCACAAGATTCTGTGTTCTGTGTCCACTGTAACGCAATTTGTGTTCCAGATTTATTCTATTATTTATTAATTTATTACGTTCTGATTTTGTTTTTTGTTTTTATTTGGTAACTTGTTTAGGTTGTTGCATGTTGTTTGCTTGTTAGATTTTCTGTTTGTAGCTCGAAATATGTGAAGTGGCTTTAAGGTGATCTCAACTATTTTGTTTGGATTTATTTTATGTTTTTTTTTCTTTGTATTACGCTCTTTGTTTGTTAGCTTAAAAATTATTTATTACGTCTGTATTCGGTTTTACACACACAACGAAGATTGAGGGAGAAGTACATTTAATTTACGTTTGTTTAGATTGTATTTGAAACTATTTAATCTTGCATTAACTATTAAGTTTCTTATTATTTCGGGGGTTAAGATTATATGCTGCTGAGTCTGCAAGCCGATCGATCAATGTATTGGTATTTTTTGTATTCAAGAATCTGCAATATATTCATTCTGCTTACGATTACTATTAAAATATATATTCACTTTCAGTATTCTTGGTACATGCATATATATATAATATATTTTTTTGTTTTTTTTTTTCGTTTTGTTTTTTGTTAAAAAGAGTTATCTTTTATAGCTGTTACTATATAAAACAAATTGCAAGAGAATGTAAGTGTAACAAGTTTCTGGAACCCAACCCAATACATGCAACCATCTATAACTAAATGTCTGATATTTTTTGTTTGTTGTTATCGAAAAAATATTCAATTTATCGTAGTTTTGTTTTGCTTAAATAACTTTAGCTTGAGGCTCAATTACAATAATTTGTTGAGTTTTTTTTTTTTTGTTTTCTTTTCTTTACTTTTTTTTTATAATATCACAGTTTGCTCGAGATTTTTTATGCATCAAAAATAATCTAAATGAATCCCGTCTTATGTCAACTAGAAATTTTAGGTAATTCCAAACAGCACATTAAACAAGGAGTTGGCAAAGGAGCCTGTGGAGCTCTTTGAGATTCAGTGTGTTAGTAGCTAAGAGTAGAGTTACCCACGTTTTATTGACTAAAAACATCAATTATTCGGTTGGTTAACACACTTGCAATACATATAAGGTTAGGGCGTACATTTTAAATTAGTAGTTTTTTCGTTTTTTTTTTTTTATTGATGCACAATAATTTGTTTTATAATATTTAGTTGTATTTTATAAATTTATGTTTTTTTTTTTAATGTTTTTGTATAAGTGTATATAAATTTGAAAATAAAATACATTTAAGTTATAATTATAAAAAAATTGTTTGCCAAAAAGTGTTACGCATATCAAAAAAAATCAAATATGGCAAATTTTTTAAAAAATAATTTAAGCCTTTTTTGCAATTAAGTTAGTTAATCCATTCCATATTATTCCATTTGTTGTTTTTGATTTTTTATCTAAAATTCAGTTCCATTTAGTCCACTTTGGTTTTGAGTGTTCATTTTTCTGTTCCATTTTCGTACTCTCCAAATCACAATTATTAGCAATTTTAAAATAAATTTCTCATCAGTTTAGAATAGTTCTATATACAAATCTTATACATAAGCTATAGCCTAAAATTAAAACTATTTTTTTTTATCAGCTTTGAATAATTTTTTTTTTTTTTTTTTTTTGTTTTTGGGTTTTAAGTTAGTCACACAAATTACATACATACACATTTAGATCATTTTTTAAATACATAGTACATGTATGTACAAAAAATTCTATTTCTTTTAATTAAATAAATTTAAGTATCTCACAATATTTATACAATATTTATAATACATTTTATATATTTTTTGTCTTAATTAAGTGCATTCAACTTTGAGTAAACATTGGATTGTACAAGTAACACCGAGAACAAACAAATATCTGATATCTGTTAGGGGCTTTGTAGTTTTGCATATATTTATGAGAGACCAGTTAATAAAACTATTACGTAATATTTTCAATATACGCTATTTTTACATTTTGTTTTCCATTTGAAATATCTTTAGTTTAATCCAAAAGTTAGGACTTCACAACTTTAAGAATTCATCGAGCATTCGCTTGCGCTGTTGGTGTAGCGCACGTTCCGAGAGCAAGTACATCCCGATGTCTCCAAAATTTTTCATTAGTTAGTTGTTGGAATTGTTAAAGAGCTGGTGTCATAAGGTTGTAGCATCCTCTGCGCTGTTGCTGCGGCTGAGAGCAGCCAATGGGTGCGGGATTTTATTCTCTTCTGAAATTGTACGTAATTTGATAAAATATATAAAACATTTTCTCGAGTGTTACTTAAAAAAAAATGCGGGAGTCTGGTGGATTTCTTTATCTATATTGACAAAAGAAAAAGATTTTTAGTTTTCCCGAAAATAACTGCCTGGATCAGATTTAACCTGGAGAGTAGGTCGTTAAGACAATAGCATAAGAGCTAAACTTCCTCTCAGACGCATAATAATAAAAATAAGTACATCGGTTCTTTTGAGAAAGGTCCAAAAAACTGATTCTGACTAATCACCTGGCGACCGGACAGACCAGACATGGTAAGCCGATGGGTTTTCTCCCATGGATCACCCATGGGAGAATGTACCCCTAGGTGTACCCTAAATGATCCTAAAATTCTTTTATTAGAAGAAGCTCAATTAAAAAGGCTGGAAATTCAAGTCTATAAAAGAATCTCTCTAAAGAGTATTACACTGCCTATCCCCGTTTTTTTAAATTAGTCAAGATTACCTCCTAACTCTTCTATATAAAGCTCACAAGAAATCGAAATCTGTTATGAAAGTGATTTAACCTACTTCTAACATCTTTCTAAACAAAGCGTGTTTATTTAAAATTCCAGCTTAAAAAAAATTAAAAATAAATACCAACATAAAAAAAATGTAAATAAATTGTAAACAAAAAAGTTTTATTTCAGATAGCTCTAAATTAAAATGTTCACATTTAAATAAAGACAAATAATAGTAATAAACTTTTAAAATTGTTTCATTAAAAAAGTATTTATATATATATAAATAAACATTTGCATTAACAACTAAATTATTATCGCGTATCTAAAGTTACTGAAGGTAGATGTCAACTAGTTCCGATTCGACGAATTAAAATATGATCCGAAAGAGACACAAACGGTTTAAAAACTACAAATCTATGAACCCCGCCGTATGAAGCACTCTTGATAGAGTCCTTGGCCACAGACAAATGCATGTGGTTGGGAGGGGGGGTTCCAGAGATAAATAACGAACATGCTAGGTAAGTAGACATGATTGGTTGCGTCCAATCCGTGCTGCTGACGCACTTGCTTTACTTAATTGGAGATGCCACCGCCACCGCCTCTGCCGTAGGCGTGGCACTTGTAGTCACTTCATCAGCGGATGTTGCAGTTGGCACGGCATTCGGAATGTTTGTGCTGCTGCTGACAACAGGTGGAGAGGTGGTGCCACTTGTGGTGGACGTTACTCCGCCTGCAGCGGACACTGTATCCGGCGAGGCCACCACGGCAGGCGCCGGTGATGTGGACAATTTGCCGAGTTTCTCGTCCAAGCAATCTGCTGACGGCTTGGGTGAAGCTTGAGCTGGGGCCAACTCATTGGCCGGCGTAGGGATTGGAGAGGATTTGGGAGGTAGAATCTTTGGACAGTTTGTGGCTAAGACATGCTCCACGCTGCTATTACCTGCTGCAGGTGGCCCACTAGTTGGCATCGAAGCGTTGGTATCCGATGGCGGACTTGCACTTCGACGCATTGAATTCTCTGGCGAGCTATCGGGCAGCACGGTCTTGTCTGCGGCACTATTGCCGCCTGTTGGGGTTTCCGCCTTTCTGTCCAACGCCTCTGGTGCTGGTACACTCGTTGACAGCACTTCTTCCTTGCCAACAGCATTTGCGTTATTCGCGCTAGAATCTTTGCTGTCAGTGGGACCGTTTGACTCTACACCGTTGAGCTCATGCACATTGGGTACCCCGCTGCTGGCAGTGGACGGTGCCTGGTTGCTAGAATTCGAATTGGATCCAGTCAGATCCAGTGTTGCGGGTTCGTGTGTTACAGACGTTACGTTTGTGGTTACCACATTGCCGCTGTTCTTGTCAATAAGAGCTGACTGATGTGCAGCTGCCACAGCCGCTGCTATATGATGACGCATGGCATGTGGACTGCCCGCAGTGCGTCCGCCATTCTGGCTGACATTTGCTGCGGCGGCGCCCACCAACGGCTTCTTCAAGCTGTTGGGCGATGTGGGATGCGAGTGTGAGGCATTGGCACTGCTGGTCAACGAGATCGGCTGCTGATGAGCAGCAACGGGAGTCAGCCCACTGGCAGCCGCCGCGGCTGCATGCATGGCAGCTAGGTGGCCATGATGATGATAGTAGTGACCCATTGTTGGAATGTGCGAAGTGGGCGTCGAAGTTGTTGCGGTTACATTGCTGCTAGCCGTTGCTGCGGACGTGGCCGCTGCCTGCTCCGCGGCAGCATTAAGTTTCAGAGATTGTGCGGCTGCAGCCGCAGCAGCAGCTGCTACATGAGCCTGATGAGCGCTGTTTCCTGTCAGATTAAGGCTATTATGCGGTGAGGACGAGGTTGTGTATAATGCAGGCGATGCTGTGGTGATGCAAGAGGCTGCAGAAGATGTATGCGGCGGCAGCTGATGCCCAGCCGCAGACATGGATGGATGATGCGGGGACATATGCGCATGGCTAAGACCTAGGCTGTGTGGATGCGGGCTAAGGCCAAGCGCTGTGAAGCTGGGATGTGTAAGACCTGCAGCGCCCGGATGAGCTAGACCCATAGCCGCTTGCTGCAGATGATGTTGCAAATTGGGACCATGAGCGCCCAAAGAAGCCATACCCGGTAGGCCAGATAGTCCCAGATTCAGACCCATAGCCGCATGTGGACTTTGTCGCTGTGCATTGGCCGCATGATAGGGTGACATGCTGGGCAGGCCATGTAGCCCAGTTGGTGGACCACGTAGACCCAGATTCAAATGTGGTATCATTGAACCAAGTAAATTACGGTTAAGCGGGGAGTAGAGCTGATTGGAGTAATGATGCGATGCATTTAGCAGCTGCTGTCTTTCACGCTCCTGTGCTTCACGCTCCTTTTCCCGCATCTCACGCTCACGTGCCTCTTTTTCCTTTTGTTCCTTCTCGCGTTGCTCTTTCTCACGCTCCCGTTGTTCACGCTCACGCTGTTCCTTTTCACGCTGTTCACGCTCGCGTTGCTCGCGTAACTCACGCTCCTTTTCGCGCTCCCGCTGCATCTCACGCTCACGCTCTTCCTGTGCCATGCGTTGTCGGTGCTCCTCTAGCTTTAAGCGATCATGTATCGCTGGCGGTATGCCCAAAGCTGCGCCTGGCATCATGGAGTACAAATGCGAATAGGGTGAGGCCATTTGGGGATACAGTGCTGCAGGATGCGTATGATGCGCACCAGCAGCACGAAACAGTTGATAGCGGTGCTCCAAATATAGAGGATCCGAGTAGGGCAGACCAGCGGGATTCAAAAATGCTGTAAAATACAAATGTTTAGTATGACTGATCGAGTAGGCTCGATATACTTTAAAGTTCTAACCTGCTGGTGGCAGACCTTGCAAACCAGCAAAGTGCGAATAAGCCTCAAGTGGAAATGCGCCTGCCGGATGCATCAGGCGTTCATCTGATCGATAAGGTTGAAATCCGCTGCGTGCCAGCAACTCCGGCTGCATAGCCGCAGTTTGCGGCGTATGGCTCAGCCTAGCTATCTTTTCCGGTGGCTGTGGTGAAGGCGGCGAACGTTTCTTGTTGGCATTACGCTCATCATTAACACTCAAGCCTGACGCAGAGATCGTACGCTCTGTTTGTACGTTACCGGATCTTGTTGAACCGGCGACCACTGAATTTGGTTGTCCCACATTTGAAGGTTGCGACGAGCCGCCGCCAACGGACGTGGGCACGCTGCGACCATCGTTGCGCTCACGTGTTGCATTGGCCACATCATCCTCCTCCTTAATATCGGACTTATTGTTGTGGGCCAGAGTTCGCAGCGCTGCTGCAAAGGAGCCACGAGCATTGGCCGCATTGGCGCTGATGGCGCCCGGTGGTACACCTACGTTAACCAACTGCTGCTGCACCGCTGCGGCCACCGCTTGTTGGTGTGCCTGGTGCTGTTGCTGCTGCTGCGCTGCACTTAACGATGAAGGCGACTGTGCACCAATGTGGTTTGTGGGCAGAGCATGACTGAGCAGCGCATTATTGGCACTAGGTGGTGCGCTATTGACCGTGCCTGCACCGCCGGGTGGTGTCTGTAGATGGTGTGGCACAGGTATGTGCGGTGCCGGACTGGTAGCTGGCCGTTTCTGTCCTGCCTTTGGCGGCACTGCACAGAGTAGAAGAGAAGAAAGAAAAAAACAGAGAGTGGTTAGTTAATTGTGCGGCGGAATGTACACGGATTCGGCGGATAACGATGTGGATGCTGTTGAAATTGTATGCAACCGAGCCTATGTGGCTAGGGCTGGGCTGGCTATGGCCATTGAAGGTGGCAAACTTGCAAACATGGGCGAAAATTGCGCATACGCCTGGCTGCATTCGCACCAATTTGCATAGTGCCATATGAACGTCCCGAGCATACTTTGGCTCCCGTAGACACGTACTCTACTGAAAAGGCCCGCGGACTGACTTGTATGCGCCGAGCTGCTCTATGAGAATATTGTCAGTAGTGTTGCCAAAATGCAAATGGGCCTGCGAAGCTTGAATTTCGGCCTCAGTCCACTCATGCATGACCAACGTCCCCGCTTCAGTTCTCATCACCTCCACCACCAACACCACAACCCACTGTCCACAACTTGGACTGCAGTTGCACCTGTACCCATAAAATCGGTCTTTTGAGCGTTCTCACGGCGCAAATTGCATGCCTAACGAATTTATCGATTCCTCGTATCGTTGGAAAATTGCTTTCAGATATGACAGTAACGCCCAGCCAGGTACGCCCCTTTCAGGTCAATTCAGTTGCCTTTGACTTGCATTCAATGCCAAATGCAATTTGTTGCTCATGACTGAAATATTGTAGAGCACATTTTTCCGAGTACCATTTCGGACATTCAAAAGCACATACTATACATACATAAATTGAATGGCTTGGCTTGAGCGTACTAAAATGTTCAATTTTTCCTTTTCTATTAAGCTGATCCCAAATTCCCTTAAAGTTTGTAATTTTCTCTTCATAATATTTATTATTCAGCGTATGATTTAATCATTTTCTACATCTAAGAGCAAGAGGATACAAATTTTGTTTAAGGCAATCTACAAAAAATGCAGCTTATCTGTTGATAACTGCTAAAGATGATGATTTATGGGTAATTTTGATGGTCTCAACTAAATTTTTAATAGTGATAAAAACACTTTTATTGTAAATATTTTCAGAGAAACTTCTCATTTATCTTTCTTATGCATATGAATATTTATACGACTTGTTTTAAATTTATGTATTTGGGATTAAATTTGGTTCTAAATCTGTGGTGTTTACGCAATAATTAAAGTTAAAATCCCCCCAGGAGTTATCTCAGGGGCCCGGTGTAATTACGTCGCACTTGTAAAACGTAATGATTCAAGCTAAAGGTGTGAAGAGGGGCCGGTAAATTTTTTCTCCCGAGCTCGCATTTTCGTTCTTTCTCAGTGCTTAAAAGAAATGGTTTATACCATTCAGAGATGGCTATCCTAAATTCCTTCAGTGGTACAGTGGTGACATGACTGAATTTGGCAATTTGGCGATTGATCACCAAAAATCGAAAGTCGTAAGAAACCATCACAAGAAAATTTTCAGGGATATATTCTACATCTTACGAGACGAGGATGAATTTATCTGGCAAGGCAAGGGCAAGGAACACTCTATTTCTTAAAGTATTCTTTGAATTAACAGACTCTACAAGCAATGACGTAGATACAGTCAGTGGAATAGAAGAAGCTTTTGGAAGACATTTGTTGTGAGTTAATCTGTTAAAAGACGACGTTAACATGGTAGAACGTGCTTTCGCCAGAAGGACTATAAAGCCAGCAGACTACTATATTTCACATTACCAGACAGAAGATACACCGTAATTTGTTAGCGGATTGTCTTCAAGACTAAGATGAATAAGTTAAAACGATGTTTGATGTGCGCACTTAACAGGCGCTTCGAAATTCTAGAAAGCAGAATCTTTATCCATAGCTTTATCGCTCCAACAAATTTACAAAAACACTTTTATTAAAAGTGTGAAATGGTAATCAGGACTTATTCAAAAAAGCTATAAATACATTTTTAAGAGTCTTCAAAATATCCATTGGTATTGTAACTTTAATATTGGGATCAATACCTCTGCATTACAGCTCCCAATAATATTTTGCTGCCTACAAATTCGAACTTTATCGAGTTTTACAGCACTGACTGACTGCTAAGCTCTCCAAAGCCAATGCGCAAGACTAAATCGGAACTTTTTAAGCATTGTGCATGGGAAGAAGCATTTGAAAGAAAATGCAATTGGGAGCAGCGCATCCAGGATGCCAACGAATCTATGTGAGAATACTATGCTGCACAATGTTACTCCAGTCGAGGAAATTGCAATGGTGCTGCAGCTTAAACTGCTCTGGAACATTAGATAGGTTGGTTGGTTGGGTTAGCGAGACTACAACAATGTCCTCATACTCTCACACTCATACTATGGCAATGCAGTTAAAGTTTCCCAATGCGCGTCCAGCATACAAATGTTATCGGTAAGAGTTGGCGCGAGATGGGGATGGGTATGTGATAGGGAGGGATGCGTTCAGTGTGTATCGAGTGGGTTTGTTGGTGTTGGTGGGTGGGGTGTTTGGGTGTTGGCGCTTGTTGGGCCCGCTGACTGTGTATTTACCAAACTAAACCCAAATAATGCCGAAACTACAACAACAGCGACTACAATAAAATAGGATTGCGCCTGTTAGTGCGAATGCGAGCGAGTGCAACAACAACCCAACCAGTGCCAACTCTCAAAATGTGTACAGAAGTTGGGCATGGCTCGGAATGGCAAAGAGTTCCCGGCTAAAACAAACAACAGTTCTCGATGTGCTACTCTCTTGTTGTTTTTGTTATTGCTGTTGTTGTTGCTGGAATACTATTTGTTGTTTTTGTTTTTCTAACTGCGTTTTGGGTGGCTAGATGTCGGATGGTTGGAAAGTTGGATGGTTGGTTGGATGGCTGGATGGCTTAGTGAGCTCTGGTCGGATGTGTTTGCTATGAAATGCCTGTTTGTTTGCATGGGTTTTGTGTATTCCAACATGGCCGCTGCTATTTGCTGCTGCTGCTCCCCCCCTCGTACCCACCAGCCCTCATCCCACTCTCACGCTCTCAATCTCACATAGTTGTTGCTGTTGTTGTTGACGCTGCTGCTGCAGTCGATGGCATCATGGTTATGGTATGGTGAAGGCCCATGGTGAGTGATGGCTTCTGCTGGCATGGCCCGTTTTTGTATTGTGTGCCGATTTGCAAGCATCAGCAATATTTGCCGAATTTAATCAGTGCACTGACATGAAAGTACCTCGGCTCTTAAAGACTGTACAACAAACCGTTCATACATTCATTCATTCGTTCATTCATTCATTCATTTATATGAAATGTGCATGCATAGAATGTTGTTGAATTTTTGCACAGTTTGTAGAAAATATTTTCATTTTGCTGCATTGGATTTTTTTTTTCAGCTCACGATTTTATTACATCGCACTATATATCGTATATAGAATATGTATAGCACACGCACGGAATATAAACAAGTAAAGCCCTAAATATGAAACACCCCATGCAGAGTTTTTGATTTGGTTCAAAATGGTTTATTTTTAATTATTTATTTTCTGTGATATAATAGTGTACAAGGTTTGAAGGCATCAGCAGGTATGCAATATTTGTGAACATAGCTGTTGATGTTCAGGAACTTTGCAGCTGCATCGAAGCGCTCAAGTCTTTTAAGGACTCACTGAATCGAATAATACTACAAAAGGCAACTTGAAGTGTCATCTGATAGTTATATTATATTTTTCAAAATGTGTGCATTTTATAGACTTCAAATGTAACTAACGCGGACATAGCGCTGTGAAATCGAATCAATCAATTAAGTTGATTAGTTTGAAATAAATTAAACAATGATATCAGAAAAATAATTAAATCTGCAAACCCAATATTTTTCTTGCTTTCAATGTTCCTTAAATTGACGCATTCTCAACGGAATCCTAAATCCACGTATATATAAAACAATAATCCGACAAATACCAACGTACGTATGTGGGACGTAAGCTATAAGGAAATCAGCTATAGGCTTTCCAGAGAGGACAGAGAGAACATTTTTTTTTCTAATAATTACCCTGTTCACACCAACGAAGAGCTACGGAAGATATTTAACGACACAAGTCTAGCTGCATATGTCAAGTCACTAAGACTTAGGTGGGCCTGTGGCGAAAGCTCGAAACCCAATTTTGAAAGAAATCTGCCACATGGAAGTAGAGTAGTTGAACGATGGCGGGCATGTTAAATAAATGTAGTGATGATTTAGAAAAATTAAACTTCGTGAACTACGAAAAAGTTGCAGAGGATACAGATTATTGGAGAAATAGTGTTCGAAAGATCTAAGCTGAATTATAGCTGTAGAGTCAAGGATGACACGTTTTGATGGCATCAAGACAATTAATAAAATAAATAGGGATACAAATACGAATACTCGTGGTACAAAACTTTATAAAACAAAATTAGCGCTATTGAAATTTTTTGTGCCAAGACTTTTGATTTTTTGTACTCAGTTTTATAAGCAAAGAATGCTGCCCATTTTTTCACAAAGAAATATTCTTTTGAATGGTTAATAATTTGCCTCGGCCAGAAATAAAAGAATACGTTAGAGCAGAAGTCGATTATACAAAAAATCGAGGAGAGACAGCTAAAGTGGTTCGGACATCTACATCGGATGGACAAGTCAAGAAAAGCCAAACAGGTACTGGAAATGAGAATGGAAGGCAATGCACCGAAAGGAATACCCCGAAAAACTTGGGAGAATCGCATCCAGGATTTGGGAATAAGGAGGGGCAGAACCCTGGCAGAGATGAGAAGAGAGAGAGCTGGGACCGACCTAAGTGGAGAAGATGGATATCCCGAGGCTACCCCGACGCCTAACAGCAAATAGGGATTGAAGAAGAAGAGAAGATAATTAGGTTGTATATTATTTATTGTGAACAGCTAAGAAACTTTTAGGAGAAAAGATGCAAAAGGATTCAATAATGAGCAGTGAGGCCTTAAGTTCCATTTGGAGAAGTGGAAAGCAAGAGGAAAAAGAAATGCTAACCAAATCAAAAATTATTTTACATTTTTCATTGAAATACTTGATCAAATTAAATTCAAATTGCGCTGAAAGAAGTTTAAGAGATTCTTTTTGTTTTAAGTGATAGAAAATAATATAATTAGGTTTATCATCAAAAATTTGTATGCCGTGTGCCAAAGATACAAGGTTATAAAAGGCACCTGCAAATGTATGTAACCCGCAGAAGGGAGTATTGCAGTGAATATATTCTTATATTCTCTATTTTTAGGCAGATCCGTATCCCCCAATAAGAGTAAGAATGTATGCTGGCAAATCGGTTGGAAACTTTTAAATTTAAAAGTGATAATGTCACTATTTTAAAAGCTATTCGTAAAACTTTTTGCGAAGAAGATCCAGTTGGTAAAACCGACTGAAAAAAAGTGATTTCCATTTTGTATGGGCAGAGTTTATGACCAAACTGTGCTGCCCATGTCTGGAAAACTGACAAGTAAATGGCGCTACTAACAATAGATGGCGCCAACAATTAAATATAAAGATTAGTTGTTTTTTCAAATTGGTTACAAGTGTAAAAAATAATAAAAGGTGCAAAAATAAATAGCCATATAAAAATTAATATTTATTCCCTAGTTATTTGCGAATCTCTTGAAAAAACGAAGCATGAGGGTAAACTCATATGTAATACGCAGATCTAAGTGTGGAAAATTTTGTAGGGGCGTACGAATTTTGCGGACATTTACCAATTCATAGCCATGATACTGAATCCGGCAGAATTATCGGAAAATTTCACATGTCCTTGTTTGATTTTAAGATACTATTTGCGTTGTTGGTGACCCAGATGATCCCTAAACGACCATTTTTTGCTCTTTGGTAAAGTTCGTGCTTCTATTTTGCCTACGCAACATTGCTTCTGTAATTATAAGTTGCTGCAGATTAAAAAAAATTGTCTATTTTACCAAAAATGGGCAGCACTAGAACTGCGTACTAATGAGTAAAACTTCTTATGAAGTTTGGTTTTCTTGTTTTCTATAAAATATATTTTAACGTTTTAATTTAGGAAAGGCCGATCGAAAATAAAGCTATTTCTAAAAAGTTGTGTGAAGAAGCAAAATATTACAATCGCTATGTAGAATCGTATAATAGACTCATGGGAATACCATCAAGTTGAAAAGGACTTATTGTCGTGTGCTTTGGATACCGAATGGACTTTGCTTAGTTAGCAGCAAATTCGAGTGGTAAATTCTGTTGTTCAAAAGAATTTTAGAGTTGCTATCGATAAATACTGAGGATATTAAGAAACGTGTGGATGCATTCTAGTCGGGATGTCTCGAAAGCCGAAGCACAACCCCTACTGCTATCATAATATTGTTGTTTAACACAATTCAAATCTCTTGATGTCTTTCCACGAAAATAAAACGCCATTTTGATAAAATCTTTTTCTCCAAAGGAACAAAGATATCGCCGAACCTTTTTAACACCTTTTTTGCAAAAACACCCAAAAAAAATGTAATTGAAAGTGGGGCGAAAGTAGTTTAAGCTTGCCTTTATTGCTCTGTTGGGTTTTCTTAAGAAAAGGGTGTAAATAGAAATTTGGGCGGTTTCACAACAGGCCGGTCCAGGCCTTAGGCCTTTTAAGCCAGCTGCCACCCTAACCAACCTACATACCTACATAATTGCTCTGTTATGAAAACATTTTCTTAGCATATTATTTAATAGTTGTTTTGTTATCTTTTTATGTTCGCTTGAATTCTTAAATATTTGTTCATTTAATTTGGCTAATTGAAATCTGATTTTCTAAAGTCAATTAAGTTGATTCGTCTACATAAATCTCTAAATGTCGATGAATAAATGTTGAATAAATTATTCTATAGCTTTATAGCAATTATTATTGTTGTAGCTCTTGGCATTTGTCACATTTTGAGTTTCAGTTCATGGTTTCAAAATTAGTTTCACGCTCGGGTAAATTAAAATATCATGACTGTGTGTATGTGTGCATGTGTGTGTGGATTGGTTGCACTATTGCGAATGGTCAAAAAGGCAAACATACATCGGTGGATACAAGATACAACAAATAAACACATGTGCTCATATACACACACCGCCTTCATATTAATGGTATTCATGTAATTTGTAGTACCCAAATAGTACTCCCCTCGTATCCACAACTCTACTCTACAACCCGCACGGATAACAACGAGAGAGCACTCTCGTAAGTGTTTAACCCTCCGAAATACCATTGTGTCGCATTGCACCCGTTGACTATCAACACAACAATAGTTCCGATACAATATAAAGGGCAGGAGGGGAGTCATCAGAAACGGATGTGTTTCGCTGGCATGAGATTATTCCACCACAACTAATTACAACGAATAGCACGTGGTAAATGGTGAATGCTGCATGGTGCCTGCTGGACGGCAAGTGGCAAGTTGCTACATGCAACATGCAAGGGGCATGTTTAGGTCAGCCACAGCATATTCATCGAGTGCACTTGGTCTACCCATGAATAATTTATTTAATAAATACATTTACAATTAAATCAAATGCAAAATTGTGCGTTCAGGCATGCCGTATCAATGTTGCAAGCCCCCCTGCAATGTGGTATGCAACATTTTGGGGCACTCTGAAGTGTACCTATAACAAAGCTTCAAGTGTGGCATTGGTTGGATTGAGGACGAGTTGTATGCCGAGCCGATAATGAAGCAAGGACAATATACATACAGAAGTGGATGCCGCAGCAGTCGCATCGATTACAATAAAGCGTTTATGCAATGGGTTAAGTATCGAATTACTTTTGTTATTGGGTTAAAACAATGTTAACAATGTTCATAGAGAAAAAAAGTAAGAGTATGCAAAGAATCTTTAACTTTGTTTGCTTAAGCCCAGTACGAATTGTGTACGCAGGGTATGTGAGCGTAGAGTACAGCCCATTTTTGTTACGTTGACAATTTACGATAGATGGCGCCAGCAGTAACTACATTTTTTATAAGTGAAAGAATAATATGAGTGCAGTGTAAGCTGCCTTAAGGTTAAGAAACAAAGGCGACTTTAATATGATTTGCGATTTATCCAATATTAAGTATCGCCTTGGGTTACCACAACGAATTACATATTTGAATTGTACAACTCATCGATCATCTGCAAAATAGATTATTTTTTTATTATCGAAATTAAAACCTAGTTGTTATAGAGGAAGCCGAATATATAGGTAGAAGTGGTTGCCATTCCGACACACCTAGGCCTATGAAAGGCCAGTAGTGATGATAACCCAATATATAACAACAATAAAATATTTCCTAACAGAGTTTTCAAGCCTAAATTTTTAGTGCAGTTGAAACTGCTTCTTTTTACCTATGGACCATTTCATTGCGCTATCATACTTCAATTCCGTAAGTTAGGATCTCTCTCTCTCATATTTAAATTTTTCGTGGGGAATACGGCCATACTGATCCTGGTAAAACAATCTTCTCTGCGTTCTAGCGACTTTGTATTGCGGATATATTTAATTGGACTCTTCAAGGTTGATAGTATAGATAAGAGCTGTGAAGTAATTCGCATATGTAAACAATATGTATCCAAAAAGGGTCGTGAAGCGGAACATGGATACTGCTTCCAGTAAGCGTCCATAGCAGCCACTTCCACTCAAAATTCAATTCTCACCATCTCGAGGTGCCCTGTTAATCCTAGTAACGTTTTGAATGACTTGGTAACTAAACCAAGTCAATCGATAGGTATGAGTCAAACAGGAGATAGAAGACCGATGTAGACACCTTCAGGGAACAAAGGTATAAGGCGGTAGCTGAGGAACAAGTGGATTAAATTCAGCTACCTGAGCGTAATTCCGCGTCGCTACAGTATTCGGTCGAACTACATAGCGAGTAATGTTTTATCTATACATTTACTCCAGCAAATATACCCAAGAAACGAATGTTCTACGTCCTATGTTCTTAGTGGCTTCTTTACTTAATATGTATTGTACTTACACAAAGGAACTATTAATAATATCACGATACCCAAATAAGTACATAAAACCATTGCCTCATTGGTAATCGAAGGACGAAATGTCTGGGCTTCACATTAACTAACATAGAGGTAAGTTTTAATGTTTTAACAGATTGGGAAAAACAATGAACTGAAGTAACTTTTGTTGTTACTAAGATCTCAGCCTATAATCACCTTCAGAAACCTATAGAAACAAACTTTGGAAGAAGTGGACCACCCCTGCTTGTAGTCTTTATTTATTTATTTTTAAACAACTCTTTAAATGTTCCTATAGGAATTAAGATTTCAGCCATAGAAAGAGCTTACTATTAATGTTCAGCTCTGCTGATGATTTTGAACTTTTCGCCCCAAAAGCATCCACAAACAGAGCATACGGAAATCGATTTTGTGTGCTCTTCCTGGCGTAATGTTACTACGTCAAATGGTCAACATTCCATATTAGTTAAAATTTGTTTACTGTTGCCATCGGGCAGTGTCGAGCCGGGACAAGCCGACAACAGCCTCAAAATAGTTGCGGTTTCATATGCAATTATTTGCAGTGGCAGGAACTGCCGGTATGCCACACACTAGCTGCAACTTCTTCTAGTTTGGGGCAGACACACGCACATGCTGCTGCTGTGTGTGGTCAAGCAGTGTAGTGGCGGCAGCCGTTTTCTGAACTAATGGAATCCACCTCGGTCTACGGCTTTGGCTAACACGGACACGGACGCTGCTGCTGCGTCTCTTAGCCGGGTACGCTTGGTTGCTCGGTTATGCAACACAACAAATACATATGCCGTAGTTTAGTTAGTTTGCAACTCATGCATTAATTATTGCTGGTCTGTTGTGGTTGCCGGTGGTGATGGTGATGGTGGTGGTGGTGTTGGGTAGGTATGGGCCATAGTTCTAGTTCTATCCTGGGCACATGGTATAGTTTCAAATTTCACATTGGTAGTCTGTGTATGTGTCCGTGGTCAATATGCCAAACGTAGGCCTGTGACCACAGCAACCGACCGAATCCAGCGTTAGTACTAACCATGGCAATAGCGCACAAATGCTGCCATCAATTTTGGGCTGCATCTTTGCCACACAATGGTGCATAAAGTAGGCTGGCTAGGCTGAATGCTCATGCTCATGCTCATATACTACGGGTTGCATGCCACATGACAACAGCTACAACAACAACAACAACGCCATCTGGTTAGGAGGGCTTGCGGTCTGGCCGTCATTTAACTAACTAAAATTTTGTAAAATTTTCTATCTAATATGATTTTATTTGTGTGCTGCATTTGGTGGCAGGAGCTGATGCATCATGATCATGACGAAGCCGCCTCTTGGACCTCCTCTGTTATGGATGCAAATAATGTTATTAACCAAACACAAGAATAATAAATATTCATAATTAGAAATTTACATGAAATACATTTGCACAAATATTAACATACGTGACAGCCGAATTTTGTGGCTCTATTTATGTACAATAATAAATTATTTTATATGCATATTATTATTATTATTAGTATTATTATTGTTGGCATTTCAATTGTCGCCAAACAAATGGCCACTAAAATTATTCACACATGTTTATGGTGTATTGTTTATGGCCCAAGTATAATATCTTTTGTACGCCATTTAAGCAATATTATTCTAATATTTTACAAATTAGCCATGAATTTGAACAATAAAGTTAAGCCTCTAGCCGTACACAAAGCCCCCCCTCTCAATCGTATCTATAATTAAAAGCAATCATTGGGCTGTTCATTAGCGTAATTGGTATGCATCTTGTTTTGTTTAAATTTTCGATTTATACTTCATTTGCAGAATTGAAATAACCACAAATTGGCTACTTAATAAACTAGCTGAAACAATTGTCGGAAATGCGTAGAAATTTGGTTAAAAAAATTAATAGGTACTTGAGTACATGCCACCATTTTAGTGGTCTAATGTCCTATGGGACATGTTTTTAAAACATTAGAAAATACCAGAAATTATTATTTTTTTTTTCCTAAAGTATGTACATATTCTTGACATTTTTTTATTAAAATCTCATTAACATCTCGACTTTAATGTATAAAGTAATTATTTAATCAAAAGGTTATAAACTCCTGCGTACTATTAATTATGATATAGCGACATGAATTTCAAGACCTTTTAGGTAAAAACGGAATGAATTCGGAAACACCGAATTCACCAGATTTTTTAATTCGCGAGTTTTTCCTATCGCTCTGTAGAAAGAGTTGCAGCACCCGAGATGAGTTCAAATCGAAAAATCGAAGATGGCTCTGATAGCCATACCACAAACCGATTATAAAAAATGGCGTACGTAAAGTCGCGCGCGGACGACTTTGGGATACCCTGTACCACTAGCTTGCAATAAAATCCAGTTCCTTTATAAAAACCAAAAACAAGAACGATCGTTCCTATGGGAGCTATATGATATAGTCAACTGATTTCGATCAAATTTGACACAGTGCTTGAATAACTTAAAAAAGATCTGAATGCCGAATTTGGTTCAAATATCTTTACAAACAAACGAAACACAACGAATTTTGTATAAAAATTGTTTTTTTTAGACCGATTCGTTCTATGATGCTATATGATATAGTCAACCGATTTTGTTCAAATTGGGTACAATGCTTGGGTACTCTAAAAGACTTCTGAATGCCGAAACTAGTTTCGATATCTTTATTTTTATTTTGTATAAAAAAAGGTAATTTGGCCGATCGGCCCTATGGGAACTATATTATATAGTCAACAGATTTTGATTAAATTTGGTACAGTGCTTGACAACTATAAAAAACTTTCGAATGCCAAATTTGGTTACGCTATCTTCATAAACAAACGAATAATTCGTCTAAAACTTTTTATTTTTGAGGTCATCTGACCCACCCCTATGGGAGGTATATAATTTAACCCCGATATCAAAACAATTAAATTAATCTGTCTTTTATGAAATAATATGGTATCTAATGTGAAAGTTTGTTTCTCTAGCTCTTACCATCTCTGAGATCTAGGCGTTCAAACGGATATGGGTATATCGACTTCTCTAGTCACCCTGATCATATTTTAGGTAACTTTGGGGTGTGTCCAACGACTCCTTCTATATGTTACATATATTTTCGGCTTGCACAAACTTAATATACCCTTTGTATCATACAGTATAGGGAATAAAAATGTTTCGAGGATTGGATCAAGCGCTAGCAAAAATGCGTCTATGAGAAATTTTTTAAAGGGTACTTTATCGATTTTGGTGAATAATCTTGTATTTTGGATTTACAAAATAAATTCCGGCAACTTTTTAATCAAGGTTGTATGTGGATAATAAAAAGACAAGCTTCGCAAAATAAGACACAAAAGTAGAAGGTAACTTAAACTCTCAAAATCAGTCTCTTCAATTTTAATGATGTATCTACTCATTTCAATTTATTACAAAAAGAATCCGAATAATTACAACTTTTAATTGATTCATATATATAGTAGAGTAAATTTATATTTTTTATAAAGCTAAGTCTCGTAAAATAGCTCGTAAATAACGAAATTTAACAATCTTTTTGTTTTAATTGACTGGAGAAAAAATTGTTTACTTTCTTCAAAACTATTTTTAAAATTTATAATTTCATAATATCTTAAATGCCATTCCTTTTAATTAAAAGATAATCTCACGCTGCCAATATCTATCAATTTGCCAGTACAACTAATATGAAAAGAGTATTTTCAACATACCATTGGACTGCTCTCAACCCCAAAGTTTTCCAAGGAAAACAAAGAGCTCAACTTAATTAATTAAAGTAAAAACATTTCAACAATTTTGTCTACAAGGTAGAAAAAGAAGTCACCGCTTGGATGCATTTCAGCACGCACCAAGCTACCGACGACGACGACGAGCAATTTATCCACAACACGGCTGCTAAGGAAACTCCTCCGGACAGACAATGGTCATGCCAAAGACAGGTTGTGGCACTGCTACCAGGACTGAGAAGAGGTGATAGCTACATTGCAGCATGCAGGCGGCAACACCAAAGCAAGAAAAATATTTCCCCAACTTACGCATACGTATGCAACGAAACGTACCGAATTTAAATACTCGTCGTACTGCTCCAGGAGTCACATTTCACCAAGGCAGTGGTAGGAATCACGAGCTCACAAAAGCAAATGCAAGCACAGAAAAAACAAAACCCCCGGCACAGGAGTTTTGCGGAGCGGAGAGCTGCTATGTGGTTGGGAGTGCATGCACATTGCCACACAGTGAGAAATGTCCTGCATAATCATGAAATTCCAGCAAAGGTTGCTCGTCCTTAACGCTTTTCTATGTGAGTTTGAGTGAGACTCCTACTATGCCAGAGATGTCTAGAATGAAGGAATTCCGCACTGAAATTCCCAGCACGCGTAAGAAATGCACAACTTCATAGCATTCCGTATACAAAAACCCATTCATGGTGAGCATAAATAAAATTCCAGACCGAACAAAACAGACTAATAGAAAGTCCGAATGGAAATGGAATCTAAGTACAACCCATCCCACACACTGGCCATTGTTAAACTAAATGGAAAAAACAAACTAAAAGCTGACAACGTGCATTGGTGGGTTAATATTATATACTATATGTGAGTTACTACGTCACAATGAATGCGAGCTGTTATTTGTGCTTACGGAGTCCTGCCTGAGTAAATGCTTAACAAGGTAGCAAGGAATCAACTAGTACGGACTGCAACTGCTCAAGTTCTTGTTATTGAATTGAGGAATTTAAGAGAAGCTCTTTAGTTTTTTTATGTGGTTGTAAATTTTTTGAATTGTTTTAAAGTCAATGACTTTGAAAGTATTTGCAGAAATAATCAATATATGAAGGTTACATTTTTCATCCTTTGTTCCATTGCGAACTAGTTCACGAACGGTTCATTGATTGACAAATCATTAAAGCAATATTCACTATTGAATTGAAATCTTATTTAATCTTGGCATATATTATTAAAAACAAATGTAAAGTTTATTTATAAACACATTCATTAAACTAGTTAATTTTTTGAGAAGGAAGACTACAAATTTTTAACTTTCCACTAATACTTTTACTTTAAGTCCCAGCGTAAAATAAGAGCCACTTCACTTTTTAAACCGATCTCTATGATTTTGACGATTTTTAGGTCCTGAAACTACTTTGCATATATCTTGCGAGGCGATCATGACATTACAAAAATGTAATTTTCAAAATTTCTCAGAGAAAATCGAGTGAGCCCTTAAGTTAGAACTCTTACACTTAGGTATCCCTATCTACCATAGGGACAATGACAAAAATAAGATAAGCTTAATCAATTTTAGGAGTTGTAGATTCTTTATTTCTCACCAGTGAATTCTTAAACTTACAAACAACTTTATTTTTAAAGTTTAAAAAAAATCAAAGATATAGTTGAATCGGTCATTTCAAAAACCTCATAAGTCCCTAAATTAGAATTTTTCAGGAATCAATAAAAACTGTTTCGTACACAAACAAATGAGTTTTAACGAACTTTTTTATGCTTAATTTAGTATTTGAGGGATAGAAAATTTAAATTCTGAATAACCTTAACAGTTTATTAATGAAAATAATGAAAAAAACTCGAAAAACTATTTTGGACTTATGTTGTTTTAGCAAGAAACAATAAATAAACTGTTAAGGTTATTCACAATTTAAATTTTTTATCCCTCAAATACTAAATTAAGCATCTCGTCAGTTTACAAATGGCACAAATATAATATGAGTTAATTTATGAAATATATTTTTCCAATTTATTAAAATAATCTAATCAATAATACTTGTTCTCTGAGTTTTATTTAAAAAATTGTAATCCTTGTTATTCCCGATTTTTATAAATTTCCTCTAATTCTTGACAATTTGAAATTAAAAAAATGGCGGACGTAAAGTCGGGCGCGGACGACTTTAGGATACCCTGTACCACTAGCTTGTAATAAAGTCCGATTTCTTCACAAAAAACCAAAAACAGAAGAATTTTTAAGCAAACATTTTTTTTTTGACCGATCGTTCCTATGGGAGCTATATGAAATAGTCAACCGATTTCAATAAAATTTGACACAGTGCTTAAATACCTTAAAAAAGATATGAATGCCAAATTTATTTCAAATATATTTACAAACAAAACACATCGAATTTTGTATAAAAAACGTGTTTTTGGACCAATTGGTCCTATGGGAGCTATATGATCTAGTCAAACGATTTGGATTAAATTTGGAACAGTGCTTAGGAACTATAAAATACTCACGAATACCAAATTTGGTCCCAATATCTTAACAAACAAACGAAACACAACAAATTTTGTTAAAAAATCGATTTTTTGGAAGATCGGACCTATGGGAGCTATATGATATAGTCAACCGATTTTGTTCAAATTTGGCACATTGCTTAAGTGGTCTAAAAAATTTCCAATCGCCAAATCTGGTTACGATATCTTTATTAAAAAACGAAATATAGCGAATTTTTCTTTAAAAAAGTTATTTTGGCCGATCGGTTCTATGGGAGCTATATGATATAGTCAACCGATTTCGATCAAATTTGGTACAGTGATTGGGAACTATAAAAAACTTTTGAATACCAAATTTCGTTACGATATCTTCATAAACAAACGAATTATTCATCTAAAACGCTTTTTTTTTGTCGAGGTCGTCTCAAACACCCCCATGGGAGCTATATAATTTATCCCCGATATCAAAAAAATAAAATAAACTTGCCTCCTATGGAATAATATGGGATCTAATGTGAAAGTTTGGTAACTCTAGCTCTTACCATCTCTGAGATCTAGGCGTTCACACGGACGGACAGACGGACATGGGTATATCGACTTCTCTATTCACCCTGATCATATTTTAGGTAACTTTGGGGTGTCTCCGACGTCTCCTTCTATATGTTACATAAATTTTCGGCTTGCACAAACTTAATATACCCTTAGTACCATACGGTACAGGGTATAAAAAGGCATATGTATTAATATAAAGAGTATACCAACTTCGAGATGCTCAAACTGTAAACTTCTTACTCAACTAGTCTTTTGTGCGTCTTTGGTACCTAAGCTGATTAGCTGACAAATCTACAACTCATTTAATTTGCTGTTGTTTTCAGAAACCGATAATCCCTTAGCGTCAGTTATATAATATGTATGGAGAGTACTTACAGTAGCTGGCCTTTTATAAATAGCACACAACAAAATGCCGAACATTTCAATAAAATTTGTAATTGTAAATGTAACTCACCTGGAAAAAGAAAAGAAGTTGAAAGGAACAAATCAGTTAAAATGTTAAAGCAGATTATATTGTATACATATAGCTTAAAATATTTTGTAGGATTAGGTAAGCGGAAAAGAATAAAACTTAAGTAGTAGAAATCTTTTGTCCGGGTCTTTAAAGTAACTTCAGTGTAGTTTTTTGCAGAATTGTAGCTACAAAAGTAAACAAAACCGTATTTTGTCAAAAATCTGCTTAATCTGGGTGGGATGATGTATGATGGATTTGGTCAACTAACAAAACTAGTTGGTTTATGCATAGTATATCTTTTGTTAGGGGGCTTTGTGACGCTAGTAAGGCGCAACTAATTCCGTAAATCCCGGAGCATTTGTCGTTGAATTAGTTCGCTACTTTAATGGATTCAATCCACAGCCAAAGCCACCGCTGCCTTTTGTGCGCATTGCAATGCCTAATTTTATTGTAAGGGATACCCAGAACCAGAACCACAAACACTCGTGCTGCTCAGACGCAGTATGAGTACTACTTGGTATACAGTCATGCCCAAAATACAACACACAACCAGACCAACAACAACAACAACTCAGGCAAAGGCGACAACCGACGACGGACCACTTTGTTAATCCCGTATTTATGCGCAATTACGTATTTTTCGCATTAGTCAGCCAAGCAGTCAGCGGAGTCGAGCCAAACCGACACGGACCCAAGCAACGCTCGACCCTTGGTATGTGTGTGCTTCCTAGGTTGTCGTCCTTTATGCCTTTATGCCCCTGCTGCTGCTGCACACCCCCTTTTAAACACTTTATCCCTTTTGCTACTCTGACCATGTTCTGCTGCCATGCCATCTATCCGTCACTACGTCATATCGTCAATTCGCCTTTTCGCTATTCCGTCGTCCACCGACCTGGCGGTTCTGCTGCTTCTACTTTTCATTCTTTCGTCGTCGTCTTCTTCTTCTGCCGCAGACGCTTCTGTGTGCTCTTTATCTCTGTGGCTGAGGCGTTTTATCCTCTTTTGTGTGCAGACTTTGCTGTTGACTGCTCCCTGCTGCTGGTACTGCCTGCCTGCCTGCCTTGCCTTTCACTAGCAGCTGCCACTGTCTCAGTTCAGTTTCCCACTCTCCCTCTATACATCCTCTTCATTCAGTCTCATTCGCAGTCGCTGCCAAGCACCCCTTCTTCTTTGAGAGAGCTCTCCACATAGCCCTGGCTCTGGCTTGTCTTGAGTCATTTACTTTTTACTGCCGCATAATATTGTCCCGATTAGCACAAACACAACGTTTTACCACAAAATCATCATCATTAGTAACGCTAACGCAAACGCCTCCTGCTCTCTTCCACAATTTGAGCAGACTTGCACAGTGGTCCACATGACATTTTTTTTGCTTTTATTTAACCCCCAAAAATTTTACTTTTAGATTGGCAATAAACATTTTATTTTATGATAGATAGCAACTATTGGTAGTAATAATTTATTTTTATACACAAAATTTTGTATCTTTAAAGTGCAATTCTTAACATCATTCTGCTTATGAAATCTTTGATTACAAAAAAAAAATCTCTGAAAGAGTTTTCTTGGCCTTGGGCACACAATTCACTCATAAAGTCCAATTAAGATTTGCAAAATAAGTTCAATAAATAAATCTATTTATAAATTGTCTACTTCTAAAAAATAAATACTACTTGGAAATTGATTCTAATTAAAATAATTTAAGGTATATTCGGCTGGTACTTTTATATTTTTCTCACAGTCTTTTTTATCACAAATAAAATTCTTGCATATTCAGCTAAAAAAAATTAAAACAAATCCTCCTCTTCTATATTCCATATTAAATCCAGGAACTAATTCCGATTCACCTTCAGAAAAATCAAATGGCGTTCGATTAGTTTCAGCTAAAGAAATTGTTATCAAATTAAAGCTATAGGAATATTTTAAACCCTTACATAGATAGAGAAGTCTTTCGAAGATTCCATCAAGCATTAAATATTATACTTAAACCCGTCAAATGAATTGAATTGTATTAAAAGTATATTAATTAAAGGTTCTCCCGAATTAATTACGGATTCATTAAAAACGTGACTGTGTTTTAGTGGAAAAAATATTTTCGTTATTCGAACGCTTTTAAAATTTTGGCATTATTTTATAATAATTAGGATTTACTGATTTTGCCTTATAGTGATTATTTCAGGCAAACAATTTTAGGCAGTTACTTTTATTAGCTAACAAAAATTGGATTCGAAACAGTGAAATTTTTTTGCAATATCTTTTTTATATTTATTTTATTTTTTTCATTTCATTTCATTTGTCATATATGACAATCAGCAAATTTTATAAGTAAAAACAAAATAATGGCCTGCGATTTTTGTAAGAGTTATCGATTGATATCTTTGCAGGATTTCGATGTTTGAGGTGCTCGCCGTCCCCCAGAGATGCATGGCAGCATTAAGACTTTTTTAGTTGTGGGGTGCTCTTGAAAATTAAATTCTAGGTAATCTTAATGGAATCTGTATCCAAAAATTTCACACAAAAAAGAATTATTGTTAATATTGCGAGCAACAATGCTCAGCTGAACTAAAAGTTTCGTTCATTCAGTCAGAGTTCTTGTACTTTTTATATAAGCTTTTAAGTCAATCAATATTGGTTGAAGTGTGCCAGAAACCCACATAAGCCATAAACAAATAATGCGAAAATTCTAAGAATTCAATGCACTTTTTATATTTAACAATATACAACTTTCATTTAACAAATTTGTTTATAAAAAAAATGAATGCAATCTCTTGAAGTATGTATTGATGATTTTATTATTTTTTGTAGTTTTGCACAGTTGGTTAAAAGTTAACGTTCTTTGTGATATAATAAGAATAATAGGACTTTAGAAACTAAACCGAAATTCTTCCATTGTAAAACCAAATACAGCAAGGAATTAGGTTTTCTTAGGTTGAAGGGTGCGATATATCCGAGTCCGTTAACAGAGCTGCCTAAATGATCTAGGTCCTATCCAAATATCCAAAGCTCAAAAATAAAAAAAATATTTTTCGACAGCTGATGTCCGGCGATGATTTTTTTAATGTGTTTTTGGGGTAACTGATTTCGACCCATTCTAACAACGTCAACATGGTAATTACGAAAAAAAACATATTTTATGAAATTTTGGAATAATTTTTGTGTAGCTGTGCAATGTAACCAGTAAGAAAAAATAATGTTTAACGTTTTATTACTCAGAAGAAATGCTCTAAATGTTACCAAATTTATTCTCCACTTTTATTATTATCTTTTTCAAGATAATTCGTCAATTAATGAAGCTATCTCAGCATTAAAAAAAATTAAAATTAAGCGGTCTACCAAAAGAAGTAAAAATTTTGGAGCAGCAAAACATCTGAATAACAGAAAATTTGTGGAAATTCCAAATTTATGTAGAATGTTCGAATTTGTCTTGGACAATTTTCAAGGTTTCATCCCACTGTGCGGCGCACAGCATAGCAGACACATGGCACGAATTGGCAAGGACGATAAACACGAACAAGAAAAGGACGCCAAAGCCGCAGTCAAGATGAGCAGCGACGTCAGCAGAGGCAGCGACAGCGGCAGTAAAATAAGCAGCAGGCGTCTATTATGCGAAGGCATCATTTAAGGGGATTATTTTATTTGGGCTCTAAACAATAAAGTGGGTTTATTAAAGGCAGCAGCTTCAGCCGCCATTGCCAACTCGCAATCGCCTTCGAGGCGATGACTGTCTGCTTTTGTGTAACTCCTTGCGTGTATCTGTGTGAGTGTATCTTTAGCTGTATAGATATGTGTATATATGTGTGTGTGTGCTAGTGGGTTTTGTTTGCAGTGCAGAAGCAACTCTGGCTTAATAGGACGGAGGACGCAGGACGACGGACGATGACGACGATGTGCACAAAAGATGTTGCGCTATAAAAGTGCAAAAATGTGTTTTTCGCTCTTAAAAGACCCTCTCTTCGGGCCGCCCTTCCGTACCTTTTCCTACTACAATACTACTTGGGGCAACACTCTGACATGGGCCAAGCGCGACCTTTCTTTATATACAATTTTTTTTTTCATCCTGCGCACTTCTTGTTCTTTTATATACCTACATATATATATTTTCCGTAACTGTTGTTTGTACAGTTGTGTGTAATGACGTCCTGCAGCATCTTATGCTACGACGAAGTCCTACTTCAAACTCTGTATTTATTCTTTTCAGCAAGTTCCGTGGCACTTTTGTTTTCCACACAAATATTATGCAATACAAAATGTAAATTAAGCTCTTATACAAGACGTCTTTATGTTTGGACATTAGCTGCTTCTTATATAAATTTAAGCACCATATTAAGGGAATTGCAATTCTAAGCAGTAAGTAAATTTTGTTAAGGATAGAACCTACTAGACACTGAAATGTGAAATAAAATGCTGAGAGCATGAGAAAGTGTATTTCATGGAAGAACTTTTAAGGACGTCAAACGAGGTTAGATATTTTTTCAAATTGGATCTCGTCAAGAATTCTAACAGAGAATTTTAAAAATGTCGAAAACATTACACTCTAAACCCAATTTCAAGTAGGGAATCTTTTACTTTCTAAATTTGGCAAATCTACGAAATTTTTAAAATTTGTTGAAATTATTAGATCTCTTCAAAAATTCAAACAGTAAATTTTGAAAAAGTCGAAAACAAAAATGACGGCACATTCTACAGTCTTAGCCCATTTTTTCAAGTAGTGTAGAAGTCTTTCAGATACTTAAAGTTGTGAATCTACGAAATTTTTAAATATCGCTCTTCCATTTTTTTTTTACGTAGAAAGATTTTCATGTTGACCAAAAACTTATCTTCTTTGAAAAAAAAAAAATGTTCTCAACTATAATTGTTTCTGGGAAAAACAGCTGGCCTGACTTTTTGTATTAATAGTTTCATTAAGTTACAGATTTTATCTTAAAAATTTTAAGAATTTTTTTTATGTTTAAACGAAGAATGGATGCATAAAAATCTGTCTACAGGTGTCCCTTAAAAAGTAACGAGCAAAAAAACAATAGATGAACAGAGATGATGAACGATTTTTATCGGTTACAATAATGTTGAGTGGGACGATTAAAGCCCTTTTACAGTTGGTCAATAAAAGAACAATTTTGAATACAAAATTATTGTGCAGACATCTTTTCATTATTAACAATAACGATATACACTTAATTGAATCGAAAATATTTTGCCACCTAATTTGAAAGTATAGAAAAAAAAAAGAAATGAAGATTTGCAAATGAAGATGACAGACAAAGACAATTGGATACACAAAATACTGCAAATGAAGATGCAAAAACGACTTGAAGAATAGATGATGAACTATTTGGATTTTTCATCTGAAACTACCTTTTGAGAAAATCATGAATTATATAACTATTTCAAGGCATATGCAAAGTAACAAATATAGAGAGATGATAATTTCTTTAATCAAACATGTTGCCACTTTGGCAACTAATTTCCCAACCCACTTGAGATGATTAACTTAGACACATTTGAAATATACAGAAACTTGTAAACTTAATTTGTCATTGCTTTTTGAGACTTTTGCTCAAGTTTAAAGACAAATTATGCAGGTACTTAATTGTGCAATGCTTCTCTAATCCCAAGAACTGGGCACAAATTAAGTTCGCCAACAGCTAGACAGTCAAAAAACCGTAAATCCTTTGCACAGTCAAGCAATTACAAACTTCAACACACACACACACAGTTGCACACGCAAGGACACATGTTTTAAAACTTTTGGCGAAAATCCTTAACACCAAAGTAACCAAAGTTCAAACATAGAAACTTTGCGGCAGTTATCGGCAGAGACATATTTTTACAGAGCACAGTGTATCACATAGTATTATGTATGCAGGAGGAGCAAGGACTTTTCGTCTGCCGATAAGCACGTTGTAACTGTAAAACGGAACTTGAGCATGAAAAAGGTTAACCGAGCCGAACCCCAGGTTGCTTCAGGGCTCAACTGGCATATGTGGGCTAGGTGGGTGGGTGGTTCATGACTTGGTCTGCTCACATATTAAGATGAGTGAAGTAAGCTAAGCCCAAGTCATACAAAATGAAAAACTTTTCAAAAGTTTTGAACCTTTAGCCACAATAGCAGCATCAACATTTTCATAAGCAAACAACTAATATTTGAAAAAAATGTTGTCTTCTAATACTCTATGCTGGTAAGGTATTTGGGCTAATTAGTAGTGTGTCCAACTTACTTGTGAGCGGTTCATTTTTTGAAAAAAATACTAAGGGATCATCCATAAATTATGTGATGCTGATTTTAGTCAAAATATACCCTTCCTTTTGTTTTTTGTTTAAAATCGTAATTTTCTTGAGATGATATTTTCTTAAGCAATATTAGATGTTCTTTCAAAAAATTTAAAAATTCAACGCATTTGTATTATTTTACGAAATTACTGGACCCCCAGAGATAGTCAGTGGGACACTGGGACGTTGCTTCAAAAATCGGGCTATGCTAGAGGTTTGCGAGAAAACCTACAATTCGGAGATCAGATGAAATTTCACCAATCATATTCTTTGTTTTGTGGTATTTTGATTATAACACTTCACAGAGATACATCAATTAGAGTCATTCCATGTCTTCCCATATAAACTTAGTAAAGAATATTTCTCCGGAAAAGAGTATTCCACTGTCGAGCACTGCCCCGTCGACTATATCACTTTTTTTTGTAATATTTTTGTTATATGCATTTAATTTTCTCCTTTGGCTGACTTTTTGTCTTGTTGTCATTGTTGTTGTTGTTGTTGTTTTGAATTTGTAGTAGCACGCACACACCTGATAAAATACATCTGTTCCAGAGTAACGGAGTTGTGGGTCCTGCTCCATACAAACATATTCTGCGGTTGCCTTCCTGTATGCTCTATATGTTCATATGTATGTAGGTGGGCGTGGTTCAATGTGGCTGGCTTTTGGTGTCAAAGCTGTCGCCCTTTGCCATTGTCTGTATCTCCATCTGTCTGTCTGTCTGTTGGTCTGTTTGATTGTGTCTCTCTAACTCGCCTGCAGCGCACAGTGTCACGAAAAAGGTGCAGATGTCGCCCTAAATGTTGCTCCGAGCACCACTGACAACAGCATGTTAATGACTCTGACCCTTTCCCAGTGGCAGTTGCTGCCCAGTTCGCCTTGGGTCGCCCGGTCACTTGTCGTTTGGTCTATGCTCCTCGTTTTGCTTTACTCAGACCTTATGTGTGCGGTTCATGCTCTCGTAGCTTGTTCTTTCACTGTCTAAGTAATTGGTATACAAATTTACACACTCGCCGCTGTTCATCCTTGTCCATGGGGTTGGGGTTTTGGGAATTGAAGTGCCACTGGTTATGGTTTAGGTGACCACTTAGGCTGGCCTATGTTTTTGTAAAGAACCTCTGGACCAAAACTGGAAGACTGGGTACAATTGTACAACTGCCATTTGGATTTGGTATTGCCAACTCTGTTGTTTCTGTGAACTTCAGTTACGTGTAGTCTGTTAAATATTTTGCAAATGACAGCAGTTGCCCTTTTAAGCATTTTCCCCTAACCAGACCAAAGGTACTTGTGGTTGTCCTTCCAGTTATGCTAATGTCCTACTAGTATGCTTTTCAAAAGCAAATATTTTTAATTTTTATTGTTCTTAGTTTCGTATTCGATTGAGTTTGAGGATCATAATATGTTGCCCTATTCTCTATCTTTCCACATCTCGCATAACTTTAAAGGTTGGTTGGAGTTAAGCATTTTCACCTCTCTGAGTTTTGATTTCGTTTAGAATGGTAAAAGATTTAGTGATTTTGGTAATCGTAATTTTCCAATATAAGCTGTTTTTCTTGAGCTGGTTTAGTTTTAAATAGAACATGTTAGGCATTTTGTAAAATAGTGGAGCTGGAATGCATACGGAGCTTCATAAGGCTTCTCCTTAGAGCTCGCTAAGACATTACAATACCTTCACTCGTGACAATTGTATTTAGAAGCCCAACAGTAAAAGATAAAGGATATATCATAATCGGAATTGCCCAATAAAAGCTGTTCTTCTTGATGTCAATTGGCTTTAGAATATTTTAACATTTGAACATTTTGACAGAGTGCTGAAATGGAATGCTGGGAGCTTTCTGAGCCACACGACTTCCCTGTGGAGTTCGATCTTGAACTGTGACAAATACATGGTGAACATTTTTAAAGAGAGAGCGGAGTTTGAACTCATAGGGAGCTGCCTTCAACCTGATGGTTTGGTTGTAGATAGAACAGGTTCTTCATCATTGACTAAGTCCGGAGTTGGAATACAATGCACGCTACGACCTTCAGTCTTGAGAATTTAGTACATTGGTTCATCATTAGGTCCGCTCCGCCAAGACCTTTTTCTTGATCACATCCAGAGGTTTGACAAGCACTTTTGCTTAACGAAGCCCCGGAAGGGAGAGCCAGTACCTCCTATGCTCTAATACGGCCCATTTGTTTATCATGGTTTTGATTGTGAACCAACCAATACCACAAAACTGCGCAGGAGATGTAGTCAGGCTGGAGGCACCCTGTCGTGCTAGATCATCAGCGATCGAGTTACCATCCACTCCCGAGTGTCTAGGTACCCAACATAGCACGACTTTGTTCCGGGCGGACAGGGTTTGGAGGTAGTTATGGCATTCTTTAACCATCCTGGATGAGATGCTCTAGAATGACAATGCCCTAATAGCAGCTTGGCTATCTGAAAAAATTCATATGTTTGCTCCCCTAAGTTCCCTTGAGAAGGATTTTAAGGGCGCAGATATCTAAGCATGAATCTCCGCTTGAAAGACGCTGGGTAGATATTCTGGTGTTGGGTCCAACGATTCCAACACCTACACCCTGCTCAGTTTTGGACCCATCCGTGAACAAATGTTGCCACCGGAGGTTTAAACAGGGGCTGCCATCAGCCTAAGTCTCCCGATTTGGGAGAAGAGATATAAAGGTCAGTACTAAATAGTGATTAAAGTTTAACAGGAAATCTTGCTTTTGTCTTTTAATTAATTTGAAAAATTTATGGAATTCTAACAATTTTTTTTATTGGTTTAGTTGTAAGATTTTTGTTACCAACTACGGCTTTTCATAGCCTCTGTAGCTTAGGCAGTTATCATTCTACACTACTCTCCTTAGAAGGGCGTACAGGCAGTACCAACAAGAACTCCTTTATTGCTCTTATTATTATTATTAGTAATGGGTGTAAAGATGCACTGCGACTCAAGTGGATGTATTGTAACCCCTTCACGGCTCAGAGCTCTTCGAAAAGTCCAATGGCCTGCATGATTCCAGTATTTTTTTGGACTTAGGTAACAACGATCCCCGGTGAGAGAACGTACATGCCCAGTAGCTGGTTTCTTTTGCTAACGACATTACTGCCCTTACCGAAAATATTTCGGAACTGCATTTTTTTAAATAACAAAATTTTTAATATGGTATAATATGAAAAAATCGTATTTTAACGAAAAAAATATTGAAATTTCGAAGTTGATTCTTCAATTAAATTAGTCGAATTTTGATAAATCAAAAAGGTTCCACCCCATTGCCTCATAATAGCAAAAGCTCTTGAATTATTTGGTACACTATATTATAAAATTGGCTTACATCAACCAAAACCAAAAACATTGTCTATACAACTTATTTCCCTAAACATACACGGTTTTCAATCAATGACAATAACATAAAATATGCTAGTTTCATAAAACTACAAATAAACAATAGTTTGTTTGGATTTGTTGAACGCACTCAAAAATTAATTCAATTACCCAAAAATAACTGAAAACATTCACGAAGTTTATTTATGCAACAAATTCATATTTACCCAGAAGAGAGGGTGCCACCAACTACACAAACTATATATATATACTCTATATATATGTAAATAGTATATCAATTGTTTATTTGATACCAAATTGACATTATGTACTAGTGCTGCGTGGGTTTTATGGTCAGAAACAGCAGTAATAACAAAATGCAGTTATTTATATAAATATTTAATGACTCTTTGCCAGTGCTAAGCCGATAATTAAATGATTAGTTATTCAAATGTAAATAAACCAATTCTATGTAATTCACTGACAACGAACATAAACACACACACACACACACACAGAGATAGAGATAAATGCACTTTGGGACCTTTCAGAGAACATAATTGAGGCAATCCATATATTATATACATGCGTATACATGTGTTTATACGTGTATATATATAAACGAAACGACAAAGGGGCATTAACAAAAGCTGTGTTAAGAAGTCATGTCTAAAGGATATACAATATTAGATACAATATGCATGTCTTTGTGTGTTTGTTTGCTTTTGTTTTTCCAAGGCAATTTACAAGGTGATAATTTCAGATGTTGCACAAGCATTCGAATCACCAAAGAAACTTGAAGAAAAACAAATAATCTTTGTACGAGGGTTGACTAATGTGTTATTGAAGCAGGCAATACAAGTGTGTTCAAATTGAAGAATAATGAAGTATTAACGTTTTATATCGCTATCGATTTATCGGTTTAACGATAGTGCGAATTTTGATGATAAACCATCGATGATCTGAGCTAATTTGTATTGCAATATAGTCGTGAGGTTAAAGCATCACTAACTAGGCATTACTTTCAACATTTCACAGTGACCGAAAAATCTGAAATTATGATATAAATTTAAGGACGTGCTACAGCAATTATAGTGGCGGATTTAAGGAAAAAGGTCCAGTGGGCAAAATTTTTTTATTTTTTTCGTTTGTCGATGTCTAATGATCGGAAAATCCGGATTCTTCCATCACATCTTCTCCCATTTAGCTTTCGAAACGAAAGAATCATACATGCTCTCCTCACTCAAGTTTTGCAAGTTCTTCATTGCATTTTCGAGACAATTTTGGGCCACCAAAAGATCAACTTCTTTTTTCTGTAATTGCACTTCAGCAATGTCAATGAATGATAGGACTGAATGCCACCTTGTCAGATTAAGTAAAAATAGCCAATTGATGGCCGAAAGTAGAGAATTTGCGTCTATTATATCTTCTCCAGTAACCTTTTCTCTCGATGTTTCTCGTTCTAAACAGTTGACAACACTGTCAAGATTTTGCATAATTGCTTCTACTGCTTTCAGCGCTTCGCTTTCGATGTCTTCCAATGGCACAGCACACTGTTCATCTTGTGTATCTCTTCGATATTCAGAGTTGATCTCAAAAAGTTCAAGTTTCAATTCTTCCAGAAGTTGGATGACGAAAGATTTTGTATTTTGAGAAGGTGTAACTTTCAGCAAGAGTGGCCCAGAACGCCTTTCGTCGGGGCGGGGGACCAGTTGGCAAGCGCGCTTTTACCCACCTGTTAAATCCGCCACTGAGCATTTAGTTATTCAAAATTTTCAGATCAATACGAGGGATTCTTCTGAAATCCCAAGAAGAGGAAATATAATTTATTTGTGGAAAAAACACTTTTTTAATTTATTCCCAAATATTCGACTGTTTCAACGAAAAGATTCAAACAGAAAAATAAAATAGTCGCAGCACTTCAAAAGGATTTGTACATATTTCACTTAAAAAGAAGCTCGAATGATGAGCAAAAATTGTTCAAGGTGACGCAATATAAATGTGTAGAGAGCTTTTTATTATACAGCAATTAAATTTTCGTACTTTTGAAAAATTTCAATTTATTTGTAGAAAATCACTTCAAAGCAAATATTCGACCTTAGAAGTGTTCACCGAATTGTTGATTGATCCAGATTGCATAGTAAAACAATCTTTATATCTCAAAATCATGGATCATCTGTCATATAGTTCAAAAAATCACAAACGAACTCAATTGAATTGATGCCTTCAAATTTCAGAATCTTCGATTTCCCTCGATCGCCGTGACGTAATTGTTTCAAAAAGTAATCCCATTTGAAAAGCAATTGTAAACAATTACTTTCATAGAGATTATTTCCGATAAAGTTTCTTTGTTTTGCTTCTCTATTCTCGTAATACAATAGCCAACCCTCGTTTGTTATTTTATGATGCCAGGCAACAGCTGTCTTAGCCGCCTAGTCAAATAATTCATTAACTGCTGCTGCTGCAGTGCCTTGCCCATAGACCTTTCTGACATTTCCAAACGGATGTGACATGGGCGCCTCTCTCATACCCCCCATTATGATGCTTGGTCGGTAAACTGCTAACAAATTAATCAATTCTCGCCCACGGCGTTGCGTGAGTGCGTGATCGTTTTACGTAGTATACAGCCCAGCATGTTATTTGGTTGTCCTAAGTGATCCGATTCCATCTGCTAGACAACAATCTTATTGATCCCACAGGAAACGCATACATACATGTATTAAGTTTTGTAATCCCCCGCGTGCAAACAAAAACACATAACATTTAAAAGAAATTAGAAATATGCTTTGAACAAAAAATACAAAAAAATAAAGCGGTAGTCACGATTGTGCGGGATGGAGGGAGAAAAAAATAATATTGGGGAGACCTTACATATCCATATCAAGAGCTATGCGTGTTGACATTTAATTGCCTGCTAGACTTGATGTCAAAACAAATAAATGAATTGATGATGCCGGCACAGCTTTGGTATTTCACTTTTTTTTTATAGACTACTAGAAGACACCCTCCCAAGTCTAAAGCGCCCGCAGCGCGTTGACAGGGCGTGCGGGATTTATAGACTAGGGCGCATATTTTTGGAAATGTTTGCTTTAAAGACAATTAGTGGATAGAGCAGAGGGCGAGGGAGGGGGAGCACTAGATGCCACCAAGTGAAATGTTTTAATAGCTGCTGTCGAAAATGTTTTTATTGCTTGTTTTATCACTTGAGTGATTGAAAATAGCAGCAAACGCTACACTCGGAACACTCCAACTGAGCTGGCCCAAAGTTCCCAGTTCCCAGCTCCCAGTACCCAGCAAGCATTTTTACGCTGCATATTGATGCACTCGAAAGCTTATGCCTGCCTGCCTGCTCTGTGTGCTAGGTTGGGCAAAGCTTAAGCGACGAGGTCACGAGCGTGTTACGACAACTTTACCAACGACTCACCACATATCGGTATAGGTGCATGAATGCTTGGTAATCCTCTTGGTAGCCATTCCATCATTTATTATCGGTTATAATCCAAACTAGGTGTAGGTGACACAAACGCACACACACACGCACGCTCGTATACTTTACACACAGCACAACAAGGAGCTGCTCCAAACGTGGTGGCGATGGGCTAGAGTTGTATCTGTATCTGCGTATCCCCGTGTGTTTGGTTGTTGTGCGGTGTACGCGAATGGAAACGAGCCAACGAGTTGTAGTTGTAGCTGTAGCTATTTCTGTGCTATTGTGTAGGTGGGGGTGTGTGTGTGTAAGCGAGTGAGTGAGTGTGTGTTTGGGTATATTGAGTTGCACTATGCGTAATCCTTGCCAACGGTCGCTGCGGCGTCTGGGTTGCAACGTTTACGCAGTAGTCTGGGTAAACGTTGTTCTCCCTTCTTCACAGCACTTGTGTTTCGATTTTTCACGAGTACGCGGCGGCGGCAACGTCAACGATGGTGTAGTTTTACAGGAGGCTGGCTATGTGGAGGCACAACAAATTGAGTTAATCCAAGAAAACGGAATAATAAAACACTATAGCAAGGACCACGGCTGCAACTACTAGTAGTACAACGACGAGTTGTACGCGTAGGAACGCGGCGCAACTTCGACAACAAAAACGTTGCACATGTAAAGCGCTTTATAAATGATGCTCCGGGTTGAGATTTACTTTTTTTACGCGTGGTCTGGGTACGTAGAAATTTGCCAGAGTGCCGGGCTCAAGTAAAATGCAGACGACGAAAAACGCATTAATGAAAGCTGCCTGGGCAGCGTCTGGCGTCTGCTGCAACTTGGCTTTACTTGGGCTCAACTTGTGTGCCTGTCTCTGTGTGTATGTGTGTGTGTTGGCAGCGGAAACGGAAGCAGCACTGCTTGCTCTCTTCTCGCACACACACTCTTACACTGCTTGCTGCACTACTTTTGCTTGTTTTTCGAATTCTTTTGCGTTATTTTTTCTTAATTTAATATTTACTTTGCACTTTGTTTAACTTTTACTCGGGCGATTTTCTTTTCATTTTACTTTTCCAATTTAAATTCCTTGCAAAAACTTTTGCTTCACTACGCGACTGCGACGTCAGCGTCTGCGTCAGCGTCAACGACGATGTCGACAATGTTGCGGCGTTCGCGTTGGCTTTTTGGAGGTTGGTGGTTGGGTTTCGGTGTACGGCTGTCGTAACCCCGGAGTGTGTGAGTTCGCGACAGGACACCACGAGATACTGCTGCCACCACACTATAGTTGCAGTTGCAGCGCGATATGCTTCCTGCTTGGGTTTTGTTTCTAGGGGTTTGGCGGGGGGCTGACGAAACTTTGTTTCTTCTACTGTTTCTCCGTTGGTTTCTTTACTTTTACTCTTTTCTTTTTCACTTTGCTGTGCAAAAAGGTTAACGGTAAAACTTTGACAGCACTGCAAAACAAATAAACGAAAAAACGACTTTACTCAACACTGCACTGCAAAAGGAGCGGGCGTACTACACGTTTGTAATATCCTGACAGCAGAGCCTGCAGCAAATTCCACGGTTGCACTGATGAAATTTTTTTATTGAAATATTTTTAGCTTGTATTTTTATTTTATTTATATACGTATGTATATTTTTTTCATTTATTTACTACACTTGCTTGCTTCATGCGGCATGTTGTTCTGTTGCGACCCACTCAACAATGACAACTGATGGGGCAGGCAAGACGCTTTGTAGCAAGATTTCTTTTTCTTTTCCTTTTTCGTGTTGTGTGTGTTGTTGCCGCCCACTGTGCGGCGTCTTCGCGACGTACTAATTTATGCTTAATTCACTGAAGTTGCCACAAAACTGTCAAATTGTGCGGGCGCCCATAGGCTGCTGCTGCTGTTGTTGTTGCTGCTTTTGTTGTTGTTGTTGTTGAGGTTGCCACAAAAGGCGGCACTGCACGCGTGAGAAATTTAGCAGCATTGAACACTTGCGGCACACACACATAGATACATCAATCACAAACACACTCACACAGCTACAACACGCGGCGCATTAATATGTGTTAAACGCGTTCAAAAGGCATATCAAGTGGCCGTCATAATTACTATAATATCTCGTCGTTCTCACTGCTAAATTGCACAAAGTGTACGAGTAGCACCAAAAGTTGGCGCCACACTAACTTCTCGATTTGGTTTGTGGGGGCTTGTTGTAATCCTTATATCCGCACAGTGCCTGCTGACAAGTTCTGAACAAACGAGCGCGGAAATCGTCTGAGAGCAATAAACGTAACGCTACGCAACGAGGCGACGACGACGACGAAGACACGGCGAGGTTTGCGACAGGACTAAATTCATAGCAGCTCAGCAGGCGCGCTCGAGCTGAGTGAGCTGCTTTTTTCTTGTTTTGTTGTTTTTTTTTTTGGTAAGACGCAGCCAGTTACACTCGCACTCATACTCAGATGCTCTCCGACGACGCTGAGAGCGTTGCTTAGAAGAGCGTACACTTTGCGTGTGTGCGTGCGAGACTGTGAGTGCAGGCAGTGTGGCCAGAGAGCAAAGCGTCTGCGAGAGAGACCAGCTGCATGGCGTATTGAGCATGTGTGTGTGTGTGTGCCTGTGTTTGTGTACATGGAGCATGCTGTGTGTGCATTCTGTGACAGTCACTAACCGGCAGGATGCGCCCGCGTCGCAGTCAGACCTTGCACTCACTCAACACACACTCACTCATTCACTCAGTCAGTGCTGCCTACCAGTGCCACTCTCTCGCTCGCGCGCTTCGCTCTCTCTACCAGCTCAACAACTAGCAGGGGTTGGTTTTCTTATTGCTTGTGTGTTAGTATATGTAGTAGTGCTGCAATGGTGGGGCGCTCCGAGAGCATAAGGCTCAATACATGGTGGCCATGGCTACTACCACTACCACCACAGCGGCAACAACACCGACACCAACAGCGTCGACATCGTTGAGGTTGTAGTTGCCCTTTGCATTTAACACGAAGCACGCGCTCATGTTGTTCTTGTTGCAACAAGAGCCACAACAACAACAATGCACAGTGAACGCTGTAAACAAAATTTGTGGTTCATGTGCTCAACACCTTCGGCAGTTGGAATGTTGCTGCATTTTTCTCTTGCAGCATTGCAACAATGCCAAATATTACATACATATAAATATATATTTATATATGCATATATATATATATAATTGCGCATACCACATATATATATATATATTGTTGCATACTTTTTGGGGTTATGAGTTCATATAAACGCCAATGCAAATTTGTGTATGTAAATTATATGTTAATCTTGTTGGCAAAACTGTGATTAATGTTTTTAACATAAACTTCAATTTGAAGAAATATGAAAAAGATTAGTCATAAAAAGATGAAGATAATTGAAGATAGTGATCATCTAAGAAACATTTAACACGTGGAACATCTAAAAGAATTGGTTGGCACGAAAGTTTCTTTGAAAGTCTTTACTAGAATATATAATATAAATATCTTTGAAGATCAAGCCAGTTTTTTTTAATGAAATATCAAACAAGCTTTGGTTGAAAACTCTTTTAGTCGGATTAATTTGAAAATCTTAATTTCTAAGAAATATTAAGAAATTATATAAATATGACATTCTGCTAGAAAGCTCTTTCAATCGAGCCCAAGCTCTTTCATTGTTTTCGAGAACCAAAGATTAGCAAACACTAAGAACCGGTCTTGTCAATTATTTGTTATAATTTCTCTTTGGCTGAAATATTAATATTTTCCGAATTTATTTAAATATTTTAAATTAGGACATATTGAAAAATAAGCAAGAAAAAAACGATTACTATTTTTAACGTTAAGATCAAGTGAAAAACTCTCGATAGAAAGCTTACCAACAAAAGCTACCCTTCAAATCACTTTAACTCGAATTGCATTGAATATCTTTAAATGTTGATGAGATACGCAAAGGAACAGATATGCTTTTAAAGCTATAGATGATGGGTAATTTGTCATTCATGGAAAGTCAATCGGTTATACGATTAAATATTTTTATAAGATACGACAAGCCAACCCCCTGACCTTGAACTAATTGAGAAACAATAGTTCTGGGACAAAACTAAAAACAAATTTTTAAAGTCGCTTTGTCATTACAAAGCCTTCGAAAAAAAATATATAAAAAAAATATATAAAAAAAATATATATATAAAAAAATTTATATATAAAAATATATATATGATTCAAAAATCCTGTACAAACTTTTCGGAAGCTGATATCGTAATAGAGCATAGTCAGGTTATACGTAGTCTTAGAACCGCAGAAAAAAAAATATTTGAAATAAGAGAGCAGATTCCGGTTATATTTAGTATGAACGATTTTTTCAGCACTAGGATCACTTGATCCTACCTGGTACAAATTTCCTTAATGACCACATATCTTTCACACCAAACTATCGAAAAGTGTGCAAATACTGAATAGGATTATAGGGAGTACGTGATCTCCCAAAAACTATAACATTAGATATCTACACATTCTCGTAACGCTGGAAACATGTTGAGAACCCTAATTGAAGCGTGCCTAGGATATGATAATAGACTTTTTTTTTTTCAAATCGACAGTAACTATAACATTGCCACCCAGTGTTGGTATAGCGTCGCACAATTCGATGCTGGTTCCAGAAGAAGTGAGTGTGTGTGCAGACCACTTATGCGATATGGGCTCATAGGTGTGCGTGTGTGAGTGTGTGAGCATGCATGATATCCTTGGATGAGCATTTGGCTGCTATCGTTGCTGCTGCTGCTGCGTCGATTTCTTCTTCTTTATCATCGTCTACTTGCCACTAACATTCTGGTTCCGCCTGTTGGCATAGCTGACGTGGTTGTTGCATATGTTGTTGTTGTTTCAGCTTTGCTCCGTGTTTATGTACACAAAACGCGCAGTACTAATGCTGGGTTCACACTGTGTCACGGAGCGGCACATACGAAATATCACTTTTGGAAAACCAACTGAGCTGTGATTAACTGCCACGGCTTTATGACAAGATGTCTTCAAGTTCAAAGTGTTATAGCCGTTTATCATTAACAAAAGCAGAACTAATTGTTGCTCACACTTCTAGTTCTTTTTCATGAACTAGTTTATTTGGCGAACATCTGCACTCAAAGCACAACGTACAAATTTTACTTGTGACAAGCTTTGCCCTGGATCAGATCATACAGATCCACGTGCCTCGTATTGTCTTCGTGGTGTGACCTAGTGCAAACCTAGCATAATGGCGGCATAACAGCAGGCAGCATTGATGGCAGAGACGACGACTGCGACAGCGGCTGTGGCAGCGGAATAACTATGTGTGCACATTGGCACATTTAACAATGACTATGTGTGTGTGTGTGTGTGTTTATCTGTATGTGAGCTGTTCTAAACCCAAACGAGGACCGCCAGCCAGGCGAGGCCAACTCAGCAGGCGATGCGTGTAAAAAGGATAATTTGTCAATATGTTCGTTCGTTCCGGATTTGCACGGCCTCGACAGGGTGGGCAGGGCAGGGCAGAGCAGGTCCACAGGACGGACTACCGACCATTTCTGACGGTTTCTGAGCTCACTGCCTCTATACGCAAAATAATCCGATGGCCTTTCGTTCGTGCGTTTGTCGTATAGAGTAGAGTAGTCCTCGCTGGAAATGAGTGTGAGTGTGCGAGTGTGTTTGTGTCGATGATGGCGCCGACATGAACATTCTTTGTGCCTGTCGCTTATTCAATTGCTCGCTCAGTCAACACTCGCCCGCCTGACGTTGCACCACGTCCTGAACCGCTCCACGCTCCCCGCACTGAACAAGCGTTGGGTCTCCTGTTTGACTGCTGCTTGGCGTTACGGTTGGTTGCTTCCACCATTCAGTTAGCAATGGTTAATAGGGCTTAGGAGCTGAAATTATTGCCTTGTTCAGTGTGAACCAGGCTAAATCCGATGAGTGCTGCTCAGCACCAAATGCATACATATATATGAACATATATACTATATAGAGATGTACGTATGTAGATACGAACAGAGCAAATGAGCCTGTGTACGTGAGGTGAGTTGGTGTATAGGTTCTACATATAAGAAAGGACATATAAGCGGTTTGGGCACGCCTAAACGTTTGATTATTAGGATTCCATTTGGTGCTATTGGTTCGCCATCGACATTGGCTACATATTTTAGCATATATAGGAATATTTTTAAAATTCTAACTCGAAACAGCTTTTGTATTAGATTCGAAAGAATTCATTTAGTCATTTTCGAAAGTTTTAAGCTTTTCTTTATACTATCTATATTCTGATGGTTTTCTATATAGTGATTTCCAACAATTCAAGTTAAGACTTATTGGTAAGCTGTCGGCTTTTATATGTTATTCCTCTTAAAACAAAGTTGGCGATTAAACCAACTGCCACCTTAAAATTGGTCAAGGCACCAATATTCAATTTGGTTTGGAAGCTGTTCTTATCTCTATAAGAAAATATACACTTTGCAGGGTTAATTTCAGCATAGTTAAATCTGATTCTCAACTGAACTTCGTCTATGAAGTTACAGAATTGAGTGGCATCCCAGAATTTTTGTATATTGAATATTCGTTTTCGATACACAACTTAGACTCTATATAAGACTTTCCAGAAACAGATGCCATAGGATCTTAATGCTTAATAACAAAAACGTTATTTATATTTTTGTTTGCTTTACCAAGCAAAAATCCCTTAAATATCTTTATTATAGGTCCCCGCCTGCTCCGTTGATCTTCCTAAAATCATCCCTTAGGATTAGCTTTATTATTATTAATTCCGTAAAAGTTAATTATATCAAATAAAACAGAAAAAATATTTCATGGACAAAAAAAATTGATACCATGGCGATATATGAAATTCCAACTCAGGTAGTTTAAGCACCTTGAACACAAAACAGCGACTATTTAACACCCTCCCTATCACGTCTTTATCTGCCTCATCTTTTTTTCGAAGGCAGCTCCTACTTGCAGTGACTCTGCAGAAAATAAAAATGGTTTTAATCTCTTGGGCAGCATGTGCATGAAATATGTGAGCACATGCCCCTGGACATGCCCCTGGACAGCCGATGCTGACAGCTGCTAAAGGTGTGCCACAGCTATGCCAATTTAAAAGGACCTAAATGGGATTAAGTTCAAAAGGAAGTAAACTCCGATACAATAAAGGGGCAAATTCATTTTTATTCATATAAACAGAGATTTTATAGCCTCCAGTGCGGGCAGGGAGCGTAACCTTCTGCTATTCTCTAAAAAAAAAATTAATAGGTTTGCATACTTCCAAGCGATCAGATGGCGGAACCCCCATAAGTATTGTTCCTGGACTGGCAGGGATGAAACTTTCAACTTTTCTAAGAGTAAAACATAACAGATTAGCTAGGCTTATTAAGCATTTGGCGCAACCTCCTACTATTTTATAATAAAAATTGAATACCTCAAAGGTTTCAATATTTTTAAACGCTGATTGGAGAGCAGAGTTTCCGCCTACTGTACTAAAAGAAAAGTTTAACAGCTTAAGAGTTTCAATCTTTCTTTTTCTCTGCACTAATTTGGAAACTCGAAAAAAAAGAAAACTTTTAATTAACAACTGCTACAAAGAACTCCCTAAGTAGATAATTTTAAATACTCTAAACGCCATTTTCAAATTTCAATACCACACTGGGTGCACACATCCGCACATATTTCTCTACTTCGCCAAACTTCATTTACAAAGCAATTACAACAACGTTCTGGTAAATTTCCCCCACCAAACAAAAAAAAATTGAAAAGAAAAGGGAAAAGTATTAAACAATCCAACCAAATGTGTACAAACAAGCCAAAGCGTACAAACAATAAAAGCTAGCGAAGCAGAAGAGTAGTCGATGGGAGGAACAACAATCCCGAGACCTACAACGAGTCCGGAGCTCCAAGGCAGCAGTGCTGAAAACCCCAATTTCGAACTCCAACACTTCAATTGGCAAACGCTCTGCGACAATCAAAACGCAAAAGCAAAGCAAAGCAAAGTCATCACCAAAACCAATAACACAATAAACTCTGCACACCATACACACGCTGGCTGGCTGTCCTGCCTTGTCCCCCTAACCCAACGAGCTCCTCCTCAGGCGTTATTCCTACTGCCGTGCTTGTACTTGTCCAGGCATAACGAGCGAGACACGACCACTAACAACTGAGAGCAGGAGCAACTCAAACCAGCAGCAGCCAGCCAGCAGAAGCAGCCGCCTGAAGCGAGCAACCTCGAGACTTTGTCCGACCGTCGCCGGTCGAGGACAAAACGTCGACGATGAGATTTTAAAAGCCATTTAGAAAAACACCCTCAGACACAAAACAAATCCACAAAAATACCGACACGGATACCAAACACACACAGACGCACACACACACATGTAGTATGTGCCACCAATATATACATAGACCATAGACACGAACACTGTGGCAGCCACATAAACGCAAAGCTTACACAAAAGTGGCGTTAAAAATGATGCGGAAACACGATGTTCGGCAGCAGAGCTCCGTCGACGACGACGACGCTGACGATGACGACAATGAGCCTTCAAGCGAAAACCGCTGCTAAAACTTCACGCTTAAATATTTTTCACACCGCTTTCCAGCGAGGAGCGGGGAGTAGGGCAACCAAGAAAGAGAGTGTGAGAGCGAGCAAAACGTAGAATGTGGGCATTACGGAGGAAACTCAATGGATGTGCGGTAAATGCGAGGAATTCGCTGAATGGAGTGACTTCGGTAAGTAGACGGCAAATGTCTAAATACCCTGCTCGTGCTAAATGCCTGACATTGTAGCCACGACCACAACGAATGGGTTGACAATGCGACAAGTTGGCCGGGTCGTCTGTTGGAACGTACTCCTCTACACAAAACGGTATTAAGTTTTGATGCCATCCAAAAAGGAAACATATTAATACCTAGGAAAAAAAATTAACACTGCCAATAAATGGGAATAAGTGATTTATAGAGCTTATACTTGGCGCAGTGTCAAGCTTAACATAAGCGGATATGTACGTAATTTTAATAAATATACTATGAGTGGTTCAACCCGGACAACCTTTAGATGACTTGACCGATTGCGGTAATATGGTAATGTGGTAGAAAGCATTGGACTTTTTGGCAGCAAGTGTGGTTGAAAAGTAACAATGGGCAAGCCTTTCAAACGACAACAAAGGAGGTGTAGCCTTGAAATTTGGGAGAGATTTATTTGAGTTATAATTTGGTTGCAAAAAGTTTCGAGCGTTCTATGACTGTATTTGATTTCCACTATGGACATTTAAAGCTTCGATAGGTGGCGCTGTCAGAGAAGTCCCATAGTTAGTTCTTTGTCTGTCTCTGGCTGAAAGTTCCACACGTGAGGGCTAAGATGATACATGTAGACTGGTTTAGACATTTTTCTCGCAAGATTATGGAAATGAACATCGATTCGCGATAAAACTGAGATATTTAGAGAAAATCTTTTTGCGACTAACTCTTACCTTCCGCTAGTGCAAGAGGTTGTTACAAAAAAATAAAAAATGCAGTTGAACATCACTCTAGCTGAGAAGGGAAGAAGGGAATTTTCCCCCGATTTTCAATTTTCACTTAACGCTTATAATTAAAAAATCAGATCTCTACTCATCTAAAGAGAATATACACTGACAAATTTAAAAGAAAATTTGGTAAATAAAGTCTTAGAATGTTAATTTAAGTGAATGCAGAATCGTATGAAGAAAATAATACATTGGTTTCCAAGATCCTAAGATCCTGCCACAATAGGTGGCGCTTCGTACAAATATTTAATTAAAATTTCTCGATGGCATTGAAATACTATGTCATGGTTTTACCTTCGCTTCTATTTTTTAGAATTTGTAAAACAAAATAATAATATGGCCCCTGTTTTCGTCAATAGAGGAAAAAAGAACTTCCTGCTAACGACATCTGACATATGTATAATTTAAAGATTTATTAGTTTGTAAGCATTTAAGGGATTCGAGTAATGAATGATTAACCTCATTATGAGCTAATCAATATAACCCATGCTGAGATATCCCAAATTCAATAGACCCCTGAGTTTAGCTTGCAGGGCATCGCACGTAAACCCAAAATAAAAAGCACAAAACCCAAATCTAAACCGAAACACAATTGTTAGAAATTAAAAGGAAAACTTTAATCATACCCCGCAGTGTTAGTTGGAACGTTGACGACGACGACGTCGACGGAGCCGGAGACGACGTTTGGTTGCAAGAGTTGCAGCAATGCCAAGTAAAGGCTCCGGGCAAGTTGCCACTGTCTGAAATACAACAAAACTTTTGCGAGTTTCCGCTTGTGTGTACGATTTTCCTTTCTCATTTCCGCAGCCATTTCCACAGTTGTGACTCGACACAAAGGACCTTTCCTTAAGTAAGCGGCAGCAGCTAGTAGTAGGGACAAGCGCAGACAATTGTTGTTCTTAGACGCATAAAAGTTGTGGCAACTTTTTTGGAGGAATCGGTAACGGTAGCGAGGTGGTAAGGGATACAGTTCCGTTGTACGTTGTACGGAAGTACGGGACGACGAGACATACCTACACAAGGAAGCATGCATGTGTATCGTCGTTTAGCCGCTATTGGCCTCTCGCTCACAGCACGTACAAATTTCCGTTGCCAGGATACGGACAGAACACAGCCACGCCTGTGCCTGGTCTAATGTGGGCTGCTGATGGGTCAGATTCTAGCAGATTCTTGGTAGCTATTGCAGCAAAAAGCAAACAAGCCAAAACAAGTCGAGACAGCAGTAGCTACAATGTTTGCCACTTGGCAGTTGCACTTCTTTTAAAATGCTCCTCGCCACACAACCAACCTAAAGTCCAAAGAAGTAGGCAACGGCAACGTGGGCTGCCAGAAAGTCGAAAACTTTTGCCATCGTCTCTGACGCTGACAGACGTCATAAAAACTACTACTATTACCTACTACTTTTGCGGTTGCCCAAGAACCCCGCCTGGAAACTAGAAAAGTCTACTAAAGCATTTTTGCATGATGTGAAGCAGGATGGATATGACGGCTGTGGGTGAATCCTGAGTTCACAGTCAATCAATACGTCAGTCAAGCTCATCAAAAATTCCAATCACAAATTGGCAGAGAGTAACTGACGTCACAGACATAACAACGACTGCGCTGGGCCAGCGACGTAGCCGGAGAAAGAGGCGAGGCAAGGCACGAGGTTGAGCTAAACCCAGAGAAGTAGTCCAAATGCAAACAACAATTTCGCAATGACGCCCCAAGTAGCGCCCACTCAGTTGGCAGGCATAGGCAATAATAGCATTTAAATGCAGGGTCACGTATCAATTTACTTGGTTATTAGTTACGAGCACAACCCTCGCCGCCACTAGTCAAGCCGAGTACTTGTGTCCCAACTTTACCCAAACCAAGCCAATCGGGCAACCCACAAGCCATACAGACACATGCATCTACGCCTGCTTTTGTCAATGTCACACACTCAAGCTCCAGCTATAACATCCAACATCCGCATCCGCTCTGCTTCATGTCGTATATGACAGACCGAAGACCCATCGGTTCAACTCTTTGCTCTGATGATATGCCCACTTTTAGGTCCGCACATCACTTGGCCTCTGACCAAACGAGCAAATCTGAGCTGAGCGCTTGGTTTGTTGCTCTTTTCACCCGCCCCCGCTGCCGCCGTCACTGCACCACAGCTTCCTACATGGATACGGATACGGCTTTGTGCTAAACTGACAGTGCCTGCTACTCCTAACCTAACCAGCTACCAAACAACTCATAACAGGGTGGCACAAAGTTCTTCTGCCTTGTTTATGCCTGGCACTTGTTTACCCTAGCCCACTGACTCTCAAGTTTTTCACTTTTCAAGTTTTCTCTCGGTACTTCAGCACTGCACATCTAAAATACGGATACAAGTATGGGAGTCAGGATGCTCAAGAATGGCACCAAATGAAACCGCAACGTGCAACAACGTCACAACAGGCTGGCATTCCTGTCAACAGCGGCACTACCGCAATGTGAAGCTCGCTCTCACTGTCGCACTGTCTCTTTCTCTCTCTCGCTCCCTCAATCTCTCGCACTCTCTCACTCTCACAATTTCTCTCTCCGTTGCTCGATTACTCATTGTACCTCTCGTTTTTAGGTATATAGTTTTGGTTTAAGAAGGTGGTGCACATATCAAAGAAATCTTGCAACATGCGCGTGCTTCGTTGGTGTCGACTCCATGCAGTGCCCGTTACCAGAAAAGAGAGCGTACAAATTTTGGCGTGAGCAAGAGCTCGATGTAGCCAACTAACTGTGCATATGCAACTAGGCTAGCTGCACTTGAAAAAAAGACGTCACCTTTCTTATCTGAATATAAAACAAAGCATAAGCTACCGGCTAGTCAGTTGACAGAAGAGGTGCTTCGCCGTCTCAGGCTCTTCCTCATCGCCACAACTTGTGCAGAGGTCATAATGAGGAGTGATTTTAACACTTAGTTGTCATCTGGCCATAGGGGATATCCAAACGCTCCTTGTGCAGAAGGAGAATTCTGGTAGTTCCTTGTCTTTCCCTCAATATCCCTATGTCCCGTAACCGTGATGAGATGAGGCGAATTGAAAACTGTTCTGCCATCTCCGCCAGAGAAGAGCGATATTTATTTAATTTGAATCCACAGCAACATGCACCAAATCTATACAAGATCGAAACGCTCTTATCGATATACAAAATCTATCCATTTATCGGAGAATCAATATTAGTTCGCTCTCTTGCAGGCAAATTAGGTTGAGTAGTGACGACCAAACTAAACACAGATTTTCATAACCCCCCTCATCCAGCAGCTGACAGAGTTTACCTTGATCCAAATTGCACAATTCTAACTCTCTATCTCTCTCTCTACCCGCTGATCTCTCGCTTTGGATTTATTCCCGTCGCACCCTCACATTCTGTAGTTTTTTATAGTCTCTAGTCAACTACAGACGGTTTAAACTACGTTCACGCTGCTCCAATCTAGAAAAACAATAAAATCGCTATGACTTCGTCTCCAATAACTGCCTGCTGATTTCTTTCAGTGTATCGAGCTTAAAATTGTGTGCACTCAAAAAATTTGTTAAAAAAAAACTTGGAAAAAACAACTTTGAAACTGAGCAACTACTGCTACTAGAATACATGCAATACGAGAGTACGAACCAACGAAACCTCTAGATGACGAGCTTCGTGAGAACATTTGCTCTGTGGCAGATGCACACAACAACCCCACAGATATTACAAGGAACAAATGTACTGCACTGCCACAACAAATCCCTAAACAAGCAACAACTAGTGGCAGTGGCAATGGCAGAGGCAGCAACTGCAGCAGCCGAGCAACTCGACTTCCGTCGTCAACACCAACGTGCCCATAGTATCCGTACCCGTAACCGTACTCCCTTCTCCTCGTAGTCGTTGGCGTCGTCGTCGTCATCATCATCATCAGGCACTGCGTCGTTGTTTTGCTGCGCATCGTTGTGCTTTGCGCTGCTATTGCTGCATTCTGCATATAGAGCGGAATTTCCGGTCTAACCTCACAGCGCCCAAGCGGAAATACAAGCGGATTAGCTTTTAGATTTATATACTAACAAACACCGATTAGACAGGTGGGCGGCCGCAGAGGGGGCGCTGGCACTCTGGACATTTGGACGTTTTGTGCGAGAGTGCGGCGGAGTGCAAGAGCATGAGCGTGCGTGCACAATATAGACGACAGGAGTTTCGGTTCGGGCACACGGTGCCACAGCGCAACATGGTGGTTCGAGGGATGTGCTCTTCGTGCATGATTGGGAGAGTTTTTGCGTGGCTTGTGAATGCCAGCAACATTGCGTTGCATGCTGATGCTGTTGCAGGTTCTGTGTTCAATGTTGTCCTTGCCAGTTCAGTTCAGTTCTGACTGCCAAAAACCCAACCACCACCCACCCGTCCCTCGGACAGCGCCTGACCAAACTGCTCTAGGTCTGCACGTCGTTATGGCTTTTGTTGCTCTTGTTGTCGTCGTCGTCATTGTTGTTGTTGCTGTTGCTGTTGTTGTGGTTGTTGGCGTTGCATTTTAGTGTTTCCTGTTCGAAGTTCAAATGTGAGAATATTTTCGTATGGCAACCGTCGCCAACGAGGTGGGTACTACCCATTACCTATCACTCTCCCCACCTGTAGTTCATACTCCAGCAGCCTGGCCTGCTGTTCTCCTTTTTTGATATGGCAGTAAATGCCCCCGTGCTTATGGCTACATCTCTGCTCATTTTTCAGATACCGAAACTTGGGTTATTTTCAACTAATAGAGTATGTGGCCAGTAAGGAATTTAACGCAGAAACATTTTTTGAAATTGAATCATGTGGTTTATGAACGATGTTCACAAAAACAAAAACAACAATAACCAAATCAACAACAACAAGAGCATGCTCCTACAGAGCAGCCATTGCCGGTTCCAAGCGCCTGTCAAAATATAACATCAAATTAAAGCCAAAATAGTCAAATTTTTGGCACGGGCAATATTGGAGTTATTTTTCATACCAGTTACGGGATTATTTTGTTTCTCAAAAATTAATTTTACTTTTGTCGGTTGAAGTGAATTTTGAAACATTTTCAAATATGTTTTGGAATTTTATTTGCACTATGGCATTTGATTAGCTCTAGCCCAACCTGGCTAAAGATCTTTTGTCTAGTGCTACAAGCCACACCCTGACTCAAATCAAAGTGCTCTCTCTCTCAAAAAGAGGCAAACAAGTTACTGCCACACGGATATGGTAGCTTGCCACCTTAAAAATTGCTATGAAAGTCGTCGTCAAATTGTCATAAAAATGCGATAACTTTGTTTTGTGACGTCCTGAGCTTTTTGTTGTCCTTGTTGCACTGGTTGTTGCTTTCAACTATGATAAATTTTTATGATGTTGCCATAACAATAAACCCAGCGAGCTTCTATGCTATGCTTGTCGCAGAGCCCGGTGCATTGTTGCAACAAGGCATGTGGAAAAGCGCGCGGAAAATGCAGTACGTGAAAAACTAATAAAAATCTACTGGCTGAGAAACTTTTATGGCAAACTACGCGCGCATCAGCCAAAAATAAAGCGCATAGCCATGGAAAAGCGTTGAATGCCATTGAGTTGGTACATAGGTTAGATAGGAAAAAGTTAGAGGTAGTTGCCTCCCAAAAGTGTACACATATACGAGGGCAGTTTAATAGGTTAGAGAACTTGGAAAATACTTTTTAGAAATTATTTTCTATACAGCAGTCTCGTTAACCAGCTCTGGACAAAATAGAAGAAATGTGGGTTATGTATAGCTCGATAAATAAATAAGCTTCTTTGGGTACTATGTATTCTTGACTCCTTAGTGGAACATAGTCTCTTTATAGTTAGGGAGGTCTTATTTCTGTGTAAGATCGTCCTACAGAGGTAAATGATATCCTAGGATTCGGATTGGGCGATCGGTGAACAAGGCCTTCTTCCTTAGTGGAACATAGAGCCTCTTCATAGTTGGGAAGGTATTATTTCTGTGTAAAATCTTAGGATTCGGATTGGGCGATCGGTGAATAAGGTGAGCTATCTGAAGCTGTTGGCGTTGCAACTAAACAGGCTTATAATCTAACAAGAATATTGTGTTCTGCTGATTAAGTTCTTGCGATAATATCCCTTCTACCAAGTAGAAGATTTGACATGGAAGCCAGAGTTTTGGAAAGAGTGAAGACCGTTTATTTTGAAGATCTTGAGAAAACTCATTTCAATGGGATCAAAAAATATGAAACGTCATATTTTCAATAAGCTAGAGATTTTGCTAACTACAGCCACAAAAAAAAAAAAAATAATGTGCTTCTCCGCTTTACAGTCTTGGGTGGACCATAGCTTCCGTAACAATTTTCCTCTTGTCCTTCTCTACAACAACATTTCTCCAGTGTCAGACACCTATTTTTTTGAGATCGGCTCTTCTTCCGCTGATCGGTTTCAATACAAAGGTCTTTCAGTCTATATTCTTAGCACAGGACCCAGCTACCATCTTCTCTGTGATTGAACAAACTTATTTCATGATTGTATCTTATCCGGTAGTGGCCATCCGATAGCTTCATAGACAGGAGTTATTGGAGTAGTTGCAATCGTGGACAACGTGTATGTGATTTCCGTGATGCGAGATGATGAGGATGTGGCCCCTAAAATTTTTTTGCATAGCTGTCCAAAATCCAGTTTGATGTTGATATTGTCATACTTTGTTCCATAAACATCGTGGACCCCTCGCTGTTTAAGAGGTTTGTTACCAAATTCTTCAATGAATACTTGCTAAATTCTTTCTTTTGGGAGGCTATTATTTTCTGTGCATATTTTAGGAACTCCATCAATGAATGTAACAATCGTTTGACTTCGTATTGTTTCTCCCTCAAGGAGAGACAGATCAAAGTCTCCAATGTTGTATTCGCATGTAGGAGAAATTCGGTTGTCCACAAAACTTGTATTAGTGATGAGAAAAATGAGTCGAATTCTCCGGGACAGAACTCGCTTCCTTCATTAATGCTTCAACATCTATTTTCTTCTTCTTGTAATTCTCTGAAATTTCTTGCTTCCTCTGCCTTTTTTCTCCTTCACTATCACTTCTTCCCCTGCTTGAGTATTCAGAATCGGATGCTCTGAATCGCTTAAAATATCCTCTTGTCGATTCGGAACTTCCTCTTCGTATATATTTTACAATTGCATTTTTTTTACAGTAAGATACTGCTTACTTATTGAACTGCCCTCGCAAACATATGCGAAATAATAAAGTTGCAGCCAAGCGTGTTAAGTGTTTACAGCGAAAATCAGTGATCTAAAAGTTTTGCATTCATTAGCAAAAGCAGCTCTAATGATGAAAAGTTCCAACTCCAGCTTTTCGGCAGTGGTCACTATGATAAATGAAATCAACCCTGACAAACTCTTATGAGACAATTGTGAAGAGGCCTTGGAGCATTGAAAATACCTTAGCAGGTAGGTCCTTCCTTCCTGCTCCTGCTGCTGCTACTCCTTCTGACTTTATGCATCACTGAGCAATAACAACAATCGCAAATTCAATTGAATTGATACACGCACCACTTGTTAACCGATTCGGCATGAGTCCACTTACCATATACAACCCCCCAGCCCCACCGCCAATGAACGTACGTTGTCTTATTATGGGTTTTACATACACATCCGCTCATCATTAGATTGGCGGCATTGGATTCTATGAAGCTAGGACTGGCAACCCATACGCATCACTCTCTTTCTCTCTCTCAGCCTCTCAGCTCATACGAACACTCCATGTACGCTCTATTGAATACGCAACATAACGCATACACCTAACAATATGGGCACTCACATACACACAAACACACATACACACGCACACATACAGGTTTTGGTTAACGTATGTTTGCATTGGTACGCTGGGTTATTTGAACAATGACTTAAGGGCCTATAAAATCGCATAAGGGGTTATAAATCCATTTGCAAAACCAAAATCCAAAAATATCCCAAAGCCAAACAACAAGCACATCCCAGATAGAGCCAATGTGATGCCTGCCTGGCTGCTAATGGGTGGCAAAATGTGAAACAACACCAATTTGTAGCCGTACCAGGCGACTGTGGCGCCCTCTGTTGATGGTAGAAGGTAGCCAAGGGCTTAATGCAATTGTATAGCTTATAAATCGATCGTAGTGCCTTAATTAGCTTTAATATAGAGTTACGCATAAGTTGAGACCATGCGAGTAGTAAGCATAACCTTAGGGAACATTAATTATGCACATATAACTCTAATTAATTTATTTTGAAAAAAAAAATTAAATTTCAGATGTGGTATTTTAAAGGAATCTCTTGCGGTCTGAACTAAAACTTTTAAAGAAATTTTTAAATAATTAGAGTGAAATATCTAAAATTCAAACTATTATGTAGAAAAATAAATGATGGCGATGAGCATGGCGACATCAAAAATTGCTTTTTATAATAGCAAGTGCTACAAATTGTAGCTAGGGCTGGTTAGTTGTGGAGCAAAAGCGCATTTTATAAATACGGGTAATACCAGTCCCAATAATAGCTACAACTTCAAAAATATTCTATATCTGTTATTATTGTTAACAAAAATATAGAACCAAGAGGATTAAGTCAGAAACATAGTAATTAAATAAAAATTATACTATTTTATAAATTTAAAAAAATGTTGGTATATTTAATATGTTTTACTCAGTTCCGTAGTAAAATGGTATGCTTAAACTGAAAATCCAATAAAAATCCACCAAATTTGATGAAAATCGTTCTAGCCGTTTCGGAGGAGTATGGTAACTATCATTGTGACACGAGAATTTTAATATAAGAAGAAACTTATGTTTTACGTGTTATGGGTGTTCTTATAAACGAGTCGATGAATTTCAAATCTGTTTTTTGTGTGTGTTAGAGGTTGTCAATACGGAGGTTTTAAGCCTATTGCGATGTGTTTGTGTGAAATGGTTCGTGAGACACACGCATTTTTGTGAATATTGAATTTTGTTTGAACATACTCTTCCGACCGATTCTCATGAAATTTTGTGTGCTTATTGGGTAGGTCTGAGAATCGGCCAACATCTATTTTTTATACCCAGGGTTGCCACCCCTAACATTTTTTTTTTTAAGTTTTTACCAAATTGGCTGTACGGATTCTCATGAAATTGTGTGTGACTATTGGGTAGGCCAGAGAATCGGTCAACATCTATTTTTCATACCCCTAAGAGATAAGGGTTACCACCCTAAATTTTTTTTTTTAATTTTTCGACAAATCTTAATTTTTTTTTTTTTTTGTATGGCATTGTGTACATTGTCAGATTAACTAATGTTCATGTTTTACGTGTTACGGGTGTTCTCATAAACGCGTTGAAGAATTTTATATATAATTTTTGCGTGTGTTAGAAGTTGTCAATACGGAGGTTTTAAGCTTATTGCAATGTGATTATGTGCATTGGTTCGTGAGATGTACGTATTTTTGTGAATATCGTTAATATAGCATAGTAGAAAATTGTTCAACACCATGTATAAGACATTAAGTGCAGACAGAAACGTAGTAGATTGAAAAGTAGTTTCTGTGAGGTATGAATTTATTAGAGATGCGAGCTCTCTTAAGAATACTTTAGTTCGTCCATATGGCTTTTTAGAGAGTCATAAAGGTCAACTAATCCAAATATCTTATGATTGTCTAGATAAGCTAACTAGAGAATCTTACGATGTTTATAAACTTTAAGAATATTCAAAAAGTTTGGGCAGGACAACGTTTGCCGGACCCACTAGTAATAGTATATAATCGAATTTAAGTTTTTAGAAAAACTCAATTCAATTCTATTTATTACGCATTCATACTATTATAGAGTCCGTTGTCTATAATATGGCAATGTTAAGAGTTCAGGCTATTAATATTTTTTCAACTTAAATATTATCATTGTTGTAATAATATTGGTAGTTGAGATTATACAAATTTTGTTATAAGTTGTGGAGAAAATTACACAAAAGTACAGTTTGTTTTCTACCCTTAATTAAGTTTCTTTTAATAAATGGATACGAGACACAGTATTTAAACTTCCAAGAAAAATTTTAAGCAAAGAGAGTTATGTTTGAACCAAATTGATGGAATAATCAATCTGATTGCTCCTCTTGCTTTGTAAATCTTTGATCCTATATATGTCAAGTATACTTCAAAAGATCGTTTTATCCAAATTGTGTCAAAATTAGATTATTCAAAACCAGACTTCAATAAACTCTAAAAACTTTAAAGTAAATATCACTTTTAATTAATACCATCTTTCGGAGCTCTTTCCTAATTTACAAAAACTAAATAATTAAAGCGTATAGAAAATTCGTCTACTTCGATACAACGATATAGCTGGGCAACACTTGAGTAAAAGCGCGTTAATTGAAAAATCGTATCGTGTAGGGTAACAAACAAATGCCGGGCGGGCAATAACAGCCCCAACAACAACAACAACAACAAAAGCAACAATAAAAACAACTACAACTGAACCGAACTGAACTGGTGAATGGAATGGCAACAATTCAATTAAAATGCCAGAAGCAACATGCAAAGTCTTTGGTTGAAATTAACCCCTATAAACTCATAATATGCTCAAAATGACGCACTTAAATACACATTAATCACATCGACAATTACGGGTGTTTCACCAGAAGTGTTTGTGTTTCCCTTACTATGGTTTCCCCCTCGGTCGGTCGGTCGGTCCGCCCGTCAGTCGTCCTTCCGTCCCGTCCTTCTGTCTGTGTATGAGATACCAGCGCGTGGTTAAGAGTGCGTGTCGTGGCAAGCGCAACCTTTTGCCCATGAAAGAGAGGGGCGATTCAAGTGATGTAAAAATAAAATTTAACAAGCAGCAACCACCACCAATAAAAAGCAACAGAGGCGGCTTATAATCGCTTACACTCTAACAAATTGCAGAGAGCGGAGCGTAGCTAAAAATGTACAAACATCAGGAAGCAGTAAATCACTGAAGTCTGATATGTTTATAAACGTGACTGCATTAATATGCGAGGGGCGTTTAATAAGCTCTGCGAATTTTGTAATTTGCAAAGATGTTGCAATGAAAATGCAACATTTGAATTTTTATATGACAGATATACTCGTGATTTTCCATCAAAATGGAAATGAAGTATGATTTATTTAATTATCAAGAAATACTATTTGCAAAAAACACAATCAATGTGTATATAGAAGAACTTAATAATCCCTTAGACCATTTATTATAATGGTTATAATGTCATATAATGAAAAGTTCAGTTTGTCAATCGATGAATCGGAGAAGAAAAACGTTCTATATGGCTGAGTAAGCCAAACAATGACATTGCGAAAGTTCTTTGGAACGAAGGCGCTATCAAAAAGTCTTAGTGGCAGGATATTTTGATCGAATAAAGAGATCATCACTAAAACAAAACGCCAGCTACAAGAATCTCGGAAAGATAATTTGGAAGCGATAAAAAAATCGGCAATCTTTCAATAAATTAAGGAAGAAAAGCTTATGTTTGAGACAACTTCTTGAGCCAACAATATATCTTCATTTCAAAAACCTATCCACCTGCCCTCGCACATACGCCTCAGCAACTATGTACGTACAAATAACAGCAATTAATGACATGGCGGTAACTTGTTCAAAGGCATGCGAAATTTTTTTCAGTGTAAAGTACTTGCAAAGCATAAAAGCTTTCGTGTCGTCATTAAAAACTGTTTTTGCTAATTAAGTGCTCAATTGAGCATTCAATTTCAAACACAGACGCTGCACGCACACAACCACAACACACACACACACATGACACACACACACGCTCTCACTCTCCCTCTCGCAATATTCTCGAGCAGAGAAGGCAAGTAAACAGCAAATAAAAAACAGGGTAAATAACAAATTGTACAAATCTACTACATACACACTTACATACATGCATTCATTGTATATATATTTATGTATATGTATTTATATACCAGCAACAAAAAGAAGCAAAGCCAACCAACACACAAACAATGCCTCAAAATGTTGTGCCTCTCGCGGCTGCGGCCAAGGCAGCTTTGAAAATCCCCTTGAGCAAGAGTAAACGCAATGAAATAAACGAAAATATAACAAAGTTGGTATATTTGTTCAGTTAATGCAAAATGAATCCCCAGGGAAAGTGCGGCGTGTGAGGCAAGGTAATGGCTACAAATATGCACACAACCATATTGTACATATATATCAAAATTTAACCGCATGCTACAAAAGGCTATACCTACTACTACAACAACAACATGGCCGGCAAGCAATGTGGCAATAAGGACAAATATAAATACTAAAGCAATATTATGTAGCGCATATAAATATATTGTACACTCCTGGTCATTTGTATAGCATACTTTAATTTTATTTTTGGTTCATGCAAGCGCGTATTGTCTAATAATTAGACTCTAATTATATATAGACAAAAAATATTTTTAGGAGCTGCTCGATTTTGGAATAACTTAAGCGCTTAAAATATATTCCACCAGGATAATGATTCCGGTTTGACATTCACTAAGACCTACTTGGTGACTTGATTTATCAAAAATATAATTTTTTACTGTAATATTCTAAATTTTTTTTTAGTTTTTTTTCACTTTAACAGTAAGAATGACTTTTTGAGAAAACGCTGAATTCAGTATTCGCATAACTCTGAAACGGCTGTACGAATTTACTAGTTTTTATACCCGTATGCATAATTCGTATAAGTTTATTTTACACTAGTGAGCCCGGCAGACGTCGTCCTGCCCAAACTTTTTGAATAATCTTAAAGTTTATAAACATTGTAAGATTCTCTAGTTAGCTTATCTAGACAATCATAAGATTTTGACTTTCATGACTTTCTAAAAAGCCGTATGGACCAACTTAAGTATTCTTAAAGAAAAATTCGCTATATTTCGTTGTTTAATAAAGATATCCTAACCAGATTTGGCGTTTGGAAATTTCTAGACCATTTAGGCAATGTGCCAAATTTGAACAAAATCGGTTGACTATATCATATAGCTCCCATAGGTCCGATCTTCCAAAAATCGATTTTCTAACAAAATTTGTTGTGTTTCGTTTGTTTGTTAAGATATTGGGACCAAATTTGACATTCGTGAGTATTTTATAGTTCCTAAGCACTGTACCAAATTTAATCCAAATCGTTTGACTAGATCATATAGCTCCCATAGGACCAATCGGGCCAAAAACACGTTTTTATACAAAATTCGATGTGTTTTGTTTGCTTGTAAAGATATTTGAAATAACTTTGGCATTCATATCTTTTTAAGGTATTTAAGCACTGTGTCAAATTTTATTGAAATCGGTTGACTATATCATATAGCTCCATAGGAACGATCGGTCAAAAAAATTTTTGCTTAAAAATTCTTCTGTACACACGCAAAGAATTCATATTCTAAGCATTATTCTTCAACGCGTTTATGAGAACACCCGTAACACGTAAAACATTAATATTAGTTAATCTGACAATGTACACAATGCGACACAAAAAAAGAAAATGTCGAAAAATTAAAAAAAAAATGTTAGGGATGGCAACCTTCTCCTTACAAATTACTCAAAACTTTTTGTGCTGTTAACCTTCTACACACTATAACAAACAAAATTATAAAAAATTTGGCAAATTCGTTCAGCCGTTTCACGTATATAGATTAGAATTGCTTTTATTAATAATCTATATTTCTTGTTGTCCCAACGCAGACGGGATGCCATCTTTTATTCTTAATTAAGAAAAATGTTTCAGTTTTTTTTTGAGCACTGGTTTTTTAAAGTCATATCCTTTGGAAATATTCTTTATAAGTCAACTAAGCTTCTGACTCTGTTTACTTTCTAGTGGGCAGCCTTAAAATAAATTTTTTCAATTAAAATATTCGTAGTAAACACAAAACCTTATTCAAGTGACGCGTAGTGTACTTATTTACACTTATACTACCAAATATCTGTAGAATTGAAGAAACGATGGAATAAACGTAGGTACAAAAGGCATTACAACAACCAATGGCAAAGGGAGAGCATGAAAACCAAGTCGTCTTCGTAATGGTAAACATGATTCAATAAAATTACGCTGAAAAGTATGCAACACAAATAAAGAAACAAACGAAAGAAAGCAACGGAACGAAGAGAGAGAGAAAACGCGGGCTGCTTAGCGGTAAAAAGCAAACAGCACTCACGTTTGCTTACCCCTGGGAGGGGGGCCGCAGTGCGGAGAGTCGAAGATCCAGAGAGAGAGAGAGAGAGACAGAGAGCGCTATATAAAAGCATTGAGTACGCGATGGCTGGCTGGCTGGCGGGGTGTTATTGGCAGGCAGAAGTTGGCAAAGAAAGAAAATAAATAACTTAAAGAGCTGAGAAGCAAATATTTATAACAGTAAATCACTTTTGCGCTAACACATACACACACACAAACACACATAAAGCCTTGCAAGTTGCAACAGAAATAATTTTTTTGGAGTGGGAAAGACTTAAAGCGAAAAGTATATTATGTATTTTGCACAATACAAGCGCAAACAACTACAACAATAAAATAAAACCAAGACATAAATGTTTCCTGCGCGACTCCAAAGTTTATATACTCTTGCTAATAGCTTTTATGCGATTACACTTGGCGAGAGGGGTTTGGTAAATGGCTGTAAAACAGGTCCCTAGGGTGGATTTTGCAAAACCCTTGGAAACCCTTGGATATGCGGTACTTGATGTATATTAGGGTGGCCATTTTTGCAACATCTTACGATATCAATAACCCCACCGCCTAAAAAGTTACTACCTGCATATAGCGGCTGTAAAATTTGAAGACAATTCGAAAGAATTTGATGGACACAAAAATAGGTCAAAAATTGCAAAAAAAAATTCAATTTCATTGCATAAATATCGACCAAACCGTTAGAGTAACAGAAATATCTTGTACAAATAATTTATGGGTTCTTAAATACAGTCAAGAAAAAAAAATCTTCGAAATCGGTTGTGACAAGCAGTGATAATTGCTATTAAGTAGTCACTTTTTCTAATTTCAAAGAACTCGTTCCACCAAAAAAATTTTTTACAGCATTTTTGATTTTGGCATACGCATACGGCTATAACATCTTGAGATCACCAACTTTTTTTAAATTTCTAAGCTACTGTAATTAATCAATTTTGGAGCTTACCAAATTTTTTCAGGACGACTCTATATTTCAAAACTATATTTAGTCAAATATGAAACTCTTTGAACCATAATATATTTGATGGGAAATAAGTTTTTAAAGTTTATGTTGAACAATGCAGTCAAAAACGGAACAGGTGAAATTTAGGTTTAAGAATTTGCAATATATGTATAAAATAAGGTTTCTAATAGTCTGTAAAGGTGACGAAATAATTACGCCTTATGCAATTTATACAAGATAATTTAAGAATTTTTTTTTTAAATTGTCTAATACAAAAATCAAAAATACATATATTTTTATAAATCGCAATTTTTAAATTATTGATCCTAAAGTTATTTTTAATGATTTTTTCTAAAATGTATGCCTTTACCATTATTGGGAGTAAATAGGTATATTTTATAATTTTTTTATGCAAAGTGTGTTTATTCGTTGACAAATGACGCAAATTCTACAGCTACTTCAAAATATATCTTTAAAGACTCAGAAAAAGTCCAATAAAGAAGATCAACTAATGAGAGACATACATTTTGAATATGCAGGGTATGTTACATTCGGCATGTCCACACTGAATAACTGCATGAACTCGTATTTCGCTAAAAAAAAAAAAATAATCATATAACCTTTGTTAAATATTCCTTCCAGCCTTTCACTTCTTCTGTTACAAACGTTTGCTTAAAACAAATATGCCCATGTTGCATTGTTTATTGGTAGGGTGTATAAAAATAAAAAATGAAGAAAAGCTTTGAGCTCTTTTGAGTGTTTGTATGTGTGTGCCCACAATCGTGCCCGCTCTTAAGAACGTTCGTGGCGCACTCTCGTTGTTTATTATAAAAAAAAAAATAATAATAAAAAAAAAAGAAGAGAGAAACCGGCAAATATTTAAATTCGTGTGCTAATGTACACAATAAAAGCGTAAACAAATGCAAAAGTAAATATGGCGACGTTGGTGGCAGTAATACTTAACAACAACAACAACAGCAGCAGCAGCACGACAAAGATGGCGTCGTTTCTTGTGCAGCAACAACAACAACAAAAGTAATGAGTGTCGCAGCTGCAGAGAATTTTGAAGCAGTTGAAGAAATTTTTGCAGTCTGTTTCTTGGGGCATTTTCGTCATGTTACGTTTTGCCAGCCGCTCTTCACTGCTCTGCTCTACGTTGTACGTATTAATGTCGTTTGCGTTTACGTTAATGCTGAAGGTTGCTTACGTTGAACGTTAGGTTAGCGTTGACTTTGACAGCAACAATTGCGCACAGTGTCCTGCAGTTTATTGAAATTTGCATACATATTAAAATGCAATTTCATTATTATGCTTCATTTTGTTTCTTTGTTGATTCCTATAAATACTGTGGCTAGGTCATTGAATTGCTTCAGATGTGTTTCCAAAATAATTATTCTTGCATATCCTTAAACCATATTCTTACAGACTGCACTCACTTAATAAATACTAATTAATATCAACGTATTTGATTTGTAAATATGGCATTATTGTATAGTATATGCTTGTAAAAAAGCTCTATGGTGTTAATGAGAGCAATAAAGATCGTAAGGGTTACCTTACGATTTTACCTTACCTATTTTAAAAGCTGTTAGCTTTTTTAAAATACATTTTGTACATTGTACAACTCGTTTTACGATTTTTTAAGCTGGATTGAAAATTAAAAGCCTCATTTTGAGGTACGCATGTGTAAAAAAGTTGCTTGATTTAAAGCATTCACGCTGCATTATGTTAAAGGAATGCATTTGAATTAAGCTAAAACTGAACGTAACTCAAACGTAGCAAAAAGTATAGACGTAACCAATTTATTTTAGGAATTAATCCAAAAATTTTCTTCTTTTCTTTCTTCTAAAAAGCAACAAAAATAAAACAATTTCGTGCCAGAAATTCTGGCTGTAAGCTCAATGAAAGTGGAGGCGGTAAATGGTATTAGTGGCTGTGCCTAACATGAAGAGAGTTTAAAATAATACTTTGTTCAGTTTTAATAAAAATTCCTTTTTACTTTATTTTATCAAAGTATGTAGAACTAGTTGTAGTCGTATATACTATAGTTATTTGTAAGTTCTTTGCTTTTATATTAATTTTGGCAAATGTATTATTTTCAATAGAATTATAAACACAACAGCAGCTCATTGTGCCTGGTTTGGCGTTAATGTAGACTCATACGATGAAATGGTTTTAGATAATATTATTTAAAAGTTATAAAAGTTAATGGATTAAGATGTATAGTTAAAACAGTATTCAGTAAAATGCACTATTCTGAATTTTTGAAACAAAACGTATTTGGAAACAGCAAATCAAAAAAAAGTTTAAATTTTAAATATAACAGGATTCTAAATCAAGTCCATCAAATAGTTTACGCCGTAATCTGCGTCACTACTTTTAAAAACTTATATTTATTCAAAACTAGTCGAACATAAAATTTTTTCAAAATGAAAACGCATCGAAATTAACATTATATCGGGTTTTTCAATAAGGACGCTACAAAAGTAGACCGATAGGGACAGCAAACAACGCCATATTTTTTCTCGCTCTCTTGACATTTCTCTTCAGTAAGGTTTGCCATTTCATCATGGAAAGATATACGATCCAACAACGAGTCGAAATTATTAAAATTTACTACCGAAATTCGGGGTCAGTGGCCTCAACTTTAAGAACGCTACGTCCAATTTATGGTCGTCATAATTGTCCTGCCAGATCAACAATTGAGCGTCTAGTGGAAAAATTTGAACCCACAGGCACATTACAAAATGTTCCCGTGCCAGTGAGACAAAAAACATCAATTAAGGAAGACCCAAATCAGTCTCTCACACGTCGTTCTCAAGCGTTGGGCATCTCTGTGACGTCGTTGTGTCGAATTTTGCGAAAAGATCTTGGCCTACATCCTTACAAGATCAAATTGACGCAAGAACTGAAGCCGCTTGAGCACCAGAAGCGTTGTATGTTCGTGAATTGGGCTGAGCAACAACTTGAAAATGATCCGGATTTTCATCGAAAAATCATCTTCAGCGATGAGGCTCATTTCTGGCTGAATGGCTTCGTCAATAAGCAAAATATGCGTTATTGGTCAGGCAGCAATCCACACGTACTCCATGAGTCACGGTTGCATCCCGAAAAATTACGGTTTGGTGCGGTTTATGGGCCGGCGGCGTCATTGGGCCGTACTTCTTCCGTGATGATCAAGACCGGCACGTTACTGTGAATGGAAATCGCTACCGCTCAATGATAACCGAATATTTTTGGCCGGAATTGGATGATATGGACTTGGACAATATGTGATTTCAACAGGACGGCGCCACAAGCCACAAAGCGAATATCACAATCGATTTATTGAAAACCAAGTTTGGTGAACGTCTTATCTAACAAAATAGCCTAGTCAATTGGCCGCCTCGGTCGTGCGATTTGACGCCGTTAAGACTATTTTCTGTGGAGCTACGTCAAGTCTATGGTCTATGCCAACAAGCCAGCGACGATTGATGAACTTCGTACGAATATCGAACGTGAAATTGCAGCAGTATCGGCCGATTTATGCTTGAAAACCGTCGAAAATTGGGTTCAGCGTCTGGACTTCTGTATGCCCGTGGTAGACATGCAAAAGAAATCGAGTTCCATACATAATGGCATTTCACAGAAATAAAGAATTTCATTGATATTCAAAACCGTTTTTGTTTTATTTAAAAAAACTTTTGTAGCGCTTTTATTGAAAAACCCTTTATAACTAACAAAATTTCAAAGTTACTCCTGTCGAAATTCACAATGCCGTCTAAAAAGTTTGAATTCAAAAAAATACTTTAATACGTTGTTTCAACTGTTTCTGATAAAGAATCTGCAACTTGGTATGCCTCAGATGTAAAAATGTATATTTAGTCCAATGAATTTTGAAAATCACCAATTTTCGTCAATCTTTTGTACCAATGTGCGTTTGCCAAAATTAATATATCCCGTAGATAAAAAAAATCAATAAAAATACAAAATTCTAATACTTAACAATCAACCGTATTGTCAATTTAAAAATCGTAAATTGAATCTATAGCCCAAAGCGTTCTGGATTTGACACTTGTTTCGCATAGAATATATTTTTTGACAACTATATCCAATGTAGTACACAGAGTAAAATATTCGCAATAGCTTACAATAAATTGAATATGCCGTATAGCAAAATAAATGTTTCATTATTCATACTCAAAAAATTCAATGCAAAGAAGAACAAAGAAAAAATATATGTAAATATAAAAACTATCTGCTAAAATAATAAAATCAAATAGAAAGAGCAAAAAATAAAAGAAGTAGTTTTTCGATATACATGACATGAGTACAAACTAGCATGAAATTGTACACAAAATTCAAAGCATGAAAAAATAAATAAAAAATTCGAAAAAAAAAAAATATTTGATTGTATGTGAATTGTATCTATGTGTGTAACTGAAGCTGCATTGTATGGCTGCCTACCTGAAAAACAAGATTTCCAATATATATGGTACATATTGTATATGCTTTTGGGTGACAAAGCCTGCTTAGATGTGTGTTGAAAAAAGCATTCCATTTGCCATACGCATACAAATACTTGTAGTACATACATATATACATGCACACATACACACATCAGTTTGGTGCTGAATATTCAAAATACAAAACTGCTTTGCCCAAAGGGGGCAAGAAAAGCAAAAATACCAAATAAATATGTTTAACCAAATTGCTTGCAACCAGCTAAACAACAACAACGACAACAAAAAAGACGAGTCGACCGTAACATATTTATTGACATTGCGGTGCCCGAGTAGCATGTTCCAAGTATCCTGGCCGGGTTGTGTGTGGGCTGCCAAGCAGCATGAATTTCAGTTAAGAGCAACAACCCACCACTAAAGTATGGTTAGATGGATAGATGAATCGTTGGATGGATAGATGGATGGATGTGTATGGTGTTTATGTTTCATGTATCAAGGGTTTATGGGCTAAACGTTTATGTCTAGCAACAACAAGCCCTCAAAGGGTTCCACATACACACACACACACACACGCACACACTAGCCACTATCAAGAGTCAGTGCTGAAGTTTGCTTTGACAGCACCACTTGAAATTTCACTTATACCAAAACGCATCCTTTTTTTTCGTTTTACCATTCAAGGCACGAAAGTCGTTGTCGATTGCACACTTCACTAACTTCCAAATGACGCTCACACTCTATGTTTGACCCCACCCCCACACTCTTACATGCCACTTACAACTGCCCGCCCGCCCTCCGCCTCCTTCCGAGCAAACCACGCATGTCACATTACGAGCGCATTACAAAATGTATTTTATCTTCATCTTCATCGATTGGCAAAATTTATAACATTTCTTTGTTTGGCAGCAAACCGAACCCAAACCACTGTGCACAAGCAGCAGCTCCTTTTCAGATTACTAAGGATGGATTCTGCAACTGTCAAATCTCATCAGCTTTCAGCTAATATGCTGACAGGCTATATTTGTTGCATGCACTAAACCGAAACTTTTGTGACGTCACAAAATTGTTATGCCATACCAGATCATTATGTAATACAGCCAAATCTATGTAATGCCCTTGTTTATAATGACTTAGCTACGAGGGCGGCTGGATAAGTCAGCGAGTAAGTGAATTTCTATGAAAATGAATTTGTTAATAGCCTTGTTATCGTAAAATGACGGCGCTTCCTTGTTATTTAGAATAAACTAGTGAGCCCGGCAGACGTTGTCCTGCACAAACTTTTTGAATACTCTTCAAGCGTACAAACATCGTAAGATTCTCTAGTTTGTTTGTCTTGACAATTATATGATTTTTGGATTAGTTTACTTTCAGTACTCTCTAAAATGCCGTGTGGAAAAACTAAAGTATTCTTAGAAATGCTCGCATCTCCAAAAAAATATTATTGACATTAATATTTATAAGATACTAACGTCACTCAATTGATTTGCATTCCCGGAACTAACACCTGAACTTTATGGTATGGTATTAAAGTCCAAATTGGCTTTTAATTATTATTAAGAGCCTATATACGTCGCAATAGGCTTAAACCTCCGTATTGACAACCTTTAACACACACAAAAATCAGATTTGAAATTCATCTACGCGTTCATGAGAACGCCCGTAACACGTAAAATATAAGTTTCTTTTATATTGGAAGATCGAAATATCGAAGGTCGTGTGTTGGCCGCCAGCGTCACAATAGGTGCCCCGATTGCTCAAACTGAACACAAAATACTCTCAAGAGACCAAAAAACAGTCAATGCAATTGACTCTTCTCTGGACAAAACCATCACCGGCGAAAATTTTGCTGAGCTTATGGACAGAGGAAGCGACAAAATAAAAGTGACCTTGCACCAAAAACCCATAAATTCGGATATTAAGACTACCGCTTCTAGCATACTCTCCAGATTTAATTTCTAGCGATATTTCATCTGATACAACATCTCATAAATGAATCTTTTTAAGATTTGAGTCAACTAAAGATCTATCTTGAAAACATCAAGGGAGAGCGAAATAAGAGCTGCACTAAATATATCTAGCGCAACTCAAAAAGTCGTAAACCCTTCAACTGACCCTCGTGCCCTACGTTTCAACATCAAATTTTGCCTGTCAATTATGCAAATGCATCCCACTGTGCGCACACACTATGGGGCACATAACTTGGTAAATACTCCAAACACTTGGCTTCGTGTTCACCGCAATTTACAACAACTCGAGTTAACACAAACAACAAAACTTCAAAATATAAATGCACACACACATATACATGCATTTGTGTATATGTATACATGTAAGGATACTTTTTTTTTGCGCACTCTTCTTTTCATATGCTTTTATTTTTTGCCACATTTCCGGACACGGTCGCTCGTCTGAAACAGCCCATGCCACCACAAGACGGTCGTAGTGTGGCAAGTGGAAAGAGGGGAGGGGAGTCAAGGCGGGTGCACACAATAAAGTCGAAGAAACGAAGGCGGCACAGCTTGCCACATGCCAAATATGTCTCTGAGACTGTGTGTGTGTGTGCGTCGAAAGTGTGGCAATAAAAAGGATAATGTAACTGTTATTCTACGCAAAACGGAAGCCACTGTGGCAAGCAGGCGAGGCACAACGGCTAAGAGGCAAGGCAAGAGGCAACTAACTTGGCCTCGTCGTTTGCCGTCTGTGGCAACAAGGCGAGACGGCAACTGGATGGGGGCAAGTGCGGTTGCAAGTGTTTGAAATATTTTTGTGGCAAAGGTGGCAAGTGGCGAAGGCAGCAGCAGCGGCGGCGGCGGCGTTGTGGCAAAGAGAAGTGAGTGAAAAAGTAAAAAGCACAACCAAGCGCAGAGCTCTTTTGAAAAGCTAGAAGGCGGCAACAATGGGGTGGCGCCCCATTCATAAACGTTGTGGCATGAAAACTTTGGATGTACGTGAGTGTGTGTGTCTGTACGTGGAGTGTGGCGACGGCAGAAGTGACTGACTGAACAAGTGCGAATGAGGAAACGACTGACAGTGCGGTACTGCTGTTGTGGTAGATGGCAAAGGGGACGGGGACTGTGGAAAGGGGAGAAGGTTGGTCGGTTTGACTTGTTCGGTTGTCAGAGAGCAAGTTGAAAGAGCGTAGCAGCAAAATTGTGTGGAAATTTGAGCTTCTTTTGAAATTGAGGCCGGAAATGGCACGAGGCTGGCGCATTGCCACCCAAAGAGAGAGTGAACAAAAGAGAGAGTGTGGGTATATAAATGAGTTTGTTATACACTGTAGATGTAGGGTACATAGGATGTTCGAGACTTGTGAAATCCTTGTAAGAGGCAGAAAGAATTGTGACAGACTATGAGTTGTTTATACTAAAATTGTCAGTATTGACTAACTCTTAAGCTTGTGTTTGTAAACGTTCGTAAAAAATTTAAGTTTCTTCCATATGGAAACTTGTTAAAGTAAGTGTAAGAAAACCAGGGCCGTGGGAGAAAATGTATCGGCCTCTCTATTACACCTTTAGTTTAACTCACGACTGTAAGACCTTTTAAAATACAGTGGGACAGGAGAAAAATAAATTAACTTAATTGTTTGGGATGGTTGTTATTCTCCCTCGGGGATCATCTCCTTGACGTGCTGAGAGGGCTCAGTAGCTGCCAAGACTATGAGAGCAATTCCGGCGATAGCATAGGGAACACCCTTGCCGGTAAGGTCTTTAAAGAGGTCTTTCTCCAAAACGTAGGGTCTGTATCCAGAATGGCGGCCAAACAAAGCGTGTGTTCTCCAGGTTAGTGGGGGCCTATTTAAAAGTGAACTGTCACTGCGAGCAGAGTTGTCAGGACTGACTTTATAGTGAGCCAAAACCCTGCTCCTTCACGTATTTCTTTGTAAACATAAGATTAAGCCCGACAAATATTCAATTTCGCAGTGAACCCGTGTTTCCGCGGCTAATCCACATGCTTTGGCAGCATGCATGAAGGCTTTGGAGATGCAAACCCTATGTTTTAAGTTCCTATGCTCCACTAGGAGTAACAGGACATAAGATGCCCGACGCAAGTTCTCGTCTATACTAAATCCAATTAGATTTTGTTAAAAACTCTGGAAAACACTTCTTTTCTACAGGGTATTCCGCTGTCGGGCAACTCCTTGACTATATCATATTTTTGTGTATATGATAGAGCGAGTGCGCGCGAGAGACAGCAAGTATGCTATGGCTCAACGAGCGTTATGCCAAAGGAAACTCGATGGGAGTCGGTTGGAGGGGTGACGACACCAAAGTCAGCAGCGGCGGCAACCTCGTCAGTTGTTGTGTTAAACAAAATGTTTGCGGGTGCAATAAGCGTAAATTCAGTGGTTTTATGTTTACTTATTCAAACAACTTGCCACCCTGCCACACTTGCATACAACAATCATTTGTGGACTCCCTCTCTACCGCAGAGCCATAACTTCATTTTATTGGCAGCGCTGCAGGGGTGGCCCCGCCACGTCACTTCTGCCACTTTGCACCTTCTAGCCAAGTTTTTGATATTCCTGCCTGACTGCCTGCCACCGCAACTTGCAACGGGGTAATATACTTTTGCAAATCGATGCGAACTCCTTAAATGCTGACTGGGTGGCGGACAGTGGGGGTTGGGGGGATTGCTTTCTTTTTTTCCAGCTTTTTTCTTTTGCTGCTTTTTGTTGTTGTTGCTGTGTGTGTGTGTGTTTGTGTTAGCCCAGACGTCGGTTTAGGGGCAAACGTATTGCCGTGGGGTCTGTTGGGTCTGTTTTTGGGGGCGACTGGGCGGAAAAGTGTGGCATGTTGAATGGTCTTGAGTGTTTTCGTATGGTTGACAGGATAACACGGAGTAATTCAATTCGAAATACTTTATGCTGTTGCTTTTATTATTTGTGCACGCTCGTTCTGGTGTTTCTCTTGTCGTAGGAGTTGTTATTTGGCTCGACGTCGGAAGTGGCATTTGTATATATGTATGGGGCTATGGGGCATTGTGGCATGTGGATGAAGTGAAGTATCGTAGATTTCACTTATGTACGAGGGTTGCTAATCATGTTTTTGGCCTAGGGAACTTTAAGCCTCAATTGAGTATTGCATTTAAGAATTTGGTACTTTTTGTGGCACTCTTATCTGTTCTGAATTCCGATTTCGATTCCAACTTGGCGATTTAATAAAGCAGTTTATCTTTAAAGTTACACTATTAAAAATATGAAAAGTGAGTGTTGCGATATTACTATATACTATGAACTGTTACGATAAGCTGCATTTTAAAAAAGACAAGTCGAAAACGGAATTCAAATCCAGAAGATGAAAAAAGTCACCGTGTCGAAAAACACTTGCAAGTCCTAAAACGATTGATGGGAAGGAACATTTTGATTCTCACAGAGAACAGGTAGAGAAAGTTTTGTCATAAGACGAAGCGTAAGGTTGAGAAATATTTGGGGATTAGTTGGACGGACCTGCATGTATCCAATAAACATTTTAAGCTCAAAAGGACTTGCTTTAATTTTTTGACCATTCCCAAAAAGTTCATCATCAATCATTTAAATGCCAGGGTCCAGAAATAGTGGAATATTTTCTTTTTCTTATTGGTTCTAAAATTGTCAAAATTTTTCGATAATTTTTTTTTACACTTGCTAGGTTACCGACTTTATTAAATAAATGCGTAGTCAACTCTTTGCCTCAAAAATGTTTATAAGTTCGCATATTTTTAGGCCGTTTTCACTGATGCATCATCGTTCTTAGAAATTTATGTGGCAACCCTCGTAGGTGCGTAAAAAAGAATTGTGCACACTTATACAGAGACACTATCTATATGTGTGTATGTATGTGTGTGTTTGCGGTATTTGTGTTTATTTATTTTTATGATGTTTCCTTTTTGGCATTTTATTGAAGAAGTTTACCGCCGACTGTCGTCACTGCTGCGTTAGCATTAAGTGTACATAAATGAGTGGAAACATGTTCGCCACACACCCCGTTTCGGCACCTAGCATCCATCCACATGGACAGCCCTTGCAATTCATAAAAAATCAATACTTATTGCTTTTCAGGATTCTTATTACTACTGCACCACCCTCTACCCCGTACACAAGCAAACACGCTCATGTTCCGTCTCTTTGACTTGTTAGTGGATATTTAATCAGTTGATTTCCTATTCAAATTGTGGTTTTATACACTGCAGCTACGAAATTGCTTCAAAGGGTATCTTGAGTTTGTAAGGCATTATGCAACAGGCTCATTAAAATCCCAACTTAATTGGTATCTAAGATCAGAAATGTTTCTGTGCTGAAGTTCTGCAGATTTTGAGGCAATGGAATTTTCATAAGGCTTCCAGCTATGTGGCGACACTAGTTCGATCCTTAGTTCTAAAGAGAATTGCAACCGATTGCTACTAAAGGTTTCTACCCCTTTGACATTGCTTTATTCAGATTATCCTAATCACTAATTCTTACTTAATTATTTACTCGTAATATCAACAACTTAAGAGTTTAGTTTCGATAAAAAAAAATTTAAAGTAACCTTTGTGATTCCTTTACAATCTAAATCATTATACAGTCATTTATATTTTTCAAAATATTTTCTCGCTTGCAACTCCGCAGAAGCTTCGGAGAATAAAATTCTAAGCAAAATATTTTTTCTAAACGTAATTAAGTATCCTAACCCTCTTCGATTTACCATAACTGATTTACTTTTAACAGAACCAATGATGTTGCGTATTTTGTTGGGATTCTTAGGCATATATTATGAAATTATCTTACCGGGACTAAGGACACATCTGGCTTTTCAAAAGAATCTACCAAATAAAAATGACTGCCTAAAATATTGGATAGTCTTTGCATTTCTTTGTGGCTTGCGCAACTTTACAGATGTATTTTTCGGTTTGTTGCCATTATACGAAGACTTCAAATTGTTTTTATCCACTTGTCTCTGGTTCGATACTCCTGGGATCAACGTCTGGCTATATGATATTCTTTTTAGTCCACTGCTTAATAAGCACGCAAACAACATTGAGCAATTTCTGCAGCAGTTCAAGCAGCTTAGCGTAAAGCTGCTGAAGATATTGACATTGAAGGTACTTTGTGAATTGTGGAATTGGTCTCAGAACCTTCCAAAACCCTCGAAAATTAATAACGGGCAGTTGGCCATAGACATGGGTAAAATGAATAAGAACACTAAAGAGAATTATATGAAGCTAATAGAACTAACAGATCAGAACTCTGTACATTTGAAAACTGATGTACAGAGCTCTGAACTGTCTGAAATTCAAAAAGTGACAATCCCAAACGTTGAGAAGCAGAGTCCTCAGTTGCCCGATAAGCAGGCAGAAATCATGTTACTATTAGGCACTTTACAATCCCAGCTTGATAAAATTCGTGAGATTCATCTGTAAATTGATATTTCTTTTATTTGATGGAAGTGTTTTATATTAATTCAATATTAATGATCGAAAAATTAAAATATATTGAAAAAAATTTTGAGCTGATTTTTAATGGTTTGCTATTACTGAGAATATTACAGGCTATGACTAACTATAAAAAAAAATATGACAGACAATGAATGCTTCTGGACAACAGTATCCAACGTCTTCGGCTGAAGCGTTTGTTCTATTTTGATCTTTAAGATCACTGACTCTTACTTTCAAATATTATACCAGTTTAAATTATTACTTTTGTTATTTACTCCAAAAATCATATACTTTTCGCGAACCTTTTGGTCAGGAGAACCTAATTTATAAGGAAAAAAATACGGTTAAAAATAACCTTTTCCGAAACATTCTTTATCTATGGATATTGGATGGATAAATGGATATGGATAAAATACTAGTGACCCCAGCAGACGTTCTGCTAAATTCTTTTGAATACACTTAAAGTTAAATCGTCGAAATAAGCTTAAAACCTCCATATTGACTACCTCTAGCACACGCAAAAATCAGATTTGAAATTCATCGAAGCGTTCATGAGAACATCCGTAACACGTAAAACATAAGTTTTTTTTATATTAATAGATTATTTTGCTATTTCATTATTTATCCTGACTTAATTCTAACCTTTGGCGTTGGAACGTATTATTTGTTGAATGAAAATTTTTACTTGAAATCTTTACAGTCAATTGTTTTACTTAAAAAAAAGTTATTTGCTTCAAAACTATTATTTGCATATTAACGAATATTTGTTTTAATTAACTGATTAAGCTAAAAAATTTATTTATTTTGTTAAATTAATTGATCCGAGTTTATAAGAAAACTCTGTCAAAACTCTTATTGTCAATCAAACGCCTAATTGTCTTCTTAAGAGTAACAGATGAGCATAATTAAGGAGTTCTTTTATAGGGAAACTTTATACTATTGAGAAATTCTTGCCCAGTTAAGGGTATGCTCAAGTCGAGGCATCCCTTCATTTGCGCGCATTCTTGTTATGAATTTACAAGAGCGCGAAACTAAATGAAAAGCAATCAATAAAATGCTATTAGAATCTCTTGATTAGAGTATTAAATAAAAAAACAAATAAGAAGCTTTGCAATTTAGATTACAATAATCATATTTGCAAATAGATATTGACATTTTAATCATACGAGGACTTAAAGAGTTTACTTTGACGTAGCTATTAACTTGAAATACTAAACGGCCAAATATAAAATACTTTGGCCCAGCTGATATTTAAAGCCAACCAATTCCAAAGAATTAATAAAATACACTCAAGTCTTTATCTTTTTACTTTACCAAGTGGGGGGCGGGCTCTGGAATGGCTTCCCAACCAAATGCATTCGAACTTTCAACTTTGCTACAAAAGCAAACTAAAGATGCAACCAACTGCAAGTACTTATGAGTACAAAGAATTGGGTGAGTCGAAAAACTTTTGCGTCAACTGTGCCAATGAGCTAAAGTTTTGCTTTGGCCACTTGATACAGGTGTCAGGTGTTTCCTAAGGCTATTAGCGCAGAGCTCTTAGTCGCTAAGGGTTGTTCAGAGCTTTTGGGCGTACAAAGTTAAGCGAAACCAATTGATATTTATTGCCACAAATCGGGTTTCACTTGAACCCATAACCTGGGCACTCTTAAAAAAAGCATCAAATAACCTTAAGTTCCACAACAAACGCAAAGAAGTCACTTACCTTCTTTTGACTTTTCGTATTGCTTTGGCGAAGTTGTCTTCTTGTTTGGAATGGGCCTGAGAGCGTTGCTTAAAAGCTGTTTGAGCAAATAAAATATCATTAGAATACGCTTAGCTTATGTATAGCTTAGACCACTTACGATTCGATCAGTGCGTTCTCCGCAGGGTAAACGCGCCACAGCAGATTCAGGACTGTCCTCTGGTGGCGGTGGTTGGGGCACCCAATTGTAGGCCCGCCTAGAAATGGGCACCCCAAAACGATCGTGCTGCGATGCTTGTTGTCTGCTTAGCGAATACATGAATTAGTTTAAATAACAGTCGTAATATGAAACCATTATTGGTCATAACTACCTTAGGCTTTCGTAGCAATCTAAACAAACGACGGCATATTCGCCATTCTCCAATAGAAGACCATCATCGCTTTTTCGATTCTTTACAAAAGGAAACTCATTGACAGGTAAGGCTCTCACACGCTTCCTATAGGTGGTTATGCCGCATAGATGACAATTATAGTCATGCCAGTTGTACTTGCGATCCTGAGGATTAACGCTGGGAGTTTGTGCTTCGTATCTGCAATTTCAAGATTTATGTTAGTTATATTTTTATAGAAGTAATTGCCAATAACTTACTTGCGCCATTGGTTGAGCATGGAATGATAACAGAAGGTACAGACCAATGCGGTATTGTTTCTTAACTGCTCGGCATTTGGCAGGGAGTTATGTTTTAACAAAAGCGGAAAATAAGGCCTGGAACCCTAGAAATATTAACACAATATTATATTAGTAGGGTAAATAAGTATACGTACATATAAAGCAAGGTAAAAGTTATTTGAATTAAATACTATTTTAAAACCCAGTTGCAAAACTTTACTACTTTCATATAAACGTATCTTAAAAATTTGCAAGATTTCCTAAAATTATTTTTGATTTCATAATTACTGCAATGTAGGGAATTTTTCCAGAAAATTGTAGTTTAGTTTTGAGTCTATTTTAAACCCTAGTTGCTAAACTTTATTACTTCCATATACAGGCATTTTATAAAATACGTTTTGGATTTCCTAAAAAATTGCAATATTTCTCAAATACAGTTTTGATTTTATAGTTCCGTAATTTAGTGCATTATAAAAATTCGCGTTTTACAGAATTAGGCCTTTAAAAAAAGGGCTTTGGAGCCATATGAAAATTAGATTTCTTTTTCAAATTTTTTAACTATATAATCCTTGCATTATATAACGTAGTTTTGAATTTTTATCAATGCGTGGAAAACAGAGAAATATTATTTCGTCGTCTTATATTCTTGAAAATGGAATTTCTTTATGTTAATAGATCTCATATCTCCTTTCGCATATCTACTAAGCTTAACTGATTATGTGTTCATAAAGTTTTTATTCTAAATTTAAATCAGTTTGAGTTTCTTAAGCTCTCTTTGAGATTTTTGTCTAGAATGTCCATAAACGCTACTCCTAAACATACTTTCTTCTCATAATTATTGTACTAAACTTTTGTTTTAAACATGTTTAAGTTTTAATAAGAACCTGGCCTAAAAATTAAAGTAACTCATTTTATTTTAAATATAAGGATTTCAAATATGATACAATTAATTGGAATAAAAATGATATTATTAAGCATGGAATAGTTATACATAACTACAATATTTGAATAGTCTTAATTCTTGTTGAATTTGAAGAATTGATATCAACTTACATAAATACAAAATAAAATAAAGAAAGAAATTAAAAAATTGGGCTTGATCAAAATTGCATTTATAAAACAAGATAAATATTCTATTTGAGCATGTATTAACAAAAGCCGTAGCCACAAATGCCAAAACTTGGTTTTAGACTCAGAACAAGGTCCCTAACGATCCCTGAAAGTTTTCTTTATTACGTATATTTTTTTAATACAAGTATTTTTAAGACTTCGTTTACTCTTCCAGTTTCTAGTTTAAAATTACATTTGTTCTATTTATTTAACATTTCTCAAGAATATTTCCCATAGGAATATGGTAATTAAACGGTTTCATTTAAAAGCCTTTTTATTTATTGCATCTGTCTTCAAATTTTTAAGGTTAATTATTCAGCTCTTCTTAAAGTTTAGCTACAATAATTCTCTAAATTTTTCTTACAAATTCTGATCGATCCAACTAAAGTCAAAATAAATTAACATGGAATTTTTTCCAAAAGTGAGTTTCAATATTAGGAGTGATTTCCTAATAATCACAAGGACTTAAAACTTTAACAGTGGGCTTGCATCCCAAGTTCGATTTTCAAAAAAAATATCATTTAAGTACTATAAATAGAGGCCATAATCTAACCATCTACTAATATTGTTAAGTTCTTCTAACTTTAACAAATGAAGTATACATCATTTTAAAAATAATATGAGGGCTGACTCGATTCTTGTTTAATTAATCATTCTAAAAAATAGCTCTTATAATCCAATTTAGGGATTGCAACTTATTTCTGAACAAATTCAATTAACGCTACCACAAAGTTTTCATTATTTTTGTGCTAAACATCTAGTAGACGATCCATGAATTTACTACTATCCTACTTAGTCTATAGGTAGACACTGCATTCATGAGGGTATTTAGTTTATATTTTCAAAAGCCTTTATGTAGATAATTTCTAATTTATTTTGAGATCGAGTTCCTTTAAACCCTTTTGCTACTTTTTAGAATTATTCTTCAAATATGTTTTAATTGGCCAATAAATAGCTCCAAATAGAACAATATACGCACTTAAATTTTAATTTATCCAAGACATAAAAAGCTACTTGCTAATTTGAATAAAACTGAAGATAAATAAAATAATCTGATGATCTTAAAAAAGATAATAGCCCTTGTTCAAATTTTTCATCTTAACAATATAGTACAGTTTAATTTGATTTCTTATATATAAAAGTAGTGAGCCCGGCAGACTTTGTCCTGCCCAAACTTATTGAATGCTCTTAAGGTGTATCATCTAGACAATCTTAAGATTTTTGGATTAGTTGACTTTCCTGACCGCTCTCTAAAAAGCCGTTTGCACGAACTTAAGTATTCTTAAGAGACTACGCTTCTGTCTGCCCTAAATGTCCAATACCCGTTGTTGCAAAATTTTCTACTATTGTATATTCACGATATCTTACAGACCAATATACAAAAACACATCGTAATAGGCTTAAAACCTCCGTATTGACCACCTCTAACGCTCGCAAAATCAAATTTGTAATTCATCGACGCGTTCATGGGAACACCTGTAACACGTAAAACATAAGTTTCTTTTGTATATATAGATATGTGAAAAGACTATTTTTCTACTAAGTTTCGTAAGCTTTTTGATGGTTTATGGTTTTTAAACCGAGTGAACTCATGCATATTAATCAAGTACATTCGGAATTTGATTTGAATTAATTAAACAGTGTATATATTTTTACAAATTTCCAACCGAATTTAAATTGAGAACTTGTCCGTAAGTGGACTGCTATCTACAAATCATTTTAAAGAAATTTCGGTTATTAAGATACTTGATTTACCAAGGAATGCGTTAATCTTTTTCAATTTCATGTTCACAATAATACATAAATAAAGCTAATCGTGTCTTATTTGGATTCTAGTTTTTTCCACTGTCTGCACTAAACTATTTCATAAAGTTAACAAATTTGGATTGAGTTCAAATCCGGTAGAGATATACTAGAAGATAAGATTAAAAAAGTTAAAATTCGAAGTTAAATGTGCTTCTGTTTTGGCAATCGCATTGGCATGCTACTACAGCTTTTTTTCAAATAAGAGTTTCGGAGTGAATTCTGGTCAACGTTCGAAAATAGTTTCTACAGTCTACTATAACAGATGGAACATTTTTATATTTATGAAACTTTCGGTGTTGGGTTTCAGTAAGCAACTAAAACTGTTGAAATAAAATCTTATGATTCGGAAATCGCTTAAATCTTTGTATTATATCATACGTATAAGGGTTTCGGAAAGAATTCTGAATTACAGTCGAAAGTCGTTTCTAGAATAGTTTATTTAGTACATTTTTTCTGTAGCTGCAAACATAATATACTTTGTATAACGCTTTTGGAGTGAGTTCTGCTTCACATTCGAAAATCGTTTCTATGCATGTTCTTCAACAGTTGAAGCATTTTAATATTTATGAGAGTTTGGGAGTTAGGTTTCAGTAAGGAACTAAAACTGTTAAAATATTATCTTGTGATTCGGAAATCGCTTTAAATGCTAATCCAACTTTTTAATCCTTTGTATTTATCATACGCATAAGAGTTTCGCAACGAATTCTGAATTACAGTCCAAAATCGTTTCGATAATAGTTAATTTAGTACATTTTTTCTGCAGTGTTCTTCAACAGTTGTAATATTTTCATATTTATGAGAGTTTCGGAGTTGGGTTTCAGTAATGAACTAAAACTGTTAAAATATTATATTTGTGATTTGGAACTCGAGAAAGTTTCGAAGTGAATTTTATTTAACATTTGAAACTCGTTTCGCGAATAATAAATTTAACTTTGGTTGTGAGTTCGAAGCCACTTCAGTTCTGCAGCTGCAGACTTTGTTTCATATGTATAACAGTTTCGGAGTGAGTTCTGCTTAACTCTCAAAAATCGGTGAAACATATTTAAATTTATAAAAATATTGGAGTTAGCTCCGTCTGCTTTGGTTTCGAAATTAGTTTGCTAGCAACACAATACTGCCTCAAAGGTTTCATTAATATTTGTTCTGGCTACAAATCAAGATACACTGGTTCAGTTCAACTGCTATATACTAGTTATATACCTCCTTGCTGGCATATAGTATTCGTCCAAGTGTAAGATCTGAATGTAAGCCGCATAGAAAGCAATAAATTGAAGTGCTGACAGGTGTGGATGACGATATCGATGGTGTTGAAGGCGGCGTATTAATGCACATGGCGCTATGACGAGATCCATTCGGTGAGCTTGATGTCATCATGGGCGAGGGTATGTTGTATCTGTAGAAAAAAACAAATAAGTTAGAGGATGTACACAAAAGGCAAGATAAAAAACAATAATAAAAACCTGCGATACTCCAAGGGTACACGTTCTGCATCCATGGTCTCCCACTGTCTGGCCAAGTAATTAACGCAATCCTTACAGGCCAAAACACGATTGCTGTTTAGCTCGTTGTTGTTGTTAAGACTGTTGCTGTTGTTGTTGTTGTTGGTAACACCGTTGCTGTTACTATTGTTGCTGGCATTTGTTTTGAGGCAAGGAAAATGCATGGCATGGGAGTTCATGTGCTCAGCGCTGGTTGAAAGCCATTCCATTTTATTGGAGGCACAAAGCACTTTGCATATAGAGCAGCTGTAAGTAGCAGAAATCAGAGATTAATGGCCATACTATTTTTTTGTTTTCTACTTTTAAATAAATCAGGCTTACGGATACTGTCCATGACCATTTTCTATCGGTCCCTGTGTGGATGTTGGCGAGCTGGGTCTGGAATCGCTGCGTCTTATTTGCTTCAAGTCTCTTGCTGTATTTGAATTGGAATTGTTTGAATTCGATTCGTAGGGCTGTAAGAAGAAAACAAACTTGTTAATTTGACTTATACATACTATAGTACTTGTATATACCAGACACAATTGTTTATCGTACTTAAAGCATTAACTGACTTCTAAAAGCTGTTTGAGCTAATTTAAAAGCAGCTACGACGACAAGCTAAGGCTGACAAATGCAAAGATTTTTGTGCGGTTCGCCAAAAAATACCCAGTGCCCACCTCTCCACCGCCCATAATATCACACATCGTAGGAACCAACAACCATATCTAATCAAATTTTGAATAAATATTTCATACAATTGATTTGCCATTCAAGAAGTAGCTGGCACTTAAGTACATCTAGTTAATTTTGGCATTGTTTGGCTTTCAAACCGACTCAAACCAGTTAATACCTAAAGACTTTCAATCTTGTGGCTTTTTGCGAGAAACCTGCTTATTCAATATATATATTATAGATAAGACCCTACCATCGTACGTCTCTTATCGGTCGTAGTTGCATTTGTTTGGGTTTTGTGCTATTTTAGTCATTGCCCCGCCTTTCCTGGGACTCTCGTTATCAGCGTTATTTTTATGACACTACTAAATCTAGTTATTTCGGGCGTTTCCCCATTAAAGCTGCCTGTCCCAAATCATGCAGCCCAATAATAACCTATCAAAACTGACGGCTAATAAATTAATTGTTGCACGTTATTTGTTAGGTTTTACGGCGTTACTTTAACTTCTACATAAAATAGACAGTTTATATACGAAGCCTAGTTATCAGTTTTTATAACTAGTATAGTTTTCAAGTGTCATTAAAGTACGCTACTTTTTAAAAGTTAAACACGATAATCTTAATACAAACTTTGTAGAGTTTGCTTAGTTACTAAATAAGTTAAATACGCCCAAGGGTCTTAAGTACTAGGAAAAATCTGTTACAATCAAGTAACATAAGGTATCATATGATATGAAAATTATTCCTGCATACGTCTATGTAATGTTCAAGTAATTTCCAATCGAAAGTTATTTTCTGGGTAACGATTCGCATGGAAAAAATCTACATATTTTAACAAACTTGATCTGAAGAGAATTTATGCTTATCCTTTGGACCAATATTTGTCTCTTGTTCTTGGGGCCACCTAAATCCGTCCATTTATATGGATGATCAGATGGATATAGCTCAATCGTTACACGAGCTTATAACAAATTTTGGTTTGCCACACCTTCTTCTGATTGTTTCATACATACATTGCAAAAAATATATTTTAAACCTCACCATTTGCGTAAAAATGATAAGTTGAATGAAACGTAGTTTTTTAATCGCGTCTTTCATATCTCGAAATTTATTTTAAACAGTCCAACGGAAATACTTACTTGAAACTTTAATTTCATTAAGGAACCATTTGATAATTTTTTAGAAGATTTTTTAGACTCGTGCCCTCTAAATAATTCGAGTATAGTTATAAGCAAGTGTGTCCCCTTTAACTACCTAACTAGCAATGATCTTAAGATCTTTTGCAAAAGATACGAATAGTTGAGCCATATAATAAAAGGAATTATCTTGATTGGGATTAGAACCTGCGTCTTAAACAAAAATTACCCACATAGGCGTCGAAAATACTATATTGAAATTATATCTGATATTCATGGTTCGGTTATAGCATGAAGAATGGGAGACGGCTTTGCCTATTCAAAGTAAAATTTGAAATCTCAAGTTTAGTAATCCTAGCTCTAAAAATATTTAAGATCTAGGCGTTCTTGTAGTTGAAGTTTTTCAAATCAATTTCTTTTGTCAACAAGATCATTTTAAAGATAACTATGTTAGATCCATACTACAAGGTATAAAAATAGAATCAAGTCTCTGTCTTTCTGTACCACCGACCGTTTTGCCAGTTCATACAATTTTTTCTACAAAGTCTGGAATAATTCTTCTCATGAGTTATTTTTCATGAAGAAGTCTTTTTCCGTAAAAAGCTAAAGCTGGAATCAGAACGTTTTTATATAACCCAGAAGCCTAGGTAAATGTGATTGCAATCACCAAAATCGGTAGAAATCTTCTAATTCAGTATGATTTCTTATTATATTGAGGGTTCTGTAAACAAAGTAATCCTAAGAAGGGGCGTCAATAGAACGTTATCCGAGTAAATTCAATCTCAAGGCTAGTCACGACAGAGCCTGGAGACTCCTCCTCTAGATAGGCTATCGGACAGTTTGTACAGAGAATATTTAATACCTTCGATTGGTGCACGGAAGTAGAGCTTAACCTTAACAGTCAAAACCGTAGTAGAACCAGGAAGTTAAATACCTTGGAGTTATATGTGACAGCAAATTCAGGTTCGGCTTTTATGTAGATGCTTGATAAATATATGCACTCAAGATTTATATCCGTGTAGAAGGATAGCCGGCCAATCTTAGGATTATACGTTGGCTATTGTCGTAAGCCCGATGCTCACCTATGCAGCTACCGCGTGGGGTGCTCGGGTGGAGGTTACCTTCCTACATAACGACCTTAAGAAATTACAGAGGCTAGTCCGTGTATGTATGTTAAAAACCATGAAAACGTGCTCCACAGCAGCATCTGAAGCCTCTATGGAATTAACATCATTTTATATGGTTATAAGGCTCCAAATGAAAGCAAGACTACTAAGAATGAAAGCCGAGGGAATTGGCAAGGAGATACATCCTATGAATAGGAACACCATTATGTGGTATATGGAATGATCTCTGACTAAAGGATGCGAATGTCCGAAGCTCTGGGTGTATACACCAGCATATTTCAGGCAGATGTGTAGACATCAAGCTAGATAGGACATAAAAGACAGAGACATTGCCTTGCTGTCAGACAGTCAAAACGCGATCAATGCGGTGACTAGTTTGAAGATCAATTCAAAGTTAGTTCGGGAATCCAGAGCCAAATTCAACCATCTAGTACAATGAAACGGAGTCTCCCTTAGATGGAGCTAGGGACACAAGAATATTCTAGGGAACGAAGTAGCTGATGAACGGGCGAGGAATAGTGCTTCAGAATCAGTATTAGGGCCTGAAGCTTCTTGCGGCATAGGAAGATAACTACTAAGAGAAGAGGAAAGGTCCAGACGAGAAATGGACTAGATCGGCTCGGCTGGCTTACCGTAAGGCAACTACTCCAATAATTTAAAAAGGTTAAAGAAAATATCCGAACTGGGCAAGACACTGGGTGAGTGCAACTTCCGAATTTTTCAAATGACTTTAAAAAAAAGGCTTCTCAATACCTCAAGAGAAGAACTAGACCACATTTCATTAATATGTTCTTGTCCACAAATGAAATTGATATGATAAATGTTGCTGTCATTAGGAAATACCTGAGCACTGTTGATGGATTCCTATCCATCCAGGATTTGTGAAATTGAAGAGGAAACCACTCTACATATGTAAATATACACCTAACAGAGAATAACAATCTTGCTAGAAGAAGGACATCCTTTCTTGGCGGGCATAGGGAATCGATATATAACAACACCCGACAAAACTCATCTCAAATATTTATGTTTGTTGAAGATGTTGGGCTAGTTGAGGAGAACCAAGGCTAGAATAGAGCACAAGTATGAAGCTTGATATAAGAAGAGTAATTAAAATAGCATTAAACTTTTGTCAAATACAATCCCGGATTCATTCCCAGAGTCAATTTGATATAATTACGCAAAATTATGGCAAGATATTTTAAATTAATTTTTTCAAGACACAAACAAATTCGCTTTAAATATTCAAAAGATAAGGATAAAAATAATTTATCATTCTCAATTAACTTCACTTTTAGCCTCAAGTGAGCCGAATCTAAGAAGAATGTTGTCTTTTTTTCTATCCAAACAATCCGATTCTTATTTTTGAGCAAAAGGATACAGTGTCTCTATTCCATTCTTTGAAAATCTATAAAATAAAACATTTATAATACCTCAAAAAAATTCTAACTAAGTTTGGCCGTTATTCCGAACATGTTCTAATATTGACTGAATAAATATACATATTAAAATAAAAACACTAACTAATTGCCCGTTTTCAGTGTCAAAGTTTAGCTTAATTACTTAATTTATTGTTGTTATTGTCGGTTTAAACAATATTTCGCGTATTTGGATTTTGCAAATACGAACACATTGCGCAATTCATTATCACGACAAAGCCATAGCTTTCTATTATACTATGTATAGTATATCTAAAACTACCTTGAATTTCTAACACCTCTAAAAAGCTTTGTCATTTATATGTATCTAAAGCAAATATTTTAAATGCAAACTCCAAAATGCAAATAACTTTAAAAAGATGCAAGCCAAATTGAAATACGAAAACAGCTGATAAAAAAAATGGGAATAAGAAAACTTCGGCGTTGCTCGAAAGTGGGATACTCTGCAGCAAATTTTCTCTTAAAAAGGAATTATTTGCATAACAAAAAAATGGTTTATAAGGAAGTGAAAATTGCGATGTTGTTTGAAGAAAAAGTCAACGTGTTATTGGTCATTAGGCTCTCATGAAACAGGAACATAGCTTAAATATTAAACCAAGATAGCTGGAATGTATTTTATAAGTGAATTAATAAAATATTTCCTTAAAAGTTTCTTTTAGATCGCGATTATTTTCGGAGTATAGTATTTCACTTCAAGGTTTTAATAATCCTCCTATGTACATATGTCGTCCACATCTGAAAACTCTTCTGAAGAAACTAAAATTGTTACGAACGAAGACCCTAAGAAAGATTACAAATTCTTCATTATATGTTCTAGAGTAAGATCTGAGCATTCTTAAAATTGGAGATCAATTCAATCATTATATAAACGACAATATGATTAGTTATACTGCAGAGCCCACAGAAACCAAGGTGTCTTAAGCGACTATATCTTAAATATTTAAATAGAAAATTAAATAAATATAAAATGTAGAATAATTTGTAATCATATATCACTGTAGAGAGCACATCAATACCTTTCGATCTAATCTTCTTTCATGTCGAAACAAAAATTGGTTCACGAGTTATCAACGAATACAAAAAAAAGGGACCGAAAACATGCTTTCCAAAAAAATCTTGAAACAGGACTAAAGAATAAATGAAGCTTGTAATTTTTGTTTTTCTAGACCCAAAATTACTCTAAAAAACACTTTTTCCAATTTCTAATAATAAACACAAAAGGTAATTAATCAGGTGGGGTAAAGAGCAACAATTATTCAAACGCAGAAAGTATGGAAGATTTGACGCACCACCTGGTAAGATTTGGTGTCTCCAGCTTCTATAGTCTCCAAAATCTAGCTACTCATACAGATACGTATCTCATGCATACAATTTATAATAACTTCTACTGATTGCCATTATTTCAACAGGTATTAGTAAAAAATTTTTCTTTTCTCTTGTCCGTCTTTGGTTTTTACGTAAATTCTGAATTTCGTCAAGTTCTGAAACTTGTGCAATAAAAAAAAAAAATTTATGCAAATAAAACTTTTTTCTGCAGTGTCTTTCTACAGTTTTACTCCAAAAGTAGAGCAAAGCTTTTCTTTGTTTTATTTTACCTTCTAAGGCAGACCTTGACGTCATTTTCGATACTGTCAACTGACAAAAACTTTGTATTTTTGACTAAGAACAAAGGTAAGACACATGGCCGTAATGGCATAGTTACGGCAGCTGTTTAAAGATAAAAAATTTTAAAAAAGAATTAAATAAAAATTTCACCAGCTAAGCAATTATTTGCCGTGCTAAAGATATTTGTTGTTACAGTCAGACGAAAAAGTAAACAGTAGAATTTATTTATCCCCAGAGAAAAAAAGACTGCAAGAAGACTGACATATAACTGCTGTACGAGTTAAAACTGGAAATTCTAATAGCACTCTGCTACAAAATTTAAGCTCTTTCACGGTTTATGACCAGCATAATAAAATGATTTTTATTTTTTTATAATCGCTTAAATCGGTAATTAAGAGTTGGTTACACTTAAAGGCAGCACTTGATAAAACAGATATAAAAAAGATTCTTATCGATAACTCGACATATAATCAGAACTTTGAGAAAAAAAAAATTGAGATGAATTTTGGTAGTAGCAAGCAATTCCTGTAAAAGGCAAAGCTTTAGGGAAAGCTATTCCAAGCGAATACTCACATGGCCAAAAAGCTAACTAAGTATTGGATACTGCCAACAATCACGAAAATCCTCAAGCAGATCATACAAAGCCGGCTTTCCGAGCCACTCAACAATGTTCTAGGAACAAATCAAGCTGGATTTCGCCCTCAAAGATCTTGTATTAATCTAATAGTGTAGAGCAATCCGAGGAATTTAACTCTACGTTATACCTAGAGTTTATCGATTTTCTAAAAGCAATTTTCACCATTGATAGGGTAGCAATATAGGAAGCACTTCGACCCAAAAGTATTCCAGACAAAAGCTTTGTGGACTGGGTCCATATGTCGAGTTTTACACGGCGGTCAGCTAAGTGATCTTTTTGAATGCAATAGCTGATCTTCATTATCGTTCTAGATTTGGTATTGGAAGCAACTGAATTAAAATAGTTTTGGAATCAACTGGAAAATTTATCTTAAACTAGGAAATCTAGAATATGCGGATGATGTTCTACTATTTTTTTCCCGTCATTGGACCTTCTAACCTAGCTAGATAGAGTCGCCACAGAAGCCTCTAAAATCGGTCTTAAGCCGTTACTATCGTTATACTATTTGTTGGTATTGACCTGAGCTGGAAGCGACTAATCCGTTCCTTTCCCATGTGACAGGCTCTGCCCCATACCAGCGCTGGGCAGTCACAGAGAATATGTCTGATGGTTTCATCGTCTTCTAGACAGAGCCTGCACTCTGAAGAGTCCGAAGAGCAATTTTCTGTAGATGGTATCTAACAGTATGGTGGCCAGATAGGTAAGCTACCAGGAGCTTTAGGTCCACTCTGCCAAGACCTTTTGTCTTGATCGCCTCCAGAGGTTTGACAAGCACTTTGGCTTGACGAAGCCCCGGAAGGGCGAACCAGTATATCCTATATTCTCCTGCGGCCCCTTTGTTTATCATGGTTGTGGACCAACCAATACCACAAAAACGCGCAAGAGATGTAGTCAGGGTAGAGGCACATTGTCGTGCAAGATCGTCAGTGATCGTGTTACCTTCCACTGTCCAGGCACTCAACATAGCACGACTTTGTTCCGGGCGGACAGAGTTTGGAGGTAGTTATGGCATTCTTTAACCATTCTGAAGGAGATGCTCCTTGATGACAATGCCCTAATAGCAGCTTGGCTATCTGAAAAAAATGCATATGTTTGCTCCCCTAGTTCCCTTGAGAAGGATATTAAGAACGCAGATATCTATGGCATGAATCTTCGCTTGAAAGACGCTGGGCCAGATGCCCATTGCGGTAGAGATTCTGGTGTTGGGTAAAACGATTCCAATACCTACACCCTGCTCAGTTTTGGACCCATTCATGAACCATTGTTGCCACCGAGGGTTTCCAAAGGGGACAGCCCCGACTTGAGAGAAGAGATCTAAATTTCTTTTTATGAAAAAGTTCTGTGATCATAATATCTGATCTAGACCAGATCGATACGTCAGGAAGGGAATATATAAGTGCGGCATGACCAGTGTCACTTGCTAAGAGTCCAGATGTGATCTGGATATGTAGTAGATTCTGCATGGCTGACTTTTTGATGAAAATGTGCAGTGGTGTAAGTCCAAGGACTGACTCCATGACAGATGTCGGACAGGTACGCATCGCTCCCGAGAGAGATATGCATACTAGTCTTTGAAGCTTGCTGCATTTATTGATGGCCGGGGTCATAGTCCAGATATGATGCATTAAAATGAAAATTTAATTTTGTAGTTCTGTGTTAAGACCTCTCTCTCTCTAACCTCCTTAAAGTGTTTAGTTGAGTTATAATATCATAGCAATAGTATGTACAAATCATACCATAAAAGTTAAGCAACTGACAGCATTCCCATGATTTATGATCTATTACAGCTGTCATTTCAATTATACTCATTTCGACTTGCGTATTTTGTACTCGTATTATACTCGTTATAGATAGCTAAAACACTTTATATGAGATCTCAACTAAGTACAAAAAAAAACAGATAACGCCCCAATTAACACACTTTCAATAACAATCATATATGGAGTATGTACGAGATACATTCAAGTATTTGTTAACGCGTCGTTAATACAATCATTTAAAAAATTTACCAACTAAAAAACGAAAAAATAAAAAAACCAAAAACAAATTTCAACAGAAGCTACAAAATAAATATTATATACGTATTGTAATAAAAAATAAATAAAGCAAAAACTAGTGCTAAAAAAAAGAAATTAAAAAGAAATAACGAGAAAACCAGTTTAAAGCAGATGTCTCATGTTGGCAAACAGCTAAAACTGATTCGGCCAAGTTTGTGTACTTTGTATTTATTGTTTCTTTTGCTTTTATTATGTTTTTTTATTATTTCAGTCCATTTTTGTACTCTTTCTTATTCACATGTACACGTGTTTGAGTATATGCTACGTTTTTATTGCTTCTTTTCTTAAATACTCTTCTTTGGGGCATATTGGTTATGTTGTGAGTTTAAAGACAGCCAATGAACTACTGAATGCACAAACCATTTTAATTCCTTTCTTTTCTATTAATTTAAAAAAATTCATTTTATTTATACTATTTTGAATTTAATTATCATGTTTTAATTGCGCCATCTAACGTCAATGACTCGTTGGCGCCATCTAGCGTCACACGAAACGAAAAATGAAAGTATGACGAGGGCAACAAATTAATTGTTCATTGTAATTAGAGGACTTTTAGAGTTTTAAAAAATACAAAAATATCTTGATTATTAGCATAGAATTGGTCAAAAATTTAGACAAAAATATAAGACCGAAAATATACCCGAAATATGCCCTAAAAAGAACACAATAAAGATTTGGCTCTGAGAACAAGACTTTTGGCATATAAACAAAAAAAAATTAATATTGAATATTTCAAGAATTGTTTTTTAATTTGGGCATTTTATGTTATAAAGTCTATACAATTTATATGTAGATCATATATAGTAAAAATAGGATAAAAAGATGAGTTTAAAAAGAAATGGTGTTGGTAAAAAAAATTGACTTTTTTTTTTAAATGTCTTGATAAACTAGATTAAAAAAAAGCTTCAAAAATGTTCTGCAGTCACAATTATTTGAAATTAAAAGAAAAAAGTTTTCAATGTAAACTTTAAAAATGGAAATTTTACGAATAGGATTTTTTTTTTTTTGGTAAAAAATCACTGGGGCCAATTATAGATCCTTAACTAACATATTTTCCAGGGGACTAGATAAATTGCAACACAAAATATCTAAGTTCTATCCATTCCGTCAAAATCCCAAAGCCAACGAAAATCAGAACATCTCAAATAGCCTTTAACCAAAACTGGCTGATCATAAAACTACATATAATACAATATAATACAATACATACAACGCTTCCTGGTAACACCATAAACCTCCCTTAGCATATGTGAAATTCGACTTGCTTACAAATATTAATCATCCGGATTTTAATATTTACTTTTTTCTTTTGTTTGCCGTATTTAAAGTTCTGCGCCGTGTGATCTTAAGTTCTGTTTACCCCAACTTGTCTTGTTTGCTTGGCACATACAACAATAAAAATAAACTTTGCTGCGCATTCCTAAGCCTACCCACTCCAAAATATATTTACCCGTAATTAAACGTAACATGAAATATATTTCCAGGTACTTGTGGGGATCATTTGAAATGGCACAGAGATCGCAGCACCAGCGGGTTCGGCAAGTGCGCGCGGTAATGTGTTCCATATCTTATCATGGAATTTGTTGACTTAAATTTGTTAACATGTTGACACTCGACTGCTCCAACGCCCAGCGGCATACACAGATAAGAGGAGTCGCATTAATAATAACGAATGTCCATAGACACGTACCCGTACCCGTACATTGTACACGCACATAAACTGACTCCACCCTCAATTAATATTTATGTATAGTACCTATATGCTATATGCATTCCGGCCAATAGATTATTGATGTCCATGCGGCCTTCAGTAAACAACCAACAACTCACAGCCAACAACTAAACAACCCATCAAAATTTCTAATCTTTGTTCCGTTTGCCACCAGCTCAACGTGTGTCGTCGTGTCATGTCTGATCTGTCTGTCTGTCTGTCGTTCGTATAGATTTATGAACAATCGAAATCGATTCCCGCCATAGGTACGCGTGCTTCTAAAGCCTCCAAGCTTCGGATGTCGGACTGCGACGTCAGCGTCGCCGTCGTCACCTTTATTGGCTCTGGGGTTACAAATGTTATCAGTCGAGTGTTGTTAATCGGCTGAAATGTCAGCGGTTATCGCCGCAGTGCTAGTGCTCCCATTAGGCAAAACGATGGACCGATGGCTCGGTCGCACAGCACAGTATTCCTATTTCGTTGTAGTATTTATTTATTTTTATTACTATGTGTAATATGTAATCGCTTTTCCTATATATAATGATTTATATTTATTCACTTATGCATGCAATCGACGGCTAGTAAATTTCCATGTTTGCACATTCTTGAGATAAGACCAGACAAGATGATGATATTGCTCATGAGCATTACTCGGAAATATTGCTAAAACAGGTGGTTGGAATAACTTCCTAAAATTTCCTAGAATTACTTAATACATATAAATAACCGATTACGGTCTTAATTGCCGAGAAATTTTTATGTTCATCTGGTTTTCCAGTCATAAAATATAATATTTCCTAAACGATACCCCAAACACTCTATCTCTATAAACAACTTCTCATCACTCATCTCACCTTAAACCGCACATTGCTTGTCGAATCCGAATTGGCCAATGACTTTTCCGATGGTGAATTGTGACCTGTAAATTGTGGCATATTATTTGGACCAACACTGCTGCCTACAACAACTCCGCTGGCATTATATTCCACATGATGCACTGCACCAGGTGAACCAGACACTGCACTGGCAGCTCGCACGCTAGGAACACCACCTTCCGCCATATTGGCGTGCTTCTCATTGCAGGTGGCGCAAACCTGAACCATGCCTGAAACCAACAACAAAGAATTAATAACTTTAGATTTACAAGATTAATTCCAAACATTGCACTTACCCTGAGGACTAATTGGACTAGCGTTCTTAAAGGCCTTTATTGTTTTTATGAAGGGATAGTAGGGCTCTCGCTCTGCATTGGGACAGCAGTAGACAAGACGCAGCTGGGATGAAGGCTGATCACAGCCACAGGTGTAGCAGACAAATGTGGTGCGCTCTGTAGCAGGAGCAGGACGTTTGCGCAATGTATAGGAACGCTCCATTTCGGGTGTATGAAAAGCCTGCAATGAAGATAAGTGAAAAAAAGATATTAATGATAAGTTAGTTAAGTGTTATTATTATTTATACGAGTACATGATATAATAAAAAATAATGGATTATGTTTTATAAAGGGTTGGCAAACAAAAATTGCGAATTTTAGTGAACTTCCTGGAGCTTCAACTCTTGTTTAATGTCCTAATTTTATATAACCTTTGAGGAATTTTTTATTCAAAAGTATAAAAGAAAAGAATACATTCATGTAAGTCATGATATTGAAATGCATTTAAAAAAAAAAAAAACGATTTCCGCACCAAAAGACCGCCTGTGGATTTTCTCCCTGCAACAACTTCCTCTGGACGTAATCATTATACAATCTAAAGCTAAATAAATGCATTTTACAAAGAAATATATTCAATACACTCAGTTTGGACTCTAATCTACCGCGTGCAATCCCACAATCTTGCATCTTATCATTATGACACTCATATCAGACTCACACGCCCACACACAATGGTGTCGTTTTATTGAATGGTGTGCACCGCACTTGTGAACTCTTTTGGAGCGTGACGCATTTACGTCACACATTATATTAAGTAGGTGCATTCATTCTTCCTGCGTAAGCAGAGCTTTTATGCAATAACCCTTACGCGGGTTTTACCCCAAACATTTTTATACCCTGTAGATTAGATACAAGTTTATTTTATATTTTGCATGTATAGGTTATATTATATAGCTCCACGAAAAAAACCAAAAGTTTTAGATGGACAATTGTTTTGTTCATGAAGATATCGAAACCAAATTTAGTATTCTTAAGTTCTCAAGCACTGTACCAAATTTGAAAAAAATCTGTTGACTATATTATTTAAAATGTTTTTAGGGCATTTGGATGCCTTGCGTTTCGTGTGTTTATAAAGATATCGTAATCAAATCTCACATTCGAAAATTTTTAAAAATGTGGTAATACAGAGTATTCAAAAATCGTTCGCGCCCGATTTTAAAGTTCGCCAACTTTCTATTTTAGAGCCCCTATCACACACATAATTATATTTTATGAGTAGCGATTAATTCGTTGTACTCAATCAATTTTGACACAGAGCTTTGATACCTTAAAAAAGATCTGAATGCAGAATTTGGTTCAAATATCCTAAGAAACAAACGGAACACAACGAAATTTGTATAAAAAACGTTTTTTTGGACTGATTGGTCCTATGGGAGCTATATGATATAGTCAACCGATTTTTTACAGTGCTTAGGAACTATAAAAACTTTCGAATTCCAAATTTAGTTACGATATCTTCATAAACAAACGAATTATTCATCTAAAACTTTTTTTTTTTTCGAGGTCGTCTGAAACACCCCTATGGGAGCTATATAAAAAACCCCGATATCAAAACAATAAAATAAACTTGTGTCCTATGGAATAATATGGGATCTAATGTGAAAGTTTGGATACTCTAGCTTTTACCATCTCTGAGATCTAGACGTTCAAACGGACAGACGGACATGGGTATGTCGACTCTCTAGTCCCCCTGATCATATTTAAGGTAACTTTGGGGTGTCCCTGACGACTCCTTCTATATGCTACATACATTTTCGGCTTGCACAAACTTTATATACCCTTTGTACCATACGGTACAGGGTATACAAATTTCACTGAATGTGAGTTTCAGCAAAATTTAAGTTAGCTAAATGACAGTTTAGAGTATTGCTTACAAGCGCTCGAAAGCATTTTGCCGTGAGTAAACGCGAAAAAAAAATCAGTAATGGATTTCAAACGTAATAGTGTAGTTGCATTATATTTGGCTGGAAAATCACAACCAGCGATTGTTCGTGAGCTCGAACACCTTAAAGTAAATAAAGTTTTCGTTTATCGCACCATAACTCGTTACAATGATACTGGTAGCATCGCAAAACGTCATGGAGGTGGTCATCAAAAGACTGCAACGTCACGTGAGATGGTTCAGCGAAATCCCCGACGAAGTGCCAATCAAATGGCGAAAGAACTGAAAATATCTGACCGTAGCATCCGTCGCATACTGAAAAATGATCTCAAGGTCAAGCCTTACAAGATCCAAAAGGCACATGATCTCACACCGAAGCAGCAACAAGTCATACTTGAGAGAGCGAAGGAGTTGCTTCGCTTGGCCGAAAGCGGTCAATTGCCGAACATTGTGTTTTCTGACGAGAAAATTTTTACAATTGAGCATTTCGTAAACTCTCAAAACGATAGGGTTTACTTGAGGGACCGTTCATACGAGAATTTGAGTCATCGATTGGCCACCAGGAGGCAGCACCCGCCACAGATAATGGTTTGGGCCGCTGTAACCGCAGATGGGCGCTCTCCAATCGTTTTCATCGAGCCTGGCGTCAAGGTTAATGCGCAATATTATCGGGAAAGTATTCTGGAGGTTGCTTTGAAGCCGTGGGAAGACAAACATTTCGGTGGCAGACCTTGGACGTTTCAACAGGACTCGGCACCGTCTCACAAAGCTCGAGTGAACCAAGAATGGCTGAAAAACAACGTTCCGAATTTCAAAACGTCCACACAATGGCTCTCGAATTCACCAGACGCGAATCCGATGGATTATTCTCTTTGGGCCATTTTGGAGAGCAAGGTCCGAACTAAAAGATACAACAGTCTCGAGGCGCTGAAAAAAGCCATTGTCCACGAGTGGGCCAAAATACCTGCAAGTCTCATTCGGGCAGCTTGCGATTCATTTTTGGACCGTCTCAAGACCATAGTGAAGGCAAAAGGTGGCCATATTGAGCGAAAGTAAATTGTTTCTAAATTTCGTATTATTTTTACACATTTTGTACCTTGAATTGAGTAAAGGTAATTTTCCAAAATGAATTTATGGCCTTTTTAATTGGATACACTTCGAGTGCCGGACCCTGTATATAAATCTAATATAGATTCAATCTCGATAGAAGTTTGCGAAAATAAATTTTTGACGAAATATAATATTAAAATGATCGAAGTGAGTGAATCGAAAGAGGAGAGCATTCTGCATTCCTCTGCATTCTGTGTATCGTACTATCTGCATAAGATACCGAAAACAAATGCCAACGATTCATAAAAAGTATTGAACAAAATTTTGCGAACTTTAATAACAAATTTTGTTTGTTTTTTTTTGCCAAAAACGGTTCTGAGTTTTTCACGAAAATTTAAAAAAACTGAAACATTTCAAAAAACTACCAATTATATTAGGAAGAAATTAATTCTTAATTAAAAATTGTTTGTAGCCAGCGCAACATAACCTTCAGGCTTTAGGAACCACAAATTCCAAATTACGGAAACCTAAAAATTGTGAATATTATCTAGTTTATAAAGTATATTAAAGTCGGTATGGTTTTAAAAAAATTTAGCTCAAAATATGAACGATCAATTAAAATAAATGATTAATTTAACATAATAAACATTAAAGCTAATCTATTGTCATGGCAAGCATTTTTTTTACTCTTCGGGCAATTTTCGAAAGCTACGAGAAAAACCAGAAAAGTCAAGTTCAGTAACCTTAAGTGGTCCGAAGAATTGACATTGCGAGAATGTTGTTCTTTTCAGTGCTGACAAAAGAAAATTTTACTTTATTATTCCATAATATTTTCTGTCATATTTTTTTTTTATCTCATGGCTGGTTTCGTAATCTGCTTGTCTATTTTCGTCACAACGTCATATACTATATAACATGACATACAAATGCAAATATATGGTATATAATATAATTTTATATATATATCTGATATATATAAAAAATAAATTCATGGCACAATTATCCCATAAGCCTATTATATGACTCGTTTTTTTTCTTAATTGTTTGTTTGTTGTATATAAAAAATGTTTACTTTGGCACATTTTGTTAAGCTACTTTAATTTGTATCTGTGCCAAATGAGTATGTATCGTCTGTCTGTCTGTCTGTCGTCTGTCCAAAATGAATCTACGCTAAAAGTATCTAGGCAACAATGAAATCATTTCCAGTCGTATCTGGTAAAGGCAAACACGCAAGCATTCATTTATTTTATTAGGCACTAAACAATTTAATTGTTTGTTTACTTTTCGTATTTCATTTTATGTCAGATTTTTTGACATTGATAGGCGCGCATTTTTATTATACAGTTGCCGGCTGTCAGTCAACTCAAGATACATAGATACATACAGATATATGTGTATCTAAATGGAATTATCTTACATATACGAGGACAGTTTAATAAGTTTTTGAGTTTCAAGCACAGTAGCTTTAAGTTCAATATTCGGAATTAAGATCTATTCAGACGGTTCTATAATCTGCATCGTTAATCTGTCAGTCAACTCGAGATATATAGATACATACAGATATATGTGTATCTAAATGGAATTATCTTACAGATACGAGGACAGTTTAAAAAGTTGGGGTGTTGTTGAGCAAAGTAACCTTAAGTTAAATATGGCGAACTAAGATCTTTTCAGACGGGTCTATAATCTGCATCGTTACAGATTGGATTATCCCAATGGTTTGGTTGTCTATTTCCCATTGTTCCTTATGCCTGAATTCAGGTATGAAAAAGTAAACGGAAGCTTAAAAAAAATGACTATATATTTTATTAATAAATATTTTTATTACCGAATTAACTTTTAATCAAAATAAGAAACCTGGCAGCAGCGAACAGCTGCAGCTTCCCTTCCAAAATGAAAAATTCTTCATAATAAATCAGCACAAAATTTTTAGATGATCTTTACGACTTAGTTTCAGGTCTGAATGTCCAACTAAGATTCGATGGAATATGAATGTGCAGATTTATAACTGATGATAGGGCTGAATTTCTACAAAAATTATAAAAAATAATATTTGTGTTTGTGATAGACCGCAACCACGGAAAGGCTATATAAATACTCTGGAAGACTGCACTATCAATTTCAATGTTTAAGATAAGTTTATTTATTTCCCAACTTCCAGTCAAAAGAGTCCCGAACGCCAAGTCAGAAACCTTAGATAAAATCGATGTAGTGATTCTAAAAGATCGAAGAATTTAAAATTCTTCCACCAGCTGAGGCTCAACTTAGTAGAAACATTATACTTTGGATAATATGGGCTGCATCTGAAGGGGTGACTGGAAATTTTTAATCATAATCCACACGAGTTTTGATGCATTTTCGTAACCTTAGATAAAATATGGATTCAGAACAAAACATCAGGTACCAAGAATATAGTATAGAAGGCCAAGCAGGGTATGTCATAATGTCATATGATAATTATATAATTATAAAGGAATCACGAACTTATTCAATTTAATTCTCGTTAATTTGAAATGATCTCATTTGGCAGTCTTATTTTGTCAATCAAACCCACCCATATAATCTCCATATTTAACTAACTTCGTTTATCAGAACAGAAGAAATGACTCAACGGTAAGAGATTTTATGAACGTTGAAATTCCTATTGTTAAAAGGGATTACAATAATTTCAAAACTAGTTTAATCGTTCCCACTGTAAGATACTATCTACAGAAAATTGCTCTATCCGATTTTTCAGAGCGTAGCCTCTCTGACGAGAAAACCAGACATATTCTCAGAGCCTGTCACATGAGAAAGGAACGGATTAGTTCCTTCAATGTTAGGTCAATAACAACTAAAGACATTCATGCGGAAAGTCTTTTGAAGTGATTTGTGGGAACTGTACAAAAGATCTTCTGGTCGCAGTGCCCCGCTCCCAAGAAATTCTTGAACTGGAAGAAGACTAGAGCTCAGTGGTCGTCAAAATTTTTATTTTGATGTATTATACAATATTTTTGGAACTACAGTGTGCCAAATGAAATTATCAAATGGATGACTTGCTGGCTCGTTGGTCATAAATTGCTGATCCCTGCTAGAGACTATATTAAAATAAAATTATTTTTTGTTTGAAAATATTTGTTATTTAGAGACTGATTTAGCGAGTTTTACAATTTTTTGCGGAATAAAATATCTCTTATTAAGCAATAGGAGCGTATGATTGAATGGTTTGAAACTTATCGAACTGCCCTCGTGCATACACACAAAAAAAGAAACGAAAAAAAAAATAAAGAATCCGTCATAAACATAAACGTATTACATATGTGTGTCACACTGTGCTGCTCCCGCTCATCAATCTGGCCAACAACATGTCATCCATATTTATTGATCCAACGAGTGCCGGTCAAAGAGAAGGCGACGTCTTCGTCTTCGTCTCTGTCGTCGACGTTGGCGTCAGCGCCAACTTAGCTTCTGTTGGCTTTATTTATTGGGGCCTGCCACAGAGCGGGGAGGTGAGAGATTTTGAGGCGGCTTTTGAGAACCAGTTCGTCACATTTGGACGTTTTTAGTGCTCGTTTTTCATGCTCGTTTAATATTGCCGCCGACGCCGATGTTGACTTTGACGATGTCGACGATGTTGCCACTGCCACCGCCACCTCCGACGTCGCCTCAGACGCCGCTGTTCCACTGGTCCCCCCACCAGTTTTTATTTTTGTTGTTTCTTTGCCGTTTTCATGTCGTTGATAAGCATTTTCGAAATGGGGGTCATGACCGTTTAATAACTTTTTATGAAGACAACTTTTGTTTCTCTTATTTGTTATTCGTTAATTATAAGGAATGAATAAGTGTTACTTGGTTGGATCTTAGCTTATTTTGAAGCAAGCTCTACCTAACTATTATATCTACCTTCGATATTGTTTGAAAACATTGAAATATATTTTTGGTCATTATTTGTTTTGTTTATTTTTTTTTCCTTACCAAATATTTGGTCCAAACATAATTATGGGTTTCGATGGTTTATACTTCAAACTCATTATTATGCTTAAGCATTCAGTTTTAAATTGTCTTATAAGTGGTCAGCAATTAGAGTATAGGTGAGTCATAATAACCATTTATATCCGCACCATTTATGTTATTATATCTGCACCACTTATGAGACATAAAGCTTTTATTCTTGTTTTCCTGTGAAATCCAAAGGGGCTCCAATTTAAAGGTTATCTCAGAATCTGCTATTATTTCGCAAGAAAACTATTAACTCTATTTAGTTTGTTGACTATACTTTAGATAGTGTATGTTAAATAAAAACATAAATCAAAATCACCATCGGTTAATGATTAAAGGAAAGCTACTGAATAGAATAGTAGTACCGAAATCTTTCAATTTTCAAAAAATCTAAATATTTGTTAAGAATATCCGAGAAAGATGAAAATGTGTCGATTGATACCAAACATCAAGACACAAATATCGGATATAATTTATATATATGTATATATAAAAGAAACTTATGTTTTACGTGTTACGGATGTTCTAATGAACGCGTCGATGAATTTCAAATCGGATTATTGCGTGTTTTAGAAGTTGTCAATACGGAGGTTTCAAGCCTAGAAAATTGTTTAACGCAGGGTGTTGGGCATTAAGTGCAGCAAGAAGCGTAGTCGCAAAGAGTTTGAATTTTAGTTTCTGTGGGGCAAGAATTAATTAGAGATACGAGCTCTCTTAAGAATACTTAAGTTCGTCCAAACGGCTTTTTAGAGAGCGGTCAAGAAAGTCAACTAATCCAAAAATCTAATGATTGTCTAGATAAACTAACTAGAGAATCTTACGATGTTTATAGACTTTAAGACTATTCAGAAAGTTTGGGCAGGACAACGTCTGCCGGGCCCACTAGTAGAAATATAATAGTTGGATATAGTATATACTGTATAAAAAAATGGCGGACGTAAAGTCGGGCGCGGACGACTTTAGGATACCCTGTACCACTAGCTTGTAATAAAGTCCGATTTCTTCACAAAAAACCAAAAACAGAAGAATTTTTTAAGCAAAAATTTTTTTTTGACCGATCGTTCCTATGGGAGCTATATGATATAGTCAACCGATTTCAATAAAATTTGACGCAGTGCTTAAATACCTTAAAAAAGATCTGAATGCCAAATTTATTTCAAATATCTTTACAAACAGCAACGAATTTTTTATAAAAAATTTGTTTTTGGACCGATTGGTCCTATGGGAGCTATATCTAGTCAAACGATTTGGATTAAATTTAGTACAGTGCTTAGGAACTATAAAATACTCACGAATGTCAAATTTGGTCCCAATATCTTAACAAACAAACGAAACAAAACAAATTTTGTTAAAAAATCGATTTTTTGAAAGATTGGACCTATGGGAGCTATATGATATAGTCAACCGATTTTGTTCAAATTTGGCACATTGCTTAAGTGGTCTAAAACATTTCCAAACGCCAAATTTGGTTACGATATCTTCATAAACAAACGAATTATTCATCTAAAACGCTTTTTTTTGTCGAGGTCGTCTCAATCACCCCCATGGGAGCTATATAATTTATCCCCGATATCAAAAAATAAAATAAACTTGCCTCCTATGGAATAATATGGGATCTAATGTGAAAGTTTGGTAATTCTAGCTCTTACCATCTCTGAGATCTAGGCGTTCACACGGACGGACAGACGGACAGAGGGACGGACGGACAGACGGACATGGGTATATCGACTTCTCTATTCACCCTGATCATATTTTAGGTAACTTTGGGGTGTCTCCGACGTCTCCTTCTATATGTTACATACATTTTCGGCTTGCACAAACTTAATATACCCTTGGTACCATACGGTACAGGGTATAAATACAACAACCTTTACCTTTTCACTTTGTTGATCCTTTAGTATTAAGTATGTCTTAAGTTTTTTATAATCCTTCCACCCGTTGGTATCCTTGGGCTTAAAATTAACTGCTGCATTACTGCCATTAACGCCATCGCCCACAGTTACAGTTAAATTCTTCGCCATTTTCTTTATAAACACTCAGAGAAAAAATAATTTTTTCAACTGTATATCTGCAGCGGTTTGCTTTTAATTTCCAATAATCAACGCATTTAAATCTCTATAGTAGATGATTTTTTCTCCAAGAGTAAGTTATTTAAGTGATTCAATTTACTCTATTAAAATTATTATACTTCGTCGTTGTGTTTATTAGCTAGAGAAAGATACAAACATACACACACATACAAAAATTGCATTAATTAGAGATCTGTATGTAAGCACACACACATATCTCAATCTTTGCTAGGGGCTCTCTTTAAGAGACCTCAATTATAACACGAAACAAATTATATTTAATTAAAATTGAGTTACGAGCGAACGTGTTCACTTGGGCGTTGAACGACGGGCAGCGCGCATGCATCCGGATCCGTTTTAAACCGCACCAAACATTGTCTACGCGAATTCCCGACACGCGATCATTGATGATGACGATGATGATGATGATTATGACTACATTGCAGATTAAGAGGTAACTAATTATGCATTACATGCACCTCACCGCAGCGTGATCATGCCACAAGCTTCCTAATGGAACAACAAACATAAAGCGGATGATGGAAATTGCCATTTATGTCGTCGTCCCATCAGCGTACTCCGCGTTAAGAGTTACTATAAACTACAAACTATAAGATACTTGTTAGTGCTCTGCTCTCGTGGACAGCTGACAAACGCCATGCTCCAACGATTAACTCCAAGCAAAAACACACGCAAGCAAATACTCCCGAGACGAAGTTGGAGAAACAACCTCACAAAGACACAAATTTATACTCGTTGTAGCTCCCAACAAAAATAGCTTTAATGTGTGCAAAAAAGATTCAAGAAATAAAAAGAGTTATGTATGTAGTTGTCAATTGGGGAGAAAGCAAGTTGTGAGAGCATGAGTCATAGCAAAGAGACTCTAATGTGCATACACTGAAAGAAAATTAAGAGATTTCCGGTCTTAAGAAAAGAAAATCTCGCAAAATAAGTTTTTCCTTTTGCATAGCTAAAGCTATTTTTATAGCAGAGATCTTTAGACTTATTTTTTAATAGGTTTTGCAATTTGGGGTAATAACACAAGAAAACAAGAGAGTATAACTATATATAACTAAATCGTGAGTTATCGACTTCAAGAAAAATAACACCATGGCGACTTATTAGAGAGGAATCCCATAAACGGCTTCAAGGAAAAAGACTGTCGAAAAGTTCAGAACATCAAAGGTAGTTGCAGAGTACTCAACGCTGCAGCTTGTTAATTTAAGCTTAACTCATATTTTTTGAATACTTTGTTATCCCTGTTTATTTCTTCTTATCATATCTCATGTTACCTCAAAAATAAATTTGCAGCGTACATTCGTTTTTTTGGTAAGATAAATAAATTCGTTTTTTAGCATATTTTAAACAGTTCCCGGCAAATTATCTGCTCAGATTATCAGAAGACTTTTTATTCAACTCGAATCTCTACTTTTAGTTCAGTTATCTGATCTGAACTCATTTCATCTCGTCTCATCTTATTATATCTTCATCTAATCTCGTATCATCTCGTCTTATTTCACATAATCTCGTCGCATATCCTCTCAACTTATCTCATCACACCTTATCTTATCTTATTTCCTCTCATTTCATATCATCGTATTTATCTAATCTTACTTATCTCATCTTGTTTCATCTCATCTCATCTTAATTCATCTCATCTCATCTCATTTCATTTCATCTCATCTTACCTCATCCTATTTCATTTTCTATCTCATCTCATCACACCTTACCTTATCTTATTTCCTCTTATTTCATATCATCTTATTTATCTAATATTATTTATCTCATCTAGTTTCATCTCATCTTATTTCAATTCATTTCATCTTACCTCATCCTATTTCATTTTCTATGATCTGCTCAATATTTGCAACTTACAAGTAATAAAAATACAGCTACATAAAGCAAAAATCCCATTTATTATATGATAATCAATTCACTACACATCATCTGGTCATGCCTGAACCCTTCTTCTTATATAATATCAACTTTTTAGTGCTTGCTAACTCATCACACCCCATATTATATATACTTATTTATATATATTTAATATCTTTTATATTCCAAACAATTACTGGCATGTCATCTGGTCTTATTTAAAATCAAGGGCAGAGCCATTGCCTGTCTCTTATTATCCAATATCATCTTATTATATGATCTTACTACAAATTATCTATTTCAGTTCTTCTCCAAATGCATGAAGTGAAAAAGAATACACTACTTTTCTTTTCGTTTTGGAAACAAAGTATCTTTGGCTTTCTATTTCTATTTGTAGAGTATATTTGATCTGATTTATTAATAACTAAATAAACCTAAACTATTTTTACTTATATAGTGCATCTGTTTTTTTTTTCAGTGCATTTGTATGGGGAACTATGATTTCCACTTACAGCTTTAATGTTGCATAAAAAATATAGATAATATTCAAAGCTCATTAATCAATCATTTTTAAAGCCAACTGGCATTAATTGATTAGAGCTCCAGTTTTAATAAATGCCACATGTTAAACTCTCCTAGTTTATTTACATATGTATATTTATATATGTACATACTATGAGTCAAGAAGTCGCCTATTGTCTGCCCAAGGAAGTTGACTTAATGGAATCATATTAAATCTATTCAAGACGCTCGAAGCATGCACAATAGACCACAATGCGGCTGTCAAGTTCCAATGGCGTAAAACACAAAGAAACGGAAGTACATAGTCGGGGGGACACACCCCAGGACGAGTTGTATGTAAACAAAGTGTAAATGGATTTTTGCAAGGATTCAATGAAAGATAGAAAAAGGGAGGGAGTGGGTGCAAGGTGGGCTGTCAAACGTGCCAATAATTGTTTGACCTAGTTATATTTATATGTGCGTGAGTGTTGCAAATGTATCACTATGCAAACTAGAGCAGCCATGGTAATGTTGTTTTTGTTGTTGTTGTTGTTGTTGTTATTCTTGCTTAGACCATTTACATATATAAATCATAGGCGACACGCAAATAAATTACATTTAACAGCCGATAATAAAAATAACAGGAAAAACAAAAACAAAAAGAGTGTCGTGAAGAACGAAATTGAGAGAGCCGCAGCAAGTTAACCAACATTGTATATTTACGAGGGTTGCCATTACTGTTTATGAAAAAGCAGTTCTAGAATTGACAGGACACGTTTGAACACGGTAACATTTAATCCTATTCAAAAGTATTTTAGTTGTAAAGCAGTGGGAGGAGCGTACCCCGGACTGAAAATATTATTGGAAAAGACTCGCACAAAGAACTTGGACTTAGAATTGAAGCGTTTCACATCGTTTGAAATCTTTAAAAATTATATTATTGAGTTTTAGATGAAGAGAAGCTTATATATATTGAACGTCGATTTTGCTTCAGAGAAAAGCAGCTGGCCAGGAATAAAAAGTCCCTTGGCCACCACAACCACGCTTACAGGACCATATCCTTTTTATTAAATTTTCTATAACCAAATCGCAAAGTGGCTGCCCTATGCCCTCGATAGCCTCACGAATTGTATCTTTGAGGTGTTGAATCGACGCTGGGCTGTTGGCATAGACCTTATCTTTCACGTGGCGCCAAGGGAAGAAGTCGCAAGGTGTTAAATCACAAGATCTCGCTGGAAAATTGTGATCACCTCTTCGAGAGATAGCACGGTCCGGAAACTTTTTCCGTAAAAGAGCAATGGTTTCGTTCCGACCATAAAAAATCATTAATCATCTCTCGATAGCGCAATCCATTCATCGTAACTGTTGATCCAACCTCATTTTCGAAAAAGTAAGGTCCAATGACCCCGCCGGACCATAAATCGCACCAAACACTCACACGTTGAGGATGGAGAGGCTTCTCAACAATAACTCTTGGGCTTTCCGAGCCTCAGATGTGACAATTTTGCTTGTTGCCGTAGCCGAGGTGGAAATGCGCCTCATCAGTCAAGATGATTTTTCGATGGAATTCCGGATCATTTTCATGCGTTTCAAGGACCCAATCAGAAAAGACACGACGTTGTTGATAATCGGCTTGAGTTCTTATGTTAACTGAACTTTATAAGCCTTAAGACCCAAGTCTTTATGCAAAATACGGTGTAATGACGTCCGTGGAATGCCCAATTCCAAAGACCGACGAGGAATGGACAAACCTGGGTTTTCTTCAACACTTTGGGCTGCAGCAGCAATATTCTCAGTTGTTCTTGAGCGACGTGCACGGGTTTTATTCTTCACATCACTAACTTGTCCCAACAGCTCGAACTTTTCCACCAATTTCTGTATTGCGGTCCGACAAAGTGCTTCACGACGACCCAAAAATGCTTTAGTTTTGCGAACTGTAACTGCAAGATTTTCACCATTTTTGTAGTGAAGTTTAATAATTTCAATACGTTATTGAAGCGTGTATCGTTCTATTTTTAGTAATGGCGTAGTTTCTACTTGTCAAATGTCAAAGAATAAAAGCTTCAAAAGTGACAGCTACCGAAATGCCGGATGATTCAAAATAACACCTCTTGTTGGAAAACCCTATATAAGAATGAGACAAGAACTCAAGGAATCACTACTCTAGACTTTAAAAAATTAGTCTCCTACATGGAAAAGATGGACTTTTTGCCTTTTTTATTTTGGACTCGTTAAATTTTTAACTGCAGCTAGATTCCTTGTCTGCCTAATATGGAGTTCTGGGTTTTGATGGACCCTGTTAAACAATGACTTTATTTCCCTTTTAACCCAGGTTTCGAAACCAGAACACATTTACAAGTTTCGAAAATTTTTCTTGAATTCGTAACGCATAAGTTCCACTAAGAAGCTTAATAGTTAATTTTTCAATAAAAAAGCTTTCCATACTTCTTTTTAACTTTTTCATTTCAGAAACGTAACAACCGACCCTCGTATGAACTTATTTGTTTAGCTGTGCACTTGTAAAACGGTTATTTTTAGTACAACAAAATACAAGACACAAAACAAAGTCTCGACGCGTGTTAAAAAACTCTCAAAAACGGTATTTTTCGCATGTTGTTGTTTTTGTTGTTGCTGCTGTTTAACTTGCAAACTTGTTTTTGCGACTTTGCTACATGACATGCACATAACATAACACATACATAGACACATACGCACACACTTATGTACATACAGCTACGCGCTAAAAGCCAGCCATTGCTGCCAACTCGCCGACAGTTTAAAGAGCTTCCCACTTCAAAATGGCCAACAATGAAAAAAAAAAAAATGCCCAAGAGCGGGTCAAGAGAGCAACTTTTGCGCATAGCAGTTCGACATTGTTGACACCTGATTACACTGCAAGAGAGCAGGGGCACTTTAATTGTTTTTTGCTTGTTATGTTTTGGTATTTTATAATACCCTGTAATCTTAGGGATTGTGTGATCCATAGGGATCATCACTTCATAATAAACTGACTGATTAGCATTGACTCGGTTGGCGTTTGACAACAAGAGCTTAGGGCAGCAGATTAGACACTGAACATAAGGTTTCTAAAAATTACTGCATATCGCTTCCCTTCCCAACAGCAGAGTTTTGCGATTTTTAGTCATCCTGAAACTTGACAGAACTATGCGCCGTATTCCAATTAAAGAGTTTACAAATGAAAACCAAGGAATTCTAACTTGATAAGCCACATCCAAACATTCAACTATATAAACAAATTGAGTTGCTATATAAAGATACGAGAAGACCCTGGACCAAGACAACAGCGCCTAATTTAACCTATACATAAGCTAGAGATTTCTACTTATAAACCTAATAAACAAAATGTTTAATTTTTTTACGATATTACTTAAACAAAGCTACCATAGACAATAAACTCTGTTGACTTCCACACTGATCTTTAAGATATTTTAGATTTAATCGGTTAAAACTTATCAAGTTTTGTGTATGAAAATCATTTCATATATTCGAATTATTTGACGATAATATAAACCCCAAATTAGCGTAGCCAATTAAGCCTAACTACCAAATTTATGAAATTATTATATTATACATATTAAATCCAGCCAAATAGGTATAATTTTCAGAAACTTATTTTTGTTAAAAATACTACTTTAAAATGCCAAAAACGAGAATAAACCAGTACGCCTTAAAATTCTTTCCCAAATATTACTTTTTTTTTTAAAAGAAAAGTTTGTGTAGTGTATTCCAACGTCAGGCAACGCATCGACTGTATCATACTCTTTCTTTTTTTTTTGAGATACTTTTGTTTATGCGGCAAATCTTCGCGTTGGTGTTTTGTATGCACATGCAAGCGATTTTTTTTGTTTTGACTTTTAGCTTAAGCCCGTTTTGGCCAAGTTGGCGCTTTTAGCCGGCTACCTTTGTTATTGTGCGTCGTCAAGGGACAAGGGTTTTATATCGTTTTCCGCACTTTTATGCCATTTATTACTTTTTCATTAAACTCGTTTATATTTATCATTATTTCATTTTGATTTCATTTGCAAGCACACACACACACAAAGACTAACACACACACGCGCAGCGATTTATTTATTAAACAATTGCTTAATTGACGAGGTGCGCGCGTGATAACGGCATACAAACAAACAAACCAAAGCAATAAACAATTGTTGTTGTTGTTGTTGCTGGAGAGTGTGGAAGCCGTTTGGGCGAGGGGGATAGACGCAACGAGCACGACGACGCGCATTTAGAGTATTGCCTACTAATATGTAGTATGCCTGCCTCCGACAACCGACAACGACTGACGCCGCAAAGCCAGACAAGAACGGATCGAGCTGCTGCTGCTGCCGCTGCCAGCGCAGTAGCTGCGACGACTGCGACTGCTTTAGGCATTTGGGGCTGATAGAGCCGGAGCACAGTGGTCGAGATGCAAGATAGAAAATTTTTTAATATTTTTTGCCACCAAAATTGCGACGCATTACTATATCTATGTATATATATATTAAGGCAAGCTTGCGGAAATACCGCAAGACTTTTTTGACAACCTAATATAAAAGAAACTTATGTTTTACGTGTTACGGATGTTCTCATGAACGCTTCGATGAATTTCAAATCTGATTTTTGCGTGTGTTAGAGGTTGTTAATACGGTGGTGTTAAGCCTATTTCGAGAGATAAACGCATTTTTGTGAATATCGGTTTTTTGTGTTTATATTGCCATACATACAAAAACTGGTATTGTTGTTAATCAATGTTCGAGGTCCAACATCGTTTCAATCATTGAGAACAGTGAATGGCGTATTGTGGGCAACGTTTTGAGAGGCATGTCAAAAATTGAATTTGTTGGAAAATGATTTGAACTGGGCTCAAACTTTAGCAGATGCTGCTATTACTGCTCATCCATATCAAATACGTGTTCTATTTGCGATTATTTTGGCAACATGTTTTCCATCAAAACCACCTGAATTGTGGACAAAATATCAAGAATATTTATCAGAAGATATTTTGTTTCGAGTACGTCAAGCAAAACGCAAGCCAGTGATGGAATTTACGCCGGAAGTTTACAATAAAGCTTTAATTTACATATATTAAAGATCTATGCTTGGCGATGGTTAATAAAGCATTAGGACAATTGGGAATGTCGTCTCCTAATCGATCAATGCATGATGTATTTCAATTCGGAAGAAATGCAACGAATCATATTTATTATCAATCTAATCGTACTGCCCAGGAACGTGAGGATCGCAATGAAAGAATTTAATTAAGACAGATCCGTGAAGCGCGATATTCGACTAATAATGGTACAAGTTTTAATCGAGCTGCAAACTAATCTAAAAATCTTATATTTTTCCAGATAGGCTAACTAGAGTATCTTACGATGTTTATTCACATTAAGAGTATTCAAAAAGTTTGGGCAGGACAACGTTTGCCGGGCTCACTAGTACTATATCAATAAGAAATACAAATCCGCGCTGTCAAATGTCTGATGCTAACTCCCGTTCCAACTTTCTTATTCATATCGGAACAACTTGACTAAATGTACATGCATTGCTAGTATGTCCAATATTAATATAAATCTTCACAAAGAGACCCTGACACCTGCCAAGTTAACTTTAAATTCTTAAACGTTTCTTTAGTAGGCATTTCAGATACCTTAATGTTATGGTAAGGTAAACCGTTTTTATATGGGCACCAGATATCGCCATGAATCGACAATCGTTTGGTTCGCTAGCTTTAGTATCCGAAAAAATAAGCTATATGGACTATATGCAGATTTTTGAAGAGCAAAGTGTACATAAAATATCCAACCACCATTCGAAACCTAAAGAATAACATCGGAAATGAGATATAAAATAATCAAGGCAATTTTTAAAAACCAATCTTCAACAATGAAGCAATGAATACCCATAGCTAATGAATAATAAATGAAGCCGATTTATCCCAATTGGATAAAAGTCACTTGAATAATTTTCACTTCCTATAAGACAGTATAACTTGACACACTATGGGCGTTTTTTAAAAAACAAAGTGTACGTAATTCGCACAGCTGTCATTCAATATATAAATACCACATTACCGATGTGATGAATCTATTGAAAAAACGTCAGCCAGAAAATTTTGAATCGATCATCTAATCAGCTTAATTTTTCACACATGAATATCATAGATGAATCTTCAAAATAGAGTATTAATTAATTCTAATTCATTCGACCATTTTCGACCACTGTGCGGAGCCATGCTTGTTGTTGTTATTATTATTGTGTGGCATAAGAAAACAAGGCAAAGGCAATGGCAATGGCACGCGGCGACATGTGCGAGAAGGTGGCACGAGGGGTGGTGGCAGGCACAAGTAAAACAAACGCAAACAACGCAGCAAGAAAGCAAAACAAACGACAACGACGTAAACGTAAACGTCAGCGTCGACGCTGACTTTAGCGTCAACTTTCTGCCGCCCCAAATGTTGCCGTTGGAGCAAAGTTAGCGCCAACGTCGCAACGTCGTCATTAACATTGTTATTGTGGTCGTCGGCGTTAGCGTCGTCGTCGTCGTTGGTCTGCCCGAACGAGCGACACGACGAACTGAGAGCCATTATGAATTGAAACAAATGGCAAAACAAAAACACCAAAGACCAACAATAACAAAAACAACAGTAACATTTACAATAACATTTACTGATAACTGTGTCGCAAATCAAACACACACACACACACATACACACGCGCGCACACACACATACCTAAGACAATTTTAGGAGGCGACGAATCTCAAATGTTCAGCGATTGAATCAGTTTACAATGTTATTGATTTGGCTTTATAATTATACGGAATTAGAAATTCCTAAAATTCCATATTCAGTAATTTCTTATCAATATTAGGAGCTCTTGAGATTGAATAACTTTGTATAATTTGAATCCCTATTTTTACGTCAGAATTATTTTACTTAAGCGATTGGCAAAGACCCTACTGAAAATAGGCTATTATTATATAGGGTATATATTTTTATTTAAGTTTGAATTTTTCGGATTTCTTGAACCATAGCTGGAATATGTCGTGATCGTGTTTTCAGATTTCGTGCTGAAACAATTATAAAAGATGGCTTCCGTTACAATCACGCATGGACTTCGCGACGTTGAGATATTCTGTACCACCAAACCGATATAATGGTTACGAATCCCAAAAGTCGAATCGAAAGATTGGTGCTTTGACATAGTTAACCGATTTTTATAAAATTTGTTATAGTGCTGGGAAACTCTAAAAGAAAAATTCCAATTATCAAATTTGGTTACGATATCTTGGTAGAAGGTGTAGCTGAAAACAGCAAAATTAGACTAGGGTGGAGCTGAGGTAGATATTTCTATAATTCCAACAAAATTTATATTTTTAGCCAAAATGCACATTAAGTAGTAAAAAATTTGGTGTCTCTGCAGATCTTATATTCTCTAGATGTTTATGCAGGCAGTCGGACGGTCAGATGAACATGGCTGGAACGCTACCCGAGCCAATGATAGGTATTTTTGTACAAAGGACTAGGGGTCTACCACGCCTTCTTCTTGCCATTAAATACATTCCACTAATTTAGTATGCCCTTTGTACCTATAGGTACAAAGTATAAAAATATTCTTTCGCAATCGAATATAAAAAAATACACTTATAAAATCGTTTAAGAATTTAAATTACGTTAAATCTGAATTTCAGCTCCTTTCAATGGAACTTTAAAATTCACGCAAATTTCGTGACGAGTGAGATCACGTTTTTTGTTTTTTCGACTTTAATAGCAGGTTTAGCAAGAAAAAAAGTTGCCAACAAGGATTCAGAAACCTTTTTTTGGTGCCTAAGAAATTTGTTATTTATATTTACAAGTATAGTAAAAAATTATATTATCCCTCTATTATATAACTTTTTTTTTCTCATATTTTTGAAAGTGTAGAAAATGTTGTGTGTATAGCAGAGGATATTTGTTTCTCATGATTTTTTTCTCATGTTTTTATAAAATATGGAATTTAGCGAAATGGGTAGAAAGAAGTTGAATTTGACTGAAGAGAAAATGAAAGAGCCCATGTGGCGCTTGTGGCGATGAAGGGGTGGTTGGGAGCGAAGCGAACAGGAGACGAACCCCCTAGTATTTCAAAAATATATTTTAAAACAATTTCTTATATTTTTATTATTATAAAAAATGAACTTGGAAATTTTTCAAAAATGTGTACAACAGTTAAGAGATAAATCTGTAAAACTGTCCGTAGTTTGAAAATTTTTTACTTTACGTATATTTCGACGATAAGCTTTTATTGCTAAAAAGAAATATTAAAACTTTGTTTCCAATTATAATCAATACCACTGGCTTGACATAATCCTAAAAATCGTAGGTGGCCCACAGAAAGCTCAGAAATACCCTACAGCGTTAGGAATTTGTTTGTACATGTAAGTACGCCTAAGCTTAGATAGCAATAAGGAGTGCTTATTAAGGACTTTGTTGAGCAAAAACAACAAGACTTAGCAAAGCAAATGCCTGGCCTGCAATTCCAAGGATATTTGTATAAGACATTCTTGGAAGTAAACAGGACAAGGACGATGAACACACACACATGCCACGAGCTCAATACACAAAGTATGAGAAGTCCAATGTTAAAGAGCTGCAAAACAAGGAATCTTAAGTTCAACTTTGCCTTTGTGCTAAAGTTAAAGTTATTTGTACAATAATCGGGCTAGAAATAACTTTAATCTTTAAGCAAATAGAATATCGAGTATACAATTGCGCAGATACGGATGTATCTATAATAAATTTAAATGTTAAAGCCAATTATTTACTTAAAGACGATATGCAAGCAGCATTTTGCACTGGTAAACAACAAGCACAAATAAGTAAATGCAAGATATACGACATCTATAAAACGTTTAAAGACCTTCGTCGTCTAACAGGAGTTGACAGTAACGATAATAAAAGCTAAACAAACAGAAGAGACACTGAAGACACAGAAAAGGAGGAGGAGGAGGAGGTTCCACAAACCGCAGTCTCAAGCGGCAGACAGAAAGAAATTAAATGTTAGTTCAAAGCTGGCGAAGTGTGAAATAATCACATTAACTACAAACAGAAGCCCCCAAGGAGAAGAAGGCAGTCAAGAACACTTGCAACGTGTAGAAGCTGATGTAAACTTACACAAGGTGATGGACGGACAGACAGACAGACAGACGGACAGAGAGACCAAGAAACCGACCAAGAGACAGACAGATGCAAAGACAAGATTGCAATTTACCCAGAGCCATGGCAACTGGCTCGTAACACTTAATGCAACGGCTTCACATTCAAGTGTTGGTAAACATTGTACGAGTATATGTAGAAGACATGATAGCGACAAAACCCGAACCACAGCCAGTTGGGGTAACTTCTCAAGTCTCCGGTCTGAGTCTACATAGCCATTCTGGCTTGGCTATAGAATTTTGAAGTCAAATAAACAATGAGTAGCGGCGCTAGATTCTAATGAAGATATGTACGGATTTTAAAGTGCGATTTTTACCAAGATATTTCAATTATGAAATGTTTGACGATGTGGCGTGACACAAAGTTATCTTTAAAAGCTTTGATGATGATTTGTCTTTCAGTAATAATAAAAACTCATTTTTACAAAAATTATTCTTCACCGACAAGCAAATAAATTCTACAAGAGATATGGTTAGATTTGAAAGATATTCTAAATTGAACGTGGAATTTAGAAGCAAAGACCAAGATCTAAGATTAGACCTTTGGTTTTATGAAATTACCAGAGATTGCTGAAGTTTTAAATAGAGATGAAACGGATAGCAGTTGGACCGGATACCGGATATTCGGCCAACCATCTGGCCGGATATCCGGCGCAACTTAGCAGAAGTAGCAGTTCATCTTCAACACCGGCTAAAAAGAGTAGAGGAGAGGGGACAGAGTCAGCTATATCTTGCAATGCTCATGACACGTTTTGGGATTGCTAAGATGAGGTAACAAATGAAAACAATACTGGCCAGGTTCAACGTGAAGAAAGAAATGCGATAACCTGTGAGCTGGATTTTTTCTCAAGTCAGCGCGAATTGATCGCAATCGTGACACTTATTTTTGATGGGCAGCTAATGCCAAACAATACCCAAATTCAACAAAGTTAGTCAAAATCTATCTTTCAGCACCTTGCAGCAGTGTGTACAACGAAAGAATTTTTTCTGAAGCTGGCCTTATTTATGAAGAGAAGCGAAACCGCTTGCTACCTCTCAATGCAGAGAAATAAGTATTTATTCACCATAATTTGCCCTTAATGCAGTATGAGTACTAATTCCAGGATTAATACTATTCGGCCGGATAGTATTAAGGCCCCCGGATAGCCCGGATGCCGGATAGTTACCGGATATCCGTTTCATCTCTAGTTTTAACATCCCTCCTCTCCAAAGTAACCTACTGGAAGAACAGCATTCTATATGATATGAAGCGATGACAACTCAGCATTGTCGAACCTTAGGTATTGACCTACAAAATGAAATTTTCGCAAAAGAGCGCAAAACCGCGCTTAAAATGAAATACATCAGAGAGTATGTACTAAAATATATAGAGGCGAAGATGCTCTCTTAAGTGTAAGCCTCCGAAAGATTACACGCCAGATGGGGTCGGAAACACAATGTTTGAATATGCTTTTACAACAAGCGTTCCCGTCTGGCGCACAATCTTTCAACGGGAAGAAAACTTTTTGATTAACTTGCCTCTTTATATTTTAGTACTCTCTACATATATTTAGTTTAATAACAGCGGGGTTTAACAACTGATAATTTAACAGCGGCACAATCTGTTAATATTTTTGGTACTTAACATTAAAGATTTACTACTTTTATAATATGAGTTTTGGATAGCTTAAGTGGTGGTTTTTCCCATAATGCATTGGCACTTTAAAATATTTTAGTAACATCTGCAAATGAGATTATCTAAATTCTATTCAGATGATTGTCTCAAAAGACAGCGTCTCCATTGGCTCATCAACGTTATCTAGAATTGACATCTCCTATCCGGAAAGATAACATTAACAAAGACCTTATAAGAAGAGAATTAGTCCAACTCTTGCTCAATTATAAAATAAAAACTGTTTTAGCTGTCAAATCTACATGCCAGATGTATTTACAAAGTCAATAGCCAAAATCTTCCTAGAAGAAATTAACGTTCTGGCACGGGTGCCAATTAGGTAACCAAAGGCCTTCTTTAAATTCACTAGATGCCTTTCCTTCATATAGACCATTGTTTTTATTGCCATACAATTTATTATCCTTACTCTCATTCGGGATACCATGTTGGTTTACATTCAGATTGTCTGAATTTTGACTATCCTTACTCTCATTCAGGATATCTAGCTGACCAATGCGATCATTATCATTTTGGAAACTAAATCTTCAGCTCTATTATTTATATTAATCTCATCTATTATTACATCTTGAAGAAGATTATATCATCAAGAAGATATATAAGGTTGTCAAAAAAGTCTTGCGGTATTTCCGCAAGTTTGTCTTTGCAAGCGCGTAGTTTTAGTTGTATTCGTCGCATCGGTTCACGCTAGAGCTTTTTGGAAAGCTCTTTTCACGTGCTAACACGTGTTTGATTAATTGTTGTTTGCTTTTAGTCGTTCGTGAGTTATAGCGTCGCAAACATGGAGCAAAATAAAGAGAAAATACGGCATATTTTACAGTACTACTACGATAAAGGCAAAAATGCATCTCATGCTGCCAATAAAATTTGTGCAGTTTATGGACCCGATACAGTTTCCATTTCCACCGCACAACGATGGTTTCAACGTTTTCGTTTTGGTGCAGAGGTGATCGAAGATGCGCCACGGTCCGGAAGGCCTGTTGTCGAAAATTGCGATAAAATCGCTGAATTGATCGAAAGAGACCGACATAGTAGCAGCCGTAGCAAGAGCTGGGCATGAGTCATCAAACCGTTATAAACCATTTGAAGAAGCTTGGATTGAAAAAGAAGCTCGATGTATGGGTGCCACACGACTTGACGCAAAAAAACATTTTTGACCGTATGGATGCATGCGAATCGCTTCTGAATCGCAACAAAATCGACCCGTTTTTGAAGCGGATGGTGACTGGCGATGAAAAGTGGGTGTAAACGGTCGTGGTCGAAAAGCGGGGAAGCTGCCCAGACGGTGGCCAAGCCTGGATTGACGGCCAGGAAGGTTCTTCTGTGTGTTTGGTGGGATTGACAGGGAATCATCCACTATGAGCTGCTCCCCTATGGCCAAACGCTCAATTCGGACCTGTACTGCCAACAACTGGAGCGCTTGAATGCAGCACTCATGCAGAAGAGGCCATCTTTGATCAACAGAGGCCGAATTGTCTATCATCAGGACAACGCCAGGCCACACACATCTTTGGTGACGCGCCAGAAGCTCCGGGAGCTCGGATGGGAGGTTCTTTTGCATCCACCGTATAGTCCGGATCTCGCACCAAGTGATTACCACCTATTTCTGTCCATGACGAACGCGCTTGGTAATCGGAAGTTGTCCACAAGAGAGTCCTGTGAAAATTGGCTCTCCGAGTTTTTCGACAATAGGGAAGCGAGCTTCTATAAGAGGGGCATTATGAAGTTGGCATCTCGTTGGGAACTCGTCATCGAACAAAACGGCGCATATTTGACTTAAATCGCATTATTATAACCAATTTTATGAACAATTGAAAATTCAATAAAAATACCGCAAGACTTTTTTGACAACCTTATATATAAAAGAAGATACAACATATAAAGAAAAAATTTAAAAAAAAATGAAAATTTAAGAATCATAAGCCAGTTAGAAGAGGATTCCGCATTAGAGTTAGATAGAGTTAAAACAAAAAATTATAAATATTTGTAAAGAACAAATTTTATATCACTTTACCAAACTCAAAGTATAAACGTTAAAGATGATTGCAGATAAACAATATTCCCAACATAGCACGTTTCTACGCTTTAAAGAGTGCTTTAATCTATGTATTATTTGCATGTACATATGTATCTTATTAAATCAAGCATTTTATTCAATTTCGATTTGGCAACTCAACAAACAAACAACCCAGACCCCCAAACAACACCATACAACGAGAGTATGTCCGTGTATTTTGGCCCCATTTTCATTTAAAATTTAACATTCAAATCGTACATTTCCATCAAGCCATAAAAATGCATTATTCACAGCTGCCGCAAGCGCTACAAATGTAGTTATTACCTCTCCCGCCGATCCGATCCTGCTGTGAATCCAATGTGCAAAATGCCGGATAAATAATTAAATGCCATTAATTGGAATTGTGTAAATTTCAACGGAACACAAAAACATCCAATAAAATAGCAAAACAAAATGAAATACAGCACGAAAAAATAAAACAAAAAAAAAAAAAAGGTGCTCACGAAATATAATAATAAATAAATAAATATGTACATAAATGCAAATAAAACGAAAATTTAAATCAATCAGGTCGGTGGGTCGTTGCTCGACATTGGGATACACTACAAAATTTTTTATTAAAAGAAACTACTTTTTTTGTATTTTTTGAGACCCAGAGGATGTTTCATTAGGCACACATGGGAGTGCATAGTAAATATGTTGGGGTTCTAGTCGCAAGGCAATATCTCAGGATGGAAAAATGGTTTGTAAGTTTATTTTGTAGACGCTCAACAGCTCGAGAAATAATAAATAAATGATATTTGTGATTTCTTAGTTAGAAATACTTAAAAAAAAAAATTCGGCAAGTGTTCGCAGTTGTCACGTAGCGATGAATTCCACAAAAACAAAAAATCCGATCAAATAGGCGGCAAAGTGGATTTTGCAGAGAAAATTGGAGTTCCAGTTAAGTCGTTTGTCTAAGACTACACCTAGATATTTGACATGGTCTGAATACTCCACCTCACAGTTGCTTATAGAAAGGTTTTGAAGCTGCATGTTGTCTCTCTTCGTGAAGGGATCAATCACAGCTTTTTGGGGGTTGATGCTAAACCCTTCACTTAGACACCAGTTTAGGGTAATCATCCATCATATCTCTGATGGTGCTTGCGTATTTACCCGTACCCCATGACTTTAGAACCAAGCCTTGTCAGCTAAGTTAAAAGTTCGTCGATTACGAGAGACCATAACAGGGCAGATAACACACCTCCTTGTGGACAACCCTTTACAGCTCTTATGCTGACTGTTATACCGTCTAGAGATGAAGTTCTGTCCCTCTTTTTGAGCATACATTCAATCCATGCGGTCACATGTGGTTCTATGTTCTTACGGGCCAACGATCTAGAGATATAACCAAAGTCAGTATTGTAGACATCCAGAAATGCGCACAAAGCTATGTTCTTAGAGTTAAAATCTTTTTAAAAATTTCTGACTAGGTGGTCAACCTCTGTTGACTTACCTTTGGAATAGGCAAAACGTAAATATATTTCAAATATTTTTTTATAGATTTTTGATATTTTGCGACTTTTTATTGCGAAATAATTATAATAAATATTTAAAAAGAAAAAAATAGATATTAACAAATCCAGTCTCTATACTAATGGGTAAACTTTTTATCGATTTCTTTTCTTTTTTTTAGCAAAGATAATCAAACGTTTACGAGAAACAACCTATTAAAAAAATTCCAAAATGATTTTTAGTTATCAAAGACTCGTTAAATAAAACAAACAAAAAATGTATACACAACACATATAGTATTATTTGTATTATTCATATATGCAAAAATCAAAATCGATTTAAGAGTGATTCACTTTATTGCTATTTTATGGACGAAGAGATATTATACAAAACCTTTCGTAACGATTTCGAACGGAAAGGCGATTATCGAATAATCTCTAACTTTTGGTCAAAGTCTAGTTTCCCAGATCTATGTGTTTAAAAATTTCAAATACCCTTGACTATTAAGATGCAGGGTATAAAAATGCTGCAATGGATCGACTGCTGTGGCAGGGGGGTGCGTAGGGTAATGGCGCACGGCATTTTACAGCAGAGGGGAAATTAAAAACGAATAAATAATATAACATTGAACATTGCGAGGGTGTGAAAGGCAGGGCAGAGTTATACGAAACAAATTAATTAAGTTTAACCCAGTAAGTCGAAACGACGTGAATTTGGCATAACGCCAAACCGTCAGTCAGATAGGGTCGACTGGGATCGTATCGGAAGGCGTCGGAGATGACGTAGTAGCTCTGGCACAAACGTTGCAGCGAAAAGTGCGAAAAAGAATTTAATTATTTATGCTTGTTTATCTTACTTTTAAAAGAGAATCAAGAAAAATACACCAAGATATTCATACACATTTAAATTGATCTGGTTTGTTTGGCTTAATGCCAAGGATTTTCGGATAATTTCAATTTCTGTTGCCAATGCGCAAATCCCAGCTATACACACTTAGTACACGCTGCCAAAGCAAAAGTCCCAAAACCATAAAATAATTTTAGAAAAGAATTTAATTATTTATGTACAATAAATTTATGAGCTACAAAATTTGGATCTGGTCCGTTGATTGATGTACAAATTAGCGCACCTCGTTTGCACTGCTGCCATTCGAAATATTCGGAATATACATTGGTTATTATTCATTCGGTTTATTCGTTTCATTCATGATTGCTGGCATTCGTTTGGACAGTTTTCGTGTACGACAATGATATCTGGTATTTACTACATTACGTATGCCAAAGATAAATTGTTTGAAAATTGGACTTTGTTTAAAAACTTGGCGAAAACAAAACAGTGTCAGGGGAGAATAATGATATGCGGCATTTGGTCTAGCGGTTCGGCACGATTTTTTTGGTGCTTGGCCAAATCCACAAATACAGCAACACGCGCGAGAAACTTGGCTATAATAAAAATAATCCCAAACAGAATTTGTAGACAAAACAAAATAAGTGCAAGAAGAACAAAAAAAAAATGAAAGAAAGACAAGTCGCATAAGAGGTCATAGGGTTCAGAAATGATTTATATACATAGCACTTTTTGGCTTGTAAATTTGTCAGCTGTGTTTCAATTTAGTACACTCGGTACCCAGAAGGAAAGAAGCACATCCAAAATCGTTTACGTCCGAAATTATCAGCATTTCAATAGAAATTTAGGAGCAGTGGAAGTTCTTTAAGGAAATATTTCTTTAGAAGCAACTTTAAAATAAACCATTCGTAAATCTTTTTATAAGATACCTCATTCCAGTTTCCAGCAATATTTTCTGATACATAAGACAAGAAGTTCAAAATGAATGAACGTTTAAATAAATTTTCGAACTGCGGAAGTTCTTTGAAACCTCATTCCCTAGAAGCTTCTATTAACACGACCCATTTATGAATCTCTTTTAAAAACAAGTCATAAGTCTTTTTGTGAAACACCTTCTTCCAGGTTCCCGAAATAGTTTTTAGCAATATATAAGAATTGTCCAAAAGCATCATTGAAGAACTAATATAAGGAATATCGATTTTTTTCATAAGAAATTAAAAAGTTTAATGAACATTTGGATCTGCGAAGCCAATCAGCCAGAAATTGTTGGGAAACAAAGAATAAATTGCCGTTTTGTCGGTCCCTAGCGAAAAAAACCCGGTCGGTTTTACATATCTAGAGGGCTAGCTGGATTTATTTTACGGCTGTCTAAAAAGATTATGGTGAAGAAAGAATTAAAGTCGGACAATCATAGAATCCGAAAATAAAGCGTTGGAAAGGATTAGGATTTTGTTTAAAATTATTGCCCGCGAAGCCAAAGTGATCATTCGATTATCTTTTATTAGTTATTCACTGTTAAGAACCCAAAATATCAATTTAATTTTAACATTTCTTTTTAAAATTATAAGAGTTATCCCTAATTTATTTACGTGCTTAGGGGTTTTTTTTTCTGAGATTTTTATGTTCTTTGCATTGAAAGCATTATTTTTTATGATAATGGGTTTCCGTGCCACAAGGAACCAATGCCACCACTCAAATAATTTCTGCTGAATATGAGTCAGAAAGCAACAGCAACCGCGAATTTTATTGAAATGATAATAAAGAAATTGTTGTAAACCGGACCGGCGTTCCAGGAAATCGTAAATCGATATTAATCGACTAAACTTCCACATAATGACAGAAATAACTTGTAATTGTATATTTAGGTAAGGTTTAACGAAATATGCTGATTCTTTCTAAACATGATCATACGAACAACTGTCTAACAACTTTCTACACGAGAACTACGAGTCGTTAATAATATTAGACGTCTATCAAAGCATTCTGAGCTTTTAAACAGCGTGAAGAGTTACATAGTGACATGAAAGAATAGAGATGGTTCGCATATCTCAGAAAAGAGCTTTTTAGCTCAGATCTAAGTTCAAGGACTTTACACGAAGTTTCGAATTAAAACTGTAACTTCAAATTTGGTTCACAAAGAACGCTTCTTCTCTCTATCCAAAATCAATCGGAACTAAGTATCACTCGAAGTACGTATTATATTTATAGAAACTTTTGTTATCGAAGAATCTAGAGGCACAAGGCAACATATTATGTTAAGATTCCAGAAGGCTTACACAGTGGACTGAAAAACTAGAGGTGTTCCACTTTCATCTCAAAAAAGATCTTTCGGATCTGATTCCAGATTCCAGAAGGCTTACACAGTGGACTGAAAATCTAGAGGTGTTCAACTTTCATCTCAAAAAAGATCTTTCGGATCTTTTAATAAATAAATCTATTACACAACAAAAGCTTGAATTAGCCTTGAAGTTTCGGAAAACATTTATGAAAACAAAGATCTATAATAGAACCAGACCTATAGAATGCAATTATTGCCTTATGAAAACGGGGTGTTCGCTTATTAAATTTAATTTTAAATATTTGATAATTTTTTGAAATAGAAGAATCTGGAGACAGACGACACATGCTTCAACTATCGGCATGTCATAGCTGTACCAGCTTTTGATTGCTCTGCTCATGCTAACTTTGCGATTTGATTTAAAAATAATCATAAGATTAGATTGACATATTTATAGTCACCTTAAACATTTAGCAGACCTTTAATAACATTGCATAATTCATACAAACGAAACTCATAAAACACTTCCAATTAGCGTAGATCTCATAGATTACGAGCAACCAAATCAAATGAATCATCGTGAACACAGAACGAACATTAAATTAAATTCATTTAGAACATATTTCTTTTAGATTTTACGAATTTTTCGTGCTCTAAAAATATCAATGAGCTCCTCCATGCCGATAAGAAACATTTTATAAATACACAGCTCAGCTCGTCGAGACGCAAAACGAAATCCACGCACAATAAATATTCGCCGAATAAATAAAACAAATAATAAACGAAAAGCAAAAAAAAAATACGACCTCAAAAAAGAAATAAGAGAAATAATCGCAAAATGCTATTAAAATTTAATCAGAATCATATAAACGACCCTGCGGTCAAAATTCCCACAACATTTTCACCATCCGCACTGTCGGTCCCATGGCCAGATGATAATGTCCGCGTGTGTCTGTCTGTTTTTGCGAGCTCTACTTTGGCACCCCCTCCGATTATTTGTCTGTGTATTGGAACTGTCGTTTCATAGAGGTGCCCCCCGTCTGTCTCTGACGTATGCCGTCTGTGGGCCATGTCTATGCGGAATGGCACTGGCTTGTGAGGTTGACGATGCCAGCCGCTGGGTAGCTACAACACCATCAACAATGGGGCCAACAACAACATCAGCAACAACAACGACAACAACAAAGTTGTTTATATTGATTCGTGCGACGCGAAAACTGTTCCCGTAAATTTGTTTCTTAATGTTTCGCTTTCATAATATACTCTTCCAAAGAGTTTATGCAATTTGAGCGACGGTTTCCTACTCAGTTGTGGTATGTTAATTAACTTTAACAAAACGAATTTTAATTTTAATCTGACAAGATGTATAATTAAATATCGGGACCCTTGCGGGAAACCAAAACAAATATAAATCAGAGAAGAGTAAAGAATAAATGTTTTGCGGTCTTGAAAAGTCATTCTTCTAACACATACTAATGAGTCTGATCCCTCTTGTGAGAGAAGAGACTGGATTTCTCAGATCAGCGCGGCGGGCTTACGACAGATTTCTTTTACAATACAGACGGTTACCAAAGTCACTTCAAACTTAGGAGTCCTCAATCGGTCAAGAATTCTTTCGAATACTTGGGAAACACCTAATGCAGAGTGGCATCACGGATTCTAACATTCTGTGATATTGAGCAGGAATTCTCCCAATGCATACCGAGTTTGACTTTCAAGACTTACAGAAGGAGCACAACATTTCACATCTTGATCCAAGAACCAACCAGGTAATAAAACTCAATTTGGTTTTAAACTGGCTGAAGATCTCTAGCGCTTGTAAGAAGCAAAGGAGCTCCAGACATAATATTAAGACTAACTTTGTTGTGACGCTTAATAGGTTCTGTCGGCTCTCCGACAAAAACTTGCAACTAAAAAAAATGCTTCCAGAGCATCAAAGTATCAGCGCTGAAAGTCTTCTTTTGATTGCTCATGTCTTTGACTTAAAATCTGATTGTCTTTCTATGCTCCAACAATGCAAATTAAGATGCGTTCTCTTCATACATAGTAAGTAGTTTTACACAATCAAAAGATCTACCAAAGCTTATTTCAAACAAACCAGATCAATGTTGGAAAATGCAAAATTTCAGTGAACCGGAAGACGAACCTACTGATACATATTTAAAGAGTAAATAAAATCTCCATAACTCATCACGCTACTGTCTTTCTCAAAAAAATTAATAAAGTACTTACATTATGATTATTCCACTGCTGAGTCAGATCCTCGTAACAAGCCACACAGGCCTGTATACGACCACGCGGATCCTTAGGACGCGAACGTGGTGGTCTTGGATGCTGTTCATTGAAGAGCGGAAAGTAGGCGGCAATCTCGCCAGCCGCACGAGGTTCCTTTGGCTCCACTGTGTTCAGCTCGTAGAGACTGCCGCGACGCTTTTCATCGCCACAGACATAACACACCTCGGTTATGGAGTTCTTATCCGGCATAGATAAATCCAGTATGCCCACCTCAGCAGCTGGGGCTTGGCTATGCACTTGGGTTACGGGCGCAGGCGCTTGCACAGAACGCGTTGTTGTATTGTTGCCAGCATTGCTGCCGGAGGAGTTCCTTAGATCCAAGACAGTAGCATTGTCATCGTCAAGCGTCGGTGGTTGCGGCTGATGTGCAGCGACACCACTCGTGGAAGGACTGCGTGTGGGCAGTGAATTATAGGGATTGCCCTTATAGTGCGTCTGAGGATCGGTGGCAGCAACTGCGCTCTGCTGCAGCATATGATAAGCAGCTGTTTGCTGCTGCAACTGCTGATACTGCGAGGGATGATACTGGTGCTGTGCCTGCGCCTGCACCTGGTATTGGGGCTGAACAGCGCTAAAAGCAGTGGGACCAGTTCCGCCAACATGCTGATTAAGCTTAAACTTGTGATGCGCAAAATTTGGCGTTTTGCTGCCCGACTCATAGCCCGCGCCGGCTGCGCTGGGCGGACGTGATGAGGGTGACGGCATTTGCATATCCCGCGACTGGGGACGGCTCAGGTATTTGTCGTTGCTATTGGCATTGTTATTTTGTGAGGCTACATTGCGACTAGTCGGTGTTACATTGCGAGGATAATAATCAACTGCTGCGCTGCTCGGTATCGGTGATTCGTTCCTTGAGGTACTATGATGCGGTGAGTCACCGCGTTGCTGCAAATGCGGCGCTGTTACAGCGCCATAATGCCTGACCATGGCATAAGGATCGGTGGAGCCAAAGCCGCCAGCGCTTGCAGCTGCTGCATGCAGCTCACTCAATCCATTCGGGGTTAAATGCTCTGCACTAAGGCCCATCATTTGTGCGGCATACTCACTTTGCGTAGCCACATCCGCTCCTATATAGCCCTTGCCATCAACACGCTTCATATGATAAATGCGCTGCAGCAGCGGCTTCTTTTGCCGCTCATAAGAGTCCCACTGTTCGTTCAGGGAACGATAGCAGAGCATGCAGGCCATCACGTATATTTGGCTGGCTGCTATGGGTGGCACACCATTGGGTGGCTCATGACGCTCCAGAAACGGAAAATACGACTCTGTCGGACGTTCAGCATTGGGTCGTACGCGCAGTGGCTCGTGGCCGCCTTGACCGCCACACACAAAGCAGACTGGTATGTGCTCTGTTCTGGAACCAGTTGGAGCTTTGACTGGCGCTTGGTAGTATTGCTGCTGCTGCTGTGCATAAACCATGGATAGTGGTGGATGATGCGCCTGCTGTTGACTGCGCTGATGATCAGTTGGCGTTAGAGTGCGTTGAGCTGGTCCCGGCGAAGGCATCAGCAGATCGGCAGCTGAGTGTGTCCTAGGTGAGGGCGGCGTTGACGTTGGCTCGGATTGCGTTGGCAGGCTGCCTCCACGTAGTTCATTTTTGATATAGGCTTTTGCTTTTTCCATAATTGTTTACTGAAAAGAGATGAGAAAAGATTAGTTAGAGCAATCATCAAAACCTCCACTACTTATAGTTAAGCAGGAGAATCCCAGGATCTGGATGTTTAGGGATGGTTATTTATAAACCGGGAGTTTATACTATCGAGCAGGAGTGTTTAAGCTATTGAATAAGCTTTTAAGTTTGACAGAATATCTGAACATCCCTTTTTGGGACTCCAGAGAAAGTGTTTGTTATGGTTGGAAATGTCTAAAGTCTATGATGGTTTTACAATACCTCTCATAAATTAGGAAAAATGAAAGGTGAAAACAAGCCGAACAGCAAGGAAACCCCATTTAATCCTGTGTTTCACTTGATTATGGTATTACTTCACTTCCCAAGTACCGTCTTAAGTCTAATCTTATAGTCTTTAAATATGCCTAATGGAAACTGAAAGACGCTTTATCTTCAAAATACAGATATGTAAGTATGCATTTTTTTAGGACACCCCAGTTTTTAATAAGCTAATTGTGAAATTCGGCATCTTTTTTTTTTAAAAAGTAATCTGAGAAAAATTTCGCTCGAGCTCACTCAAAATGCTAAACAAGCACACAACAAAATCATTTAGCAAGTCTTCTGATATTTTCGCAGATACTTGATAAAACAAATTAGCATTGATGGACAGGTAAATATAGTATATTAAAGGTATTTTTAGTATTAAATACAAATTGTTATGTTGAGACCAAATCAGTGCTCACGTTTTTAAAATCTAACCGGATTTTTGCAGTTAATGAAACCAGTTTCAATTGTCAGCTAAATATTACAAAAAAGTAGACGATATGCATACATTGTACACATTCCTTATGAAGAGGTGAATACACTATGACTTCCTATTAAAAAATTCTTTGCGATTACATGATCTACGACGAAAATATCGCGACAGACGTCAATTTGTAAATTTAATACATAGGTTTATTATAGCATTTAATATAAACACGCAAAAAGAAAATATTTAATCACAAAATAACAAGAATCAACGTCCGAGAAATCGGAGAATCGCATTGAAATGGAAATGAAAGGTTCCCGCATCAGCAACATCAGAGCTCAAAAGATCATGATCGTAATGTGTATAGGTTATCGAAACTCATATAAAATAGGTTATCACTGGCGCAATCGTTCGATTAATGGACATCGAATTTAATTTTTAAACTTTACTCACAATTTATTCGCCAACAATTATACATGCAAATAAATATATATGTATAGGTAAATATGTATAGCTTTATATGTTTATTTTGTGTGCCAGTTTTAGTGTAAATTTAGCACAGCATTAAAAATATTATGTATAAGGCATAAATACATACAATGGGTGTGTACATTATGCAATATATGACGGAAGCAATTGCGTAAAAGCACGTTTCAAGATTATCTAATACGTACTACATTTTTCCTGAATTACGATTGTGAAAAGCAGCTATATTTAGTGGAAACATAAAGTTTTTGAAAAATAACTTTTAAGGGAAGTTCCAACAAAATTAGAAATAATAATCAGAAATGCAACAGGAATTGAAACTGCAAATTTCTGGTTAGTAGCTGGAGCACCGCTTCTAATTAGAATTAATCAACTCTAGATCTATAGCTCTTTTTACTATTGCAGGGGCTCAGCTCACTAAAAAGTTCAACTCATACAAACCTATTGCCAGAGTTACTTATTAATTGCTTAAAACTTGGCTAAATAAAAACGAACGAGTTTACAAAGTCCTATAAACAAAAATATATTTTTTTGTAACATAAATAAGTTATTTTATTACAAAAGTTCCGCGAAAAAAGCGACAACATACTAGAAAAAACTGAATACACAAAAAAAATGGCGCACGTTAAAATCGCGCGCGGAAGACTTCGGGATACTCTGTACAACGCATTGCAATCAAATCCGATATATTGCTTCAAAAGACTTTTGATTGCTTGATCTTCATAAATAACTTAAAAACAGACAAATTTTGCACCAAAAACTTTTTTTGTAACGATCGATGCTATGGGGGCTGCCTGATATAGTCAACCGACTTTGATCAAATTTGGTATTGTGAAAAAAAAACCAACAAAACACGACGAATTTGGCATTAATCATGTTTTTTTTATTGGTCCTATGGGGCCATATGAATATGTATTTAGGAGCTATAAAATAGTGCAAATTGTATGGCAATGGAAGCTATGTAATCTAAATCAAATTTAAAAAAAGTAAAAATAAAAAACTTCTCTCCCGTAATAATGCATCTAATTGATTGATCTAGCTCTTGCCATCTCTGGGATCTTGGTGTTCATACAGACAGAAAAACGGAAATGGGTTTATGGACTTCTCTATTCCTGATCATACTTTAGTGGAATTTGAAAGATCTCCGACATCTGCTTCTCTATTTTACATACATATATTGGCTTACATTAAATTTTTTACCTTCAGGTAAATGGTAAACAAAATTCCATGAGCATACGTAGACGAATAAACAAAATAGTGTGACCCTGCTATTTAGCTGGAAAAATATAAACAGCTGTTCGATTCTGCCGCCACAACGACTTCGTTGCAAACTATTGTTTACAAATACCGTTTCACTTTATTTATTAATTATTGTGGGCTTTTAGGATCTAAGTGGTATTAAATTAATTAAAATTCGCCGTCATATGAAAATTTGCATAATTTGGCCGCCAACACTTTCTTAGAATTGTACGTCACTAATATAGCGTTGTTTACGACTTTCAGGTTGATTCTTACTTGTTTTATTTGCCATATCCAAACGCACACAATTTGTATTAAAAAAAAAACACTCGTTTGTATTATGATATTTCATCCCGAAATAACTCAACAAAAGGGCAAATACTAGCTTAAAATATGTGTCAAATTATGTACACACTGTCTAATTACAGACAGACGTAAACCCCGCAGTTCTTGTTTCGTACGCGTTTTTGGACCGATTGCTGCGTATCGGAATTTAGATCTAACAAAAATATCCATCTCATCTCATCGCAAGTATCTCAAAAAAATCGATATCGATCATTTTGATATAATTAATTTTAAAGGAATTTGAAACATTTTCACGGTACGGTCGTTATTTATAAATTCAAGTCACATTTTTGGTAATTTAAGTTGTTTCAAAGAACTAAAAAAAGATTTCTACGATGTGTTTGGGAGGGTTTGGTTAATTAAGTTTTTTTTAGTTTTTTTTTACTTAAGGTACAGATTACAAGAGTTAAATAAACAACCAGCATAGAACTTTTTCGACGTGGTTGGAACTGGATGTGTTTTTCTGGCCTTTTTAAACAACGGCTTAAGATTCAATTTTTTTTTTGGTTTACGAGAATATTTATGCACACTACCTGAGCTTCCTGATTTAATCGCCTATCAAGTTGTTTTTTTTTTTATATGGCCTAATATGGGATCGATATTGTGAAAGCTTGGTAACTCGAGCTCTTACTGTCATCTCCGAGATCGAGGCGTTCACACGGACGGACGGACAGACGGACATGGGTATATCGACTTCTCTATCCACCCAGATCATATTTCAAGTAACTCTGGGGTGTCTCCGACGTCTCTTCTATACGTCACATACATTCTCGGCTTACACAAGCTTAATATACCCATGGTACCATACGGTACAGGGTATAAAAACACTCGTTTGTATAATGACATTTCAACCCAATTCACCAAAAAGTGTGTAAATATGTACACACTGTTTATTCTTGTTTCGTCGCGTTTTTCGTTGCTGCGTATCGGAATTTAAAAAAAAATGATATAAATCTCATCGCAAATATCCCCAGAAAATCGATGTCGATCATCCGTAATACCGGCTTTGTTACCATGTAACGCTTAGGAAATCTTCGCGTTATTTTGCACTATATTATAATATCAAAGGTATACACGGACGGTTCCAAGCTCGACGACCGTGTAGTTGGAGGCGTCTACGTTGAGGATTTCCACATAAGAACTGCTTTTCGACTCCCGGACCACTGCAGTGTTTTTCAGGCAGAGGTCACTGCAATCCGGGAGGCTATAATAACAATAAGTTACAAGTTCAAAATAAGAACATTTGTATCTATTCGGACAGCCAAGCGGCTATTAAGTCCCCAGTTTCGATGACTTCGTGAATGAAGTCAGTGAATGACTGCCGCTTGTCCCTAGAGGAGATGGCTGAGCAGTTTATAATTCACCTCATATGGGTCCCAGGACATAGGGACTTTAAGGAAAATTGTATTGCGGATGAACTGGACTACGAACTACCAGCATCCTCCTTCAAGACAAGGAAGGCTTGGGAATACCCATGGCCAGCTGTAAACTGAGAATACGAAATTTTTTCACTCTGTATGCAAATAAAACGTGGAATCGGAGAACGAACACGTGTAGAATCTCGCGGCAAACTTGGCCGACATACTGCAGCAAAAGAACCAAAATACTTTGCTGTCTGAATATAGCTCGTGCCATCACGGGACACTGGTTGGTAGGAAACCACGCATCGAGGTTGAATGCTCCCCATGAGGACGAGCTGGAGACGGTGAAACACTTCTTCTGTCACTTCCCTGGTTCCTACAGTCACACTTTCTAGGCGATTTATCTCAGCTCTCTGAACAGAGTCCAAAATGCCTTTTAAGGTTTATTCATGCAGCCGGGTGGCTTCCTCACCTTTTATAGGGGACCTCTCAAGTGGGGAAGAGTGGTGAACTAGCTCACTCTAACGGTATTGCACGAGCCTATCCTTGGCCTAAGTGAGTTAGGATGTCAGTCGCAACTGCCGCCCTAACCTAGCCTAACCATAACATCATATAAAAATTGTTTTGGAACTTCTTTCTCACAAATCGATTTGAAATAAGTTATCTGTGTTCCTTTTTATGATTCACCTGCTTTTATCAGGTAGACAAGATCTCCACGATGTGTTTGGGAGGGTTTGGTTCAATTATGTTTCTTTTAGTTTTTTTTTGTTCTTGGGACTATGGCTATAGATTTATACTTAAGAATACGATAATAACTGTAGGTTAGTTGAAGTTAGTTAGAAGACCTGAAATACTACTTTCCAAAATGCCAAAAATAATTTGTTAAATAATGATATTTTGTTGCTTTTGACCCTGAGAGTTATTTTTAAGGACATGCTTGGAACCGGTGTGTGCTTCTGGTAAATTTTTAAAGAGACTTAAAATTAAACTTTTTTTTTTTGGTTTCCGAGAATATTCATGCAGACTACCTTGAGCTTCCTGATATAATCGCCTAAAGCTGTTTTTTATGCACTTTATGCCGATATGTTTCAATATTTCTTCTACTCGACTGCTCGAAATAATAATCACTATACTTTAATACCCTCAGCACCTATCAGCATTTATACATCTTAAGTTATCATTATAACTTTAAAAAGAAAGTTTCACAACGACGAATTTAATTTTCGTAGAAAAATCCATATCTAATTCTAATTAATAAATAACGTTTCGATATAGTTTATGGCAACAATACTAGCTCATAATCCAAAACTCAGTGTTAAAAATATTTCACAATTAATATAAATAAGTTTTCCTGAACTTTTTCAGTTAAATAAAAATTATTCCATTGAAAATTATTCTCAGGAAATTCAATGTGCAAAAATAACTATATAATTGGCAAATGTAATTCTTAAAATTTTATGGTTTAATTTCATTTGCATTTATAATATCGAGTTATAGAGCGTGGAAACACGTCGAAACAAAAAGCAACTAACGAAAAAACAACATTGCAACAGCTAATTACATTGTATTATTTATTTATTTTACAGCAGAAATTAAATTTCCAACAATTTGTAAAAATAAACTTGTAAATGGAAACTTTTTCACCGCCATAAATTCATATATATATATATATTTTTCGTTTTTCACTTTTTGCACAGCAAACAACAACAACAAAAACTGCCCCAAATGGGCAAAAACAACCCCAACTACTGACACAGCTTCTGACCCACTCTACGGCAGCTTTAAGTGCCACCAAAGTCGCTGCCAACAGGGCAAAGTTGAATATACGAGGGCAGTTTTAATAAGTATTGCAAATTTCTTTAAAGGCATGAAGCGTAATGATTTAAGTACAGTGGAACTTTGCTATAAGGAATTCTTTGACAAGCTACGAAACATTTTCAAGTACGCTGTTGTTATCTGCGTACTATCTACGAGTATATAATAAAATTCCCTACATAAAAAACCATTATTTGGCTCTCATACTAAAAATCTACCGTATAAGGTTTATTTATTCGAAACTGAACGTAGACTATAACAAAAATGGGATTTTTTTAAAATAGAACGATAAACTAATCCGCGTCTCTAGTCTGAATTTTTTACGATATGCGCCAAGTCATATAAGAAGAATTGACCAGAGAATAGAACTTACGACAGCGAAGTTTTAAAAGGGACGTTGGAAAGCTAAGGGTCGTTTCCGAAGTGATTTATGACGTAGAATCCGAATCCTGCGTCAAAATTGACCTATCATGTCAGGCTTTTGAGATATTTAAGGTTATGTAACCGAAAAATGGCGTTTTTTTTCAACTTTTGAGGTTATGTAAAAATTTTCTGTCTTTACATCATTCAGAACTAGTTTTACCCTTCAATTTAAAAGTTCATGAAAACAAAAAAAAAAGGGGTACAAAACCTCAAGTACCTCAAAACCCTGACGTTATAGGCAAATTCTGATTCCAGATTCGGGTTCTACGCAGAAAATGACTACGGAAATGGCACTTAACTTTGCAACAACTACACCAAAAACAAAAATACCTCAGTTTAGACTCCCTTCTCTTAACGGAGTAGAGATCCCGTTGTCCGACAGAGCGACGTACCTAGGAGTGGTACTAGATCCAAAGCTCAACTGGAAGGATAATGTGGAAAAAAGGATAGAGAAAGCGTACATAGCATATTACACAGGTAAAAGAATCATCAGCAGGAACTGGGGTCTGAACCTTAAGATTGCCCTATGGATGTATACAGCCATCGTACGACCCATCATCACATATGGAGCGCTTGTATGGTGGCCAGCATTGAGCAGGCAATACAACATCAGGAGACTAAGTACACTGCAACGAGCGGCCTGTGCAAGTGTCACGGGCGTAATTAGATCATGCCCAGCAGAGGCGTTAAATGTGATCCTGAATATGATTCCGATTGACATCCAATTAAAGCTAACTGCAGCAAACACGGCCACCAGAATCAAAGAAACTGGACTCTGGAGGACTAGTACCTTCGGACATGGCAGCATTCTGAAAGGTCACCTTAACACCAGTACTGGACTTCAAGAAGAGGTTCGACGTCAGATTCCCGACGCGAAAGGAGTGGGATATGAACAGGGTAATAAGAGCAGACGCAGCTGCAATATATACTGACGGATCCAAGATGGATCGCGGTGTAGGAGCAGGGGTCTACTCGGACGAACTCGAAGTATCTCTCTCCTATCACCTAGGCAACAGAAACAGCATCTTCCAGGCGGAAATCTTCGGCATCAGAGAAGCATGTAAGGTGTTGAATAATCATCCGATAACTCAGAAATCATCAAACAATGCAAAGAAGATCTAAATGCCCTTGCAAGCAGAATGAACATCGCTCTCGTATCGGTTCCCGGACATAGGAACGTATACGGGAATGAAAAGGCTGATGAACTGGCGAGAAAAGGAGCATTAGATGGCGAAGCAGCGGAGGTAGCTGTCAAATACCCACTCAGCGCTATCAAGAGAGAACTTCTTCTGCGAGCTCAGAACAAGGCTGAAACCAGATGGAAAAATATTGGCACTTGCAAGATTGCAAGAAAATTTGGCCGCGATACGACAAGCGTAGAACGGCCGAACTGGTAAGCAAGCCAAGAACAATGATCTTCAGAATAGCATCGACAATAACCGGACATTGGCCGTTAGGAGACCATGCAAAGAAAATGGGCTGGCCCTACAACGTCAGATGCCGAAGCTGTGACCAAGAGAACACAGAAGAGACAGTTTATCATTATTTATGTGAGTGCCCACGATTGGGGTCCTTACGCCACAGAGCACTAGGAAGCTTCGCGTTAGGAAGCCTACGTGACTTGGCAGAAAAGAACTTAGACGACATCAGCAGGTTTATCATCGGATCGAGATGGTTTGAGTAAACCGAACAGCAGTGGTTCCCATAAGTGGTGTAACAAAATGGCGCATTAGCGCTTATTGAGTTTAAATATGTTGTCATTCAATCGGCACCCAAACCAACCAACCAACCAACCAACCATGTTGACCTGTGTAATTTTTTCGAATTCTTTCGATAATACGATAAGTGCAATACAAATCCAATAAATCATATATCATCATAATATATATATATATATATATATATAAAACAAAGTCGTTTAAGTTGCTCCAGTTTTAGCTCTAGAACGGTTTGACCAATTACGATCATATATATATATATATATATATATATCATATAGCTGGGTGATGATATATTTTTGTATATATAGACGGCATGTTAAAAATAGGAACTAAAAACTAACCATACAAAAGGGTCATTACTAAAATAAAACCTCACTTAAATAATAATTAATTCATACAACCGGATCGAACAGTAAAGTCAATCGTTAAACATTTCCTATTTCCGATGAAAAATTATAAAAAATTGGCAAGTTAAGCACTCCTCCCTAACTCACCGAGCTGCCCTCGTATTCTTGTCTTTTTCATGTTTCAATTATATATCATTCCTATTTTTTTTTATCGATTTTTGAGCAATTTTTTTTACAACCAATGCCAAGTAATATTTTTTGCAAAGGATTTTTGTGTCCTGTGTGTTTGTGTATCCGTGTGTCGAAGAGGGGAGGGGTTTGCAAAGCTTTTCCTTTTTTTTACCTACTTTACTCATGCAACCTTTTAAAAGTTTTTGTAAGCAGCAGTTGCAGTTGTTCTTGTTGTTGTTGTTAAAGTGCTGTGTTCCACAATTTTTGCTTTCCTCTTGCAGCTCCTTCCCCCCGCACTTGAACATGGTTGCCGCTTTCTGCTGGCTTTGTTTGCAACTTTTTTTTTAAACTTTTTCTTCGTGTTTTTGTTTGTTTTTTTTTTTTGCAGTGTACTCGTACGTTCAACATTTTTATGACTCTCGTGTCCTTGTTGCACACAAAGTTTAGTTCTAGCAGGGGCGTGCCACACATACTTAATAGAGAGAGAGAGATAGAGAGAGATGGAGAGGGAGCGAGAGAGAATGCAAGTGAAAACAAGTGAAATAGAAAACTTTTGCCAAAGTAAATCCAGTTTAAAGCATCGTCAACTATCTTTAAGATACAAATGTTACATGCTTATAGTTATTGTTGGAAATTTTTTCGGAATTAGATTTATTTTCCATTCTGTTTCTCTTGGCATTTTATTGTTTGCGAGAACTTTTAAGGCTTGTAAGCGTACAACGGAAGTTGCGTCGTTGTAGCAACAACTACCGAGACTAAAAAACTTAGAACCGGAAGCAAAGCTGCAACAAACTGCAGCAAGTATAAGAAGAAAAAAGTTGCCAGAGCCAAAACTTTTTTTAATGTCGGGAATTTGTTTGTTTTTTTTTGTTTTTTTTTGTGTGTGCTTTCTAGCAAAGTGAGTTAAGGTGCTTAAGTTTTGGGCCATCTTTATTGTTTGGATGTGTCTCACTCCTTTTGGATTTGCAGCACGTAGCAAAACGAATTCTTTACGCAGTGCAAAAATTTATTAAATCAAAAAGCGAAATTTGAAATTCAGCAAAAACTGTCTAAAATAAACAACGGAATCCATCATGCGCACAGAAAAACATTCTATTCATGACAGTTGTACTGAACGTTTATATTATAAGCTTTATTGCGATAACTTTATATTTATAGTAAAGTTGACGCCTAAAAGTAAACTTGAAAGGAAAAACGCGAGATCTTAGTTTAATTAGCAGCGTAGTGCTGAAATTCCTTCCCAGACAAGCCCTCCAATAGAAGATTTCGCGATTATCTAGCCTGAGAAACCGGAGCGTGATGTTCAATCTTGCCGACCAATTAGTCTTCTTCACTCAGAATCGAGAGTTCGGATCAACAGTTTTGGTAATATTGACTTGTTCATCGTATGTCCGATCATATCAAGAGAGAGAAAGTTGGGCATACAGGAAGGAATTGGAAAGTATCCAAACTTCTGACAAATATAAGCACAATGCTGCCTGGAACATTTATAGCCTTCAACGATTCTTCTTGGGGAACGAAAAATCCTGTACCCAGATAAGGGCCCACAACCGCCCAGAACTGCCGAAGCAAAGTATACCAGGTGATCCCCGCGCCACTCTTGTATAGTATTTCAGTTGACGACATTTCTGTATCCATAAGCATTACGGAAATTACTTTGGAAAAGATGCTCTTTGCTTTTTACTCAGATGATATCTCTGATTCATGAGTACGAAGTTGCGGACAAAATTTAGTAATATGCCCACAAATTTCAATTTTGACCAGACTTTGAAACTTTGACATCAATAGAAGCAAATCGTTCATTGCATGCTTCACATTTCAGGATAACATTTATCCCGCGAATTTTATCAATGAGGATCCAATAATGCAGTGCCAAATATCTTGGCATTACTCTAGACCAGCTGCATACATGTCGTAATCACTTCATTCAAGTTGATTCGGTATGCCACTGCAAAATGGATTGATCATTGGCTAAATAAACGAAGCAATCTCTTTCTTTGCTGCAAACACATACCGCTGTCAAGTCAAAATAGGTTCCAAATCATTGAGAATAACGTACCTAATATTTTTCTTGGGATGCGAATGCTACGTCAGTAATTTGATTTTGCATTGTGACTTTAATCTAAGTAACATAAGGATCTCCCTTTTCTCCAGTAGGTAGACTTGTAGGAACGGTTTATCTATCGATTGAGTGGATGAATTAAAATATCGCGAAATGGCCTATGTATTTATAACACGATAAAATGAATATCAATATCATGAATACTATGGATGTAACCCAAGGTAGACGACTGACTGCCTCAGCTATAAAAAAGATGCAAATAATATTGGGAAAAAGGGAAGTTTTACCATATTGAAGAGAGTACCTAAGAGAATTACAGAGCAACTTCGGTAAACAAGCAGGAGTACAAAAACTCTTAATAATAGTCAATTTCGAAATCTTTTTTTCGGTTCAGAAACACCTTTATTAGCTAATTGACAAAGTTTATCAAAAAACCGTAAAATTCTTTCAATGCGAATTGCATGGCTCTGTTTAACAGCCCATCTGGAGCTGTATCATTAACATATGGGTAATACTTTTAGGTAAATTTAGTATACACCTTATAGGATTTTATCTATTAAAAAATTTAATTTTATATCCCTTCTTCTATTTTATACAGAAATTTTTCAATCAATTAATAAAATCCAAAAATCTTTCAAACTTCAGTAATCAAACAATTTATTTAAACAAATTCATAACTATTTTTTTACAATTATGCCATCTTGAGAGCTAAGAAACTTTGACGTTCCAAAAAATGCGAGCAATAAAACATAAGATATCAGAGAACTTGCCCAAGAAATAAATCGTTTTTGACTAAAATTCTTGAAATCCTCTTACTTAAAGTTTCTACTCGTACTTCTGACATGGAAATCAAGAACGCCTGGTTTTTATACCCTAAAACCAAACCAAAACTTAAAAGGTATTTTAAAATTGTGCAAGTAAAAAATGTACGTAACAGGAAAAAGAAGAAATCGTGGACTCCCCAAAAATTACTTAAAGTATGATCTGGGGGGTCTTTATAAACGTCTATAAACTAGAGCTACCAAACTTTAGATCTCTTATTATTATCAACATACGGAAGACAATTATTTTTATTTTTTTTTTACTATATCCTATAGGACCAAAATAAAAGTTTTTTGCATAATTTTTTAGTGTTTTTTTTATTTGTGAAGATATCTCTTACTCTGAAGTTTTTAGAGTTCCCAATCTCTATAACAAATTTGATAGAATTCAGTTGAATTTATCATAAAGACCCGATGGGACCTGTAGGTCCAAAAAGTGTTTGCTGCAAAATTCGTAACAAATTTTGGCATATTTAATTTGGAACTTATGGAACTCCTCATCACAATAGTGTGGTACATGTTATTACAAAGTATGCCATCTTTTTGATATCGGCCACATATTATATAGCTCCCATAGGTGTGTTTCGGAGCACCTCAAATAAAACGAAAAGTATCAGATGGATAGTTCGTTTGTTTATGAAGATATCAACCAAATTTGGTTTGTTTGAAGAGTATCTTATGGATAACACGATTTTACACAAAAAAAAATGAATCTTCGTATAAAAGTGATTTTTTAGGTACATTTTGGGCCGAGAAATAAGAAAATTACATTCATTTTTTTCTTAAGAATCGTTTTCTGGTTGTTTTTTTTTCGAAAAACTTGTTTTTAGGCACCGTTTTTAGTTATTAGAATATGTCGTTTTTCCAACTTAAAATATTTGGTGAAATTTTATAATAATAAATTATGAAAAATGTTGAAAAACTGCACTTTTCCGACTTGATCTTTACATATCGTATTGCATAGTAACCTAACACCAATTTAATACCTTTCGATATTATGATATTGTATAATGGTTAAAAAATTATGTTGTATAGACCCCCCAAATTGTTTTAAAAAGCTCTCAATTTTTCCCTCAATGGACCCTAAAATTTGTAAACTAGTGTAATCAGGAAGATTCAATTGAAGTAAACTAAAGTGGAAGAGAATTCTAATTTGATGTCAGATCATATTTTAAAAGTATTATAAAATGGCATAATGGATATCATTTTGGAGTAAGTAATCTTGCCGTATGTAAAATTTTATCCATGGATACTTATCATGAAAACTAAACGCCAATTCAAAGGTAAAACAAAACTATGAATCATGATAAAGCCATATTTCTAAATATTCTGATTTTGAAACATTCTAAAGTAAAATCGCAATTTAAGTTATTGCATAAACATAGTAAAGTGCAGTCTTTGCACGAGTTTAGGTAAAACAAGCATAGAATATGTAGGTATGTGTGGCTATGTGTGTTTATGTACATAGTATATATGTACGTATTCGCATATAAAATATGTATCCCAGTGTCTTTGTGGATTTATACATATGTACATACATCTGTATACATCTGTGTATACATCTGTAGCATGCAGGTAAATGTGCGCGTTCATGTGCGTGTAATTTTATTTATTTTCTTTTTTCCAATTTTAAACATTTTTTTTGTTTTAATATTATTTTGCTTTTGTTTGCTGTGTGCAGTTTGTTGAACAAAATTGAATTTTGAAATTTGCATTGGGCAACATAAACAACAGTCGGCGGCGGCGGTGGCGGAGACGACGAAAGGGCGAAAACGCGACAGATAAATCCTCGATGGCCATCCCAGGCCAAACCAGGCGGCAAGCAGGCAGGCAGGCAAAAACAAGAACAGAAAAGGCTAAAAACCCATCATGGCAATGGCAACGATGGTGATGGTGGTTATGCCGTTTGGCAATGGTAGGAGAATGAAATGGAATTTATTAAATAGCATTCCACGCAATAAACTCGCGGAATTAAATCTGAAATACAGAAAAAACCAACTTGAGTTTACTCTGGCGGAACCACAAAATTCACATGTATGTACTTTATTATATTCCATGTATTCATTTGGGGGCGCAAACTAAAAAATATATTTTATTCTTTTAAAACACATATTTTATGCTATCTTTGCAGTGGAATGTATAAAACAAATATGGCATATATGTTTGTTATTTTTTCGATTAGATGTGGCAAAGTTTTTTTTAAAGCCTTATTTTTCTGGAGAAACAAGAATTTAAAATAACTCCTAAAAAGTATACTAAAGTGAGGTTACACAAATTTTTGTTCTTATGTTTTTTAATTAAAAATTCCAACATAAAATAAAAAGTAAACTTAAAGACCTTATAATAAAACAATTTTTTATTCTAGTCTAAAAAATACCACCCGTAAAACTTCGAATTCCAATTCCAATTTGGCAAAATGACAGAACTTCTAAAATATAATATAAATATGAATCGTAAAAATCGGAAAATATTCATTTAAAATTTTTAAGTGGATATTGACCAAATTTGATTAACATCAGATCTAATCCGCGCTATCTCCAAGCCCGATTCATCTGCTTCATTTTTTAACAATCGAGAACAAGGTTTCTTAAGAACCATTACACAAAACGATTTCATTTTTTTCAGGCCACATTTTCTTGCTTAATGCAGAACATCCTAAAAATTTAAGACCGAAGATGACAATAACCTGCAGAACATCCTAAAAATCTAAGACCAAAGATGGCCATAACCTGTACCACACTCCAATCACTGCTTACGAACTTGAAAAGGTATTTCTTTGCCCAATTTGGCTACGATATTTTAATAAACAAACAAAAAAATCGAATTTTGCTCCAAACAAGTTTTTAGGCCAATTTGTCCAATGGGGACTATATGATATAGTCAACCGATTTTCATTAAATTTGGTATACCAACTATTTTTTGATCACACGCCCCTACGAAAGCTCTACGATATAGTCAACCGATTTTGAAAAATGTTGTATAGTGCCATAGAAACTCTAAAAGACTTTCGAACTGCAAAATTTGTATTCGATATCTTTATAAACAACGGAGTTATGCCCTAACTTTTTTTAATCGATAAATCTTGCGGGAGCTATAAGATTTTCGATACAATAAGTGTACATAGCATACTAAAAATGACGTCTACAGATTATCGTAACTCTGGACTATTTCCGTACAGAAATGAATGCCTCTTTTAATGGAAGTAGTGGTAAGAAAAATGTCATAGTCTTATATAGTTTATTGTTTGACCTTTATGAATCATAGTAATATAGTTTTTTATGTGAAATATTTTATTTAACTCAATGGATTAACTAGACTGAATTTGTGTCGATATCTTTATTAGTTTAGGTGATATGGCTTGTCAATAGACCATAACCACCTTAACAATCTTTAAATACCCAATTTTACAAATAACTCGATAGCATCGATAAATATACCGGAATTTTGCTTATAAGTAATTGTATCAATTTCAGTAGGTCATACTCAATAAATGTTTGAAATAAAATCATCAATTATACTTCGATTCTAGAGCATACAGTTTTGGGGATATATTATTAAATAAAAAAATGTGATACAGCCGAGGCTGTACCTGACAGTGGAATTCCCTGTAATTTTTCTCTCGAACAATATTTTTTCTGCATATTCCTACTAAGAACTTTTCAATTGGAGTTAATTTTTTTTTTTTTTGTGAAATTTGATATATTTATATAAGTAAAAGTTTGGTGTCTCTAGCTCTTCAAATCTCCAAGATCTAGACATTCATTCGGACGGACGGGCATGGCTGAATCGCTACCCGAGGTTATGATAAGCATTTTCGTATAAAGAACTTGGTGTCTGCCGCGCCACCTTCTATCCAACGATTGGCAAAAAAAAATGTTTTTGCTAAAAAATTCTTCTGCTTTTGGTTTTTTTTGAAGGAACCGGATTTTATTGCATGCTTGTGGTACAGGGTAACCCGACTTTACGTACGCCATTTTTTGTGCTACTAAAGTACCACGATGCGAAATAGATTTCGTTGGTACTTTTGTTTTTATAGATATTTTAATATTTATTTGTTACTTTATTGTGGCCTCAAAATCTACTGCATGGCTTTCTTTAAAATGCTACTATTGAGTTGCAAGCTTTATAAAATCGATCCGATACCTTCTGCACTAATAGAAACTCAGTTCTCATTATGAAAAACGTGCAGGTAGCTTCTATCAATCCATACCGCTGTATTCGCTATATGTAAATAAATTCATGCCAGCCAGAACATTCTCGATCATGTTACCGAAGAAATGCCTGTTGGACAGAGTACGTGATTAGTTTTGTTTTTACTTATACTACGACTCTAACCTCTAAGTGGGAAGAGGGTGAACTAGCTCACTCTAGCGGTTTCGCAACGGGCCAACTGGCTCAGTGAGTTGGAACGTCAGTCCCCAACTGCCGCCCTAGCCTAACATAATCTAACATATACTACGACTCATAATAAGCAGCCAGAAGGGGACATACCAAAAACCTACCAGTCTCCAATTGAGGATAGCCAAATTGGTTAATAGTCCAGGACGGTCGTAGTAAGTAGTCAGTTATTTAAGTAGGGGCCAGGGCTCTTTTCGGAAATTTTATAAATTACAAATTTTTCAGATACATAAAGCTATCTGCATAAGCATCCAGATCCAGAAGTCAGACAATGTCTACCATATGTTTTGAAAATCGCTTGATCCCAACTCAAAAAAAAAAAACCTCCAACACGCCAGCAGTTCCTCGCTTTTTTGTGTTTTTGAGGTTATGTAAAAGCCCTGACGTAAAAGGGTCCTTATGAAACACGATTTCGGATTTAGCGATCCAAAAACAGACGGCAGACTATTATCGTCCGAAGCTAAAAATTTTTATTTTTCGTATAGGTCATTATACCATAGCCTCATGCTCACTATAAAAAATATTATTAGGTCGGTTGCTGGATCCGAAGATAAACGCCAAAATAACTAGTTTTATATGGTAATTCCTAATATAAGAAACTCGGGTACAACATAGTACGGTCAAGAAGTGAAAAAATTGGTTCACGTAGCATGGGTACAGCCCCTTACATTTACTTAAAACTTTGGGGCAGCAAAATTAATCAATTTAACCAAAGAACAGAAGAGAAGATCAAACAACACGAACAATTAGTTTGTGGGAAAGTCTTAAGTTCTACTTCCTTAAATATATTCAGTTTTTAAGCATGTCTCATCACGCAATATAGCGAGATGCAAATCGGTTTAATAATTATTTCCAACTTCGCTTAAAGCTCGATTTAAGCTACCAGAATTAAATTCAATTAAGTGAATAATTTGAATTCGGCTTAAAAATTTGAAAAGCGAACGCTTTATAGCTTGGAAAGATCAGGAATGTTTACCTTATACACTAATATTTACCATCCCATTAAAAACTCAAATCTCAAAGCGAAAGCTAGTAAGTTTCGAGAACAGGAATTTGTATTTTTATCATTTTGAAACATTTTTTAAAGTTGTCGGAAGAAAAAGTGAATTGTGAGTGAAAGATTATCGATGGTATTTTCCAGTACGCTACATTCTTAATGACAAATTCAACATACTCTCTTGTAGGGTATAGCTTAAAGGGCTAAAAGAATAACAACCATAACCAGCATCAGCATCCGAACAGAACTAAAATAAAATAAAACTTGGACATGCAATTTTATAGCAGAATGTTTCTGTTGGCCAAAGAGCAACCGACAGCAGCCGCACGCATCCCCCCGTCCAAAACATGCTCCCCAGCGTTACCCTTGTGCCTAGCTCACGAGCTGGTTTATGGTGGGGAGCACCCCTTGCTTGATCAATCGTTTTGTGATACATATAACAAAAAACACCGTAAAACAAATATGAAAAAAAAAAACGCCAACATTTTTTCCATTAACCGACTCCTCCGACCGTAAGGCTCACGCGATTGCTGTAAGCTCGGAGCAGCGCGGAGCGGGCCAAAAGCAGAGAGATGGCGTTGTGGTAGCTGGCGTCTCATATAAAGCGGCTTGAAATGAAAAGGCACGCGGTGGCAATAACAAATAAAGGCCATTCTTGTTTTCCCTTTTTGCAACCAACATGTGGAACATGGGGAAATCAGACGACGAAGATGAATGGGCATTCAATTATTTTGTAATTCATAATTTTACTGATGTTATTTTTAGCAGACAATGCAACGCAATAAATAACAGTTTAAAAGTTATCATCAAAAGAAAAATGTACCTATATGTAGTTGGTATACCAACTAGTCGAAACTGGTGAAATCGAGACGTGCAAAATACGTTTCATACTACGCTTTAATTAGCGTGAGTCTAAAATTTAAAGAATCTCTAATCAGCTTTGGCATGCTTCAAAAACCTTAGCAAGCATAACAAATCTAGCGTCGTCTAAGCATTTCCAACAATAATTTATCTAAATTCACGGTAATTAAGCAATTCTAGCAGCATATTAAGTTAAGGAACTATATTATATCATAAGTTTTGCTGACGAAATTTAGAATGGAACACACCCTAGCTTTATTTGATGCACGCGCCATTTTGATTTTCTTCGAATACCGTGAAATATGTTGGAAGAAGGGCCTCTTCTTACATAATAGACTTCAACGTTCTATGACTTAGAATGATTCGTTCCTTAACCGTATGCTATAGTCACACCAGTTTGGGTGTAATGAGGACCGCAGAGAGAAAATCCGGGCGCGGGGATGAATGTACCGACACTTTTAGTACACCTTTAAATTGAATTATGACAGCCTGAGAAAACACCTGGTCCGGGGGAATCCCACCGCTTTCCATCGGACCAGAATATAATCAAGAAGTTGATCCACAAAGCCGGGTGGATGCAAACCTCCTTTATTGGTTTGGTTAGGTTAGGTTAGGGCGGCAGTTGCGACTGACATCCTAACTCACTTAGGCCAAGGATAGGTCCGTTGCCCACAGTTGAGAAGTCCCCTGTAAAAGGTGAGGAAGCCATCCGGCTGCCTGAATAAACCTTAAAAGGCATTTTGGACTCTGTTCACAGAGCTGAGATAAATCGTCTAGAAAGTGTGACTGTAGGAACCTAAATATTTTACTGCCCAGTCCAGGGCAGTGTCAGAAGAAGTGTTCCACCGTCTCCAGCTTCACCTCATCGCCACAGCTTCTACAGAAGTCATGGTGGGGAGCATTCAAACTGGATGCGTGGTTTCCTACCAACCAGTGTCCCGTGATGGCACGGATAACAGATGAGCACTAGGCTCTATTCAGACAACAATGTTTTTTGGTTCTTCTTCTGCAGTATGTCGGTTCAAGTCCAGACAAATGTATGAAGCTTGTGACAAAAGGGATTATACTAGACGGAAAGATCAAAAACTAGAAGGACTAGGGGAACACCTCTTTGTGTAATGCAAGAAGTCAGGCTTTTTTAGATCTTGATTCCTCCCCTACAGTAGCGCGTTGTGGCAAGGCGCGTTGTCGACTATGTCTGGACGAACGAGAAGGTCGCGTTCAAATAAATTCGAGCATTAAAAGTTCATCCAAGGGATATAAACTGGCTGTGAGGCACAACAGGATCAACTTCAAAAGCAATATAAACATGAATTCGACCCTTGACTTGTTCATTCTGGATTTCTTTGGCGTTTTGTCTCAGTCGCGGTTTTCCTGACTTTGACACTGAATTCCATGGCGTTGTTCCGCTCGAGACTTTTTTCTATCTCAAATCGCGACGACACTTTTTAAAAGTCATTCACAGAAATCGGCGCGATCACTCTTGTTTCTTCGAGTAGAAGAAACGCTACCAAGTACAAATGGTTCGATCGCACTCAAGGGCTCCATTCGCGCAACAGAAATTTAGTTCCACTACTTTTTTGATCCTACACTAGTTCGTTTGAATCAAATCTACAAAGCATGCATTCACATAACAATTCTAAAAGAGCGCATGTATAAATCATAAATATATGAGTTAAATCTTAAAAGTATTAAATTGTGTTTATAACTTCAACCTAGTGCTACAGTCCTTCGGCTTGAGACATCTCCATTAGATTAAATAGCACAATCCAGTCGGGACATTCTCAAATTGGAGGGATTCTGAAAGTCAGGTTTTGAAAAGCCTCCTTTCTTTGTGACTCTGAATGTTATACAAAATGGCCTGAATGCAAATGCTCGTTAATAACACAGGACTTATTTTAGGATTTAGTTTATTTTTTCTTCCCCGTAAAAGGGTTCCTCACAGTAAGGTGGGGCGCTGCAACAAAAGGTATTTTGAACCATACTCTTAAGTACGCAAAGCAAAAGACTTTCCGCACGAATAGCAGTAGGTCTTTTGTTGGTATTGACCTGAGATGGAAGGGACTTATCCGTTCTTTTCCCATGTGACAGGCTCTGTCCAATACCAGCGCTGGGAAGTCACAGAGAATATGTCTGGTGGTTTCATCGTCTTCTAGACAGAGCCTGCACTCTGAAGAGTCCGATAGGCCAATTTTCTGTAGATGGTATCTAACAGTGTGGCCAGATAAGTAAGCTACCAGGAGCTTTAGGTCCGCTCTGCCAAGACCTTTTGTCTTCATCGCATCCAGAGGTTTGACAAGCACTTTTGCTTGACGAAGCCCCGGAAGGGAGAGCCAGTATTTCCTATGTTCACCTGCGACCCATTTGTTTATCATAGTTTTGATCGTGGACCAACCAATACCACAAAACGGCGCAGGAGATGTAGTCAGGGTGGAGGCACCCTGTCGTGCTGGATTGTCAGCGATCGTGTTACCATCCACTCCCGAGAGTTCAGGCACCCAACATAGCACGACTTTGTTTCGGGCGAGCAGGGTTAGTTCATTATACAGAAAAATTCTAAAAGGAATATTGTAGATGAATTCGTTTTAAGGATGTTCGACAGCACTACTTTTGATTTTGCTAGGAAAACCCAGTTGTATCAATTTCGATAAGGTAAGATCAAGGCATGGCTAGCTCAAAGACGCTATTTGCCCAAATAGTTCAATAAATAATTCAAGACACCGCCGCTCATATTCTGGCTGTTATCTGCAGCTCCCTATTCTCTTCGAATAGAGATTCCATGCCCCGCCCACGGGCGACTGATAAATTAGTCAGTCATGGAATTATTATAACAATTGGTTCAATTTTACAAATCAATGTTACTAAAGACCCAACAGAAAGCCAAGAATCACTTCTGAAACAAACTAAGAATGAAGTCATAGATAAACTAGAAAATCTTCATATTGTTGTTTGCGAAAGTTTTACGCAAGGGGCCGTCGATTGAAGATCATCAATCCTTGTGGTACAGCATCGTAACATTAATACAGCTAATGAAATGGTTACGTTAAATAAACATCTGGTAATATCTGTTTGAACGAAAAATCTTTAGACAAAAATGGTGAAGGAAGACGGCGAGAGAGGGCTCTATTCCCCACATTAGTGGTGGAGGCAAGGGTATAGGCAGAGGCGACTAGTAGAACTTGCTCAATTAGGACGGCATAGGCGAAAGATTTGTTATGGTTAGTCACGAAAAATACCCTATGCTCCACTAGGAGTATTGGAACAAAGAAAAAATTAAGAATAAATATATCTAAAAAGTCATAAATGAGCTAAATATTCCAGAGCTAACTCATAGATAATCAGATTTGTAGCATAAACAATTGCGCCAGCTGCCGATAAATGTCATCCAGTTAATGATAATTAACTTATGCTTATCATGACAAAATGTCTCCTAAAGTAACCAAGTTTTGACATAAATATACTAAACAATTTATGAAACTTGTATTTATTTATTGATTTTAAGATTGCAAGATTGACTTTTTGCACATTTTCCAGGCCATAAACCCAAAAACCGGTCTTAACCCGCTGGCCTGGACTGCTCCAAACATGCTGTGAGACTTTATCTTAATTAAAAGCTATGTTTAAGTATGGACAGTCGAGCCTTATTTATGTGTAAAAGCGAACAGCTGCTGTTTGGAGATATTATAAAAAATATGTAGCTTAAAATTAGGTCAATTAAAACTTAAGTAAAGATTACCAACCTGACGGCTGCACTTTAATAATCCAATAGTGTAGTAGTAGTGGGTGTATATAATCCAAATACTAAAGGTGGTCAAACTCGGCACAAGGAGGAACAAGTTGAAATTATAAAAAGGTTTTATGCGAAATTATTATTAGGAGACGCCACGTTTTGTGGGAAAGTTTTTGGCAAAATTAGGCTGAGAAGCGTAGAGCAGGCGCCAGTGTGTGACGTCACACGCTTTCAAATTAAATACACTTAAACTCATAAAGATTTTGAGGCACTTTTTAAAACAATCGAACACATTGCACTAACTGCAGAGCTTTAGCTACTTTGATTTAATTTTAGTAGTAGTTAAGCAACGGCAGGGGTATCCGAAATTTATTTTTTTTATTTAATTATAATTTTGTTGTATATATTTTATATTTTTTGCTTTTTAAGCTTAAGAGCACAAATGGAATATCAACTTAATTTGGTTGTGATATTTATTTTTTCTTTTATATATTATATAGACTGGTATTTCAGCTGTTTTATTTATTGAGCAAACTAGAACGGGTTGATATTGTTTGTGGTTGTTGTTGTTGATTATTATTGTTGTGTTGTTGTTGTTGTTGTGACAGTTGTAGTTGTTGTTTTTGATGTCATGCTGCTGCTGCTTCTGCCGCTGCAAACAAACGTGCAGCTTTCGCTATATATATTTTGTTGTATATTATAAATTTTTGCAATTTACAAATTTCTAGATATATTTTGATACTTTGTATAAACATTCACTAAATACAACGCCTCGTTTTGGTTTCAGGGCCACTTAGGCTTTGTTGTTGTTGCTGCTGCTGTTGGTCGCTGCTGCTGCAGAGCGGCGACAATGACGCCGGCGGCCATAATGCGCGTTCACTGCTGCTGCTGCGACACCATTTTAGCGAGCTCCATGCGTTGGATGCCCCACGTCGACAAGGCTAAGTATGCGTGTGCACTGACGTCGACGGCGACGTCAACAGCGGCTTTGGCAGCAGCTGCAGCAGCGGCAGCCAGCTGGTTGCAATAATTATCACGAGTAAATTCACACACAAATTGATTTCGTCGACCTTGTGGCAAACGCTTTAAAAATAGTATTTACTCGAGACTTAATTTTTATTTTTTTTTTGCGACAACGACAACGACAGCGGCAGCAGCGTCAGCGGCGCCAACTTGGAGCTCTTAGAGCGTTTATCCAATTGTTTGCGTTCGCATTCGTTGTGCTGTTGCTGCTACTGCGGGCTTTGTGGCGTATTTAATATTTTGAGTAACATATGCACGGACGTCTTGTGCAAGCGCGTTTTCACTTTAACTATTTGTTATAATTTTTTGTTTTATATTTATAAGAATTTTATTAAATATTCTATAAATCGGCGGAGCTATTACGACGAATGTATCGGCAGCGCAAGATAATTGCAGTAAAAAAAGAAACAGTGCTGCCACAGCAGACGGTTGCCACATAATTTTAAAACGTAGTTGCCAGTGTCGCCAAGTGTATCGACTATCGATAAGAGTTATATATCGGCCGCGTTGAACGTAAGTAAAGTAGTCAAAAAACAGATTTAAGCACACTTTTATATTTAAGAACTAGAGAAACAAAACAAAAATAAAGCAGCTGCATTAAATTTTTAAGCCATAAGCAATTACTGCTAATTTGGCGCTTAGTTTTGGTTTATCAGTGTTGCAAAACACGCAGCCATCATGCGATGGGTACATCGATTAACTGCGTTGTATCGATATTTGGCACTTGTGTCGAGTACTTGCGGTCATATCGTTTGCAAGCCTACAAACGGTTACTTTAGTTAGCCCGCGCAACCCATTTCAAAAAACAATTTTTTACTTGAAGACAATTTAAAATAAAAGTTTTAATGAAACACTCAAACACGTAATATATATATGATAAGTTGTTATTTAACAAAATACATAATAAAACGGAATTTAAAGAAAAAAATTAAGTTAAACAAAACTTTTATCTATCAAAGAGACATAGACAATTTTCTTTTTGAATTTCAAAGCAAAAAGTTGATAATGATTTTATTTAACAAAAATATAAAATAAAACGGACTTAATTTAAAAAAATTAAGTAAAAAAAACGTTTATGCATCAAAGAAACATTTAAATTTTAAATTTGAAAACTCAGATATTCAAACGAACTATAACGTCGGGCCTAAATACGCACATTTTTCCCAAAGAATTTAAAGTATTTTTCTAGTAAATATTTTTGACACTTTGACAATCAGATTCACAGGTTAGATTGCAATCTCTACATTGTTCTCCCTCAATTTTTATTTGAAATCTCCTTAAATTGCAGGATTCTATCGTTTCTAAATATATATCTAGTACACCAACTATTTTACTTTCATTTTAACATGGTTAAAAAGAAATTTCTTCCGAATACCCTTATTTATTTAGCTGAAAAAATAAAGATTGGCCACTAAAAGATAAATTAATACATATTCGCATTTGTATTTATAAGTAGAGTGCTCTGCTCAAGTTCGCTTCCCAGCAAATATTAAAAGAGATTTCCTGCCCCAAGCCTAATTCCAAAATGCTCCGTAAAACGAAGCAGAAATGAAAATAAAGAGAGGCATCAAAAAATTATACCTATATATTGCACTAAGGAATATTTTTTTAAATTATAAGATAGTTCCGGGTTAGTATTTTATGGAGGCTACCTCTTACTTATGTCAGGTTTGGGAGGTAATCCCGCCCAGGTTAGTATTTTATGGAGGCTACCTCTTACTTAAGTTAGGCTTGTGCGGTAATCCCGTCCGCCAGGATTTTAGCTTTTATTTTTAGGTTGTAAATCGACCCGTTGTCTTACCTTTGAAACTAAGTACCCATTTATAAAGAACTCGTGGAAAAAGTTGAGAGATGAAGTGTACAATCCATTTGGGACTATTTAAAGCTTTTAGGACACATCTAGTGCCACTCTGAAGTTTTCAGTCTAGTTTTCTAATCAAGAGTATTTTATGGAATTGAGTACATACTGTCATACTTGTTTAGGAAATTGGTTGTACGCTTTCCCACCGGTTCTCGATTTTAAGTCCCAAAAATATTCTCTCCGATTTTGATAGTTTTTTACAAGGCAAATATTTTTAACTGGTAAAATTTACAATGGGAGGCACTAAAAACTAAAAATGTTCCAGAGAAACTGATAGACGCTATTAAAAATGTCTATGACAAGCCGACTGGGAAAGTAAGACTAGAGGGCGAGAAGTCAGAAGTATTTGAAATATGCAAAGGATTAAAGCAAGAAGACAGTCTTAGCCCACTACTGTTCATCTTATGCATGGATATAATATATAATTCCTTGTTAGACCCCTTGGAGGAGGGGCATAGGGGATCTCTATTAATAACTGTTCGAACAGAACAGGGACCTACAGTTTATAGCCGAATCCGAACGGCGGTGTCTTTAATTAATAGAGACTTTCATGGCAAATAGCGTCTTTGAGCTAGCGATGCCAGCGCTAGGCAAATGCACCAGTGCTACTGCGGGGAATCGAACCACCGACCTTCGGTTTTAGATGCGAGTACGCTACCACTTAAGCCACCGACGGCCATGGATGAAATAGCTAAATCGTGAAAGAGGCAAACAGAAAAACAAAGATTGGGAACTGGAGACTTCAACCCATCTACCTGCAATTCCTATTATATGCGGACGATATTGTTATCATAGCAAACAATCCGGAAAGGCTACGAAATGCATTAGAGAAGTGGTCCAACAATCTAAAAAGAAAGGGAATGGAGGTCAATCTAACCAAGAGCAAAGTAATGTGGGTCTCTAAAGAGGATAGGTCGACAGTGAATCTGCATATAACATGCAAAGGCAGAGAATTAGAGAGAGAGTTGAATCCTATGAATACCTCGGTTAGCTATAAGGGACAAATAGACCAAGAAGTGCTAAGCCGGACCAAGAAAGCGGTCTCAGCGTACTATCAGATAAGTAGCACAATAGTGGGTAAACGAGAGATAAGCACAAAAACAAAACTGAAGCTTTGCAACACTGTTATAGTACCAATAGCATTGTACGGTATCGAGTGTTTACCGCTATTAGAAAAACATCTGAGTAAATTTCAGGAAACAGAAAGTAAGTACGTACGAGGGGTCGCGGGAAAACCCAGGAGGTCAGAAATGAAAGAATACGTTCAGAAGTAGGGCACAAGAAGTCGATTGTACAAGAAATCGAGGAGATCCATCGATCGGATGGACGAGTCAAGAAAAGCCAAACAGGTACTGGAAATGAGAACGGCAGGGAATGCACCGAGAGGAAGACCCCGAAAAACTTGGGAAAATCGCATCCAGGGTGTGGGAAGCATGAGTTACAGAACCCTGGCAGAGATGAGAAGAGAGTGCCGGGACCGACCTAATTGGAGAAGATGGATATCCCGAAGCTACCCCAACGCCTAACAGAAAATGGGGATTAAAGAAGAAGAAGAAGAAAATTAACAATCATCTCTCTCACACATGGGAAAATAATCTCAATCCAAGAGTTTGGTTTAAGAAATCCAAGAGATCGGTTTTAGAATTCAAAATTAGGCAAACACTGAAAGCTGTGTAGCAATTTTAAAAATTATGCTCTCCAGATTTGTTGTTTGGATGATTGAAATCATCTCACCCCCATTGGATGCTGAAAACTTGAGTTCTTGAAATCGAAAAAAAATAAGCCGAATTTCATGAAGTGCATTAAAAAGAAACATTGCCGAATACTTAATATTTTCAAAAAAGAAATAAAAAAGTAAGAAATAAAAAAATTTTGGAACTTAAGTTGAAACATGTTAACATTTATTGACTACGTAATATCTGCTGCAGAGATACGTTTTACAGGTACTTAGGCTAGTTGCTCCTTCGTTTCGCGATTATTGTACGCTTGTCTATATACATGAGAATTGGGCCGAACTGCTGTTTGCAGTATATACATATAGTATATAGTTTGTATATATATGTCTGTATGTTGTGTATAACGTGTAACGCTTATATATAAATAAACTAATAAATACTAGAAGGTTAGGTGTAGCATTATAATAAATACATTTGAGTTCAGTTTATGTACTATTTATATATTAGCTAATAGATAAGTAACCGATTTAAGTAGCTGCTGTTTACATATCATATATCATATATATCATATACTTTTGATTATACGCATAATTTCCAGAAAAAAAATCACACACACTACTACATATGTTGTATTTTAGAAATATAGATATATGTATATATGTATATTATATTTATATATAATTAGTTGGTATTATTGTTAATGTTCTTCTTACAATGCTTGTAAATATTTTTTTTAGTATATAAGTATATACTATGCATAAGGTATACAGTAAAGTCTTAGGCGAAGTAAATAGCACTTGAAAGTCGTAGTATGGGCGACCCCATAGTATATAGTATAGTATAGTATATAGTAATAGATAGTGTTAACAGTTCATAAGCTTATATCCATAAAATACTTTAGTAAAGATAGTTGCTAAGATGCTTGGAACCGCATGGGCTACAAAAAAGATCAAATCAAATCATCATCGCACGCTATGTTACCTTATCTAGTTAGGATAAAGTAAAATCTGTGTCATATTTTTTGAAAATATTTGGTTTGTTCCCTCTAGTTTATGGTCTAAGTTATGAATGGTTGTTAGTTTTATAAAGTCTCAGACAAGCGGCACGCACACCCATTCCATCAGCCGGAACAGCAGCGAGCACAACCAATTCTAGGCAGCCGTTGTAACCTTTGGTGCTGCGCCAGCTGCAGCTGTTGCGCCCGCTGCTGCTCCAGCTGCTGCAGAAGTGGATGCGGCTGTAGCCTCATCCAGTTGCAGCGACTGCTCCTCAAATACGCTCTGAGCACAGTCGGAGCTGCCGCCATCGATGCTGCTGCTGCCCGATTGGCTGGTACGCAGTTCAGGGGGCAGATAGATTTTGACCACGCTTGTGATTTTAACCCGGCAATTTGGACAGTTGTTGCATCTACAATATTAACAAAAAAGACCAAGATTAATAACGTGCTCATTCCTAGCATTTCGTGGCTTGACTTACCTAGCCGCACACTGTGCACATGCTATGACGTGACAGCACGGATTGAACATTGTGTTGATCGCACGATCCATGCATATTTTACAGGTCATTGCCTCGGAAATGCGCGTGTCCACGCAACGCTCAATCGCCGCCTCACGTGCCTCCTTCTCGCGTATAGCCAAATCTATCTTGCCAGCCATGGAACCAACGCCGTATCCGCTGCAAGCGGCGCCATCAATAGCAGCAACGGCATCGATCGCTGCCTCGCCCACAGACTGTGCTGCACTGCAGCTACCACTGGCGGTCAGCTCCACGCCACGTTCGTGCAACTTGCGGCGTGCCTGATCATGCACCTCACGGCAAGTGTGCTGTATATCGAATACATAGCGCTTGCCCAGCTCCGTATCCTCCTTGAACATGGACGCTATGGTGCCTTTGAGATCGCGTGTAAACTGATTGGTTACCACACCGCGCACCTTGTCGCATACATAAAATGCATGACGTTCGGTTATCGAGCGATAGAGTCCTGCAGCAATTTGCTGCTTGGGCAGCTTGATTTCCAGCTCTTTGCGATCATTATGATCGTCCACATACTCCAGCTTAAAGGTGCGGCGCAGCGACTTGGCTGCTGCAATGGCGCTGAAGGGAATGCTGCAATAGAAGAGTTTGTAATTAGTGCCACTGCTTTAAGGGCTTGAACTTTCCGAGACCTACCTTTGATTTTCTTCCCCGCGTGTGACTGTAATGCCATGTGCGCCCACGGCTATGTCGCAGCGTTGAGCGCTTTCATTTGTGGTAACACCGCTAAAGAACTCCTCGGCATAGCCGGGCAGCTCTTGTATTTCCTGCAGCAGCCAATACATAGCCGATTTGGCGGTCATGCCCAGTTTGGCCAATTTGCTGTGCTCCTCGGCTATGAGACGTAGATATTCTTTGGGCGGTTCGGTGCCATATTCGCTTGTGGGCAAGATCAGGTAGTTTTCGTAGATACGCAGCGCGCTGGCAGCCAGACGCTCCTCCAGGCCTATGCTTTGATGGCTGGGACTCAAAGCCGAATGATGGCTGCTATTGCTGGGACTAGTTGAGCTGGACGTAGAATTGGCGGCCAAATTGCTGGACGCCACGCTGGGCGAATGTGATGGCGATGGCTGGGATTGTATGGACGAAGCGTTGGAGGCAGGACTGCTGTTGCCATGACTGCCTGTTACTGTGGGCGCTGACAGTGAGTAAGAGTGTGTGGCCAAAGCGCCTACAGCCGGAGAGCTGCTCAAGGCTGTGGCCTGTTGCAGTTGCTGCTGCTGCTGTTGCTCAATATGCTCCACCGAGCGCTGCTTGGAGAGACGACGCTTCTTGAATGACAACACATACTCCTTGTCATGACGCTCCTTGGGCGGCTGCTGCTGCAGCTGCTGTGATTGTTGCTGCTGCTTCAGCAGCTCCAGCTCGCTTCTCAAACGCATGGGACACTCGGCGCGCAACGCCTGCTCGTTAAAACGTAGACCATCCGCTTGGCAGAGCAGCGCCGACAGCTTGGCTGCATTGCTCCAATCGCGCGCATTAAGACGTCCTTCCAAGAGATCCACCTTGGCCTGCATGAAGAACAAGTTGCGCACGCTATCTTGGAGTATGAAATGCACGGGCACCCAGAACTTGACGCGTAGTGCCAACATCAATTGTATGCCGCTGCTGCTGCTGCCTCTGTCGCAGGACAGACGATTGCGCAAATTGATCCATTGACGTGTGCGCGATTCCTTTTGGTTGGGCGTCCAGTGCTCCAGGCCAAAGTATTCCATTTCACAGATAATGCCCAAAGCCTTGCACACCTGCAACAGAGTAAAGGTAATTAATGAATTTTGCAGTCAAGCTAAATCGAGTTTTGTGCAACGTGAGTAGCATTCGAGGGCGGTTTGAAAAGTTAAAATTTGGTTTATTTACATTGGATCATGTGCTCAACCATGTGATCAATTCCAAAAAGGCATTGATGATGCTTAATCCCAACTCGAAAGAGTTTTTGAGAAGTTTGGCAAAAATTAACGCAACCTATTAAAAACCAGAAACAGTGGAATCAGAGTTCTCTAGAGAATAGCTCTATTCAGAGCAAAGAGTTCTCCCTGCACAATAAAAAGCCAAAGGGGGTTGTTAACGTATCCCCATATATTTCAATGAAACCCCAGCGACAATTAACTGATTCCAAATCTGAAGCAATATCTCATTTTAGTCAACACTTACAGAAACGCCAACGTTGAGGACCCTGGGAAAATCTATTGGAAGTAATACAAAATTGGAGCTACAAGAACACCATGTTGAGCTATAAAATACTGTCGTGTCATTGTCGCAGCTTACTGCCCTCGCATTATGGCCATCACTTTCCAGGCCACAGCTGCAGCTACAGCTCCCAGACATAAAGTCTATCCAAACTGTCCAGCTGTCTATCAGCTTGTCGGTTAAGTCGACTGCATTTCGACTTTGGCTTTGTCAACGCATTCGTTATCCTGACAATGCACAATGTACGGGCTGAAAACACCGCCCCGCCTCCGCCATCAACGACGACCATCGACCGCAATCCAACTCCCAACACCCGCTTGAATGGGTTTGGGTATTGGGTTATGCTTGGGACATGTCTGCTTATTCAAAATATTTGCTTATGCAATGTACGTGTCATCATTTGGAACGAATTCAAATGTTTGAAGTATGTCAACGACAACAGCAGCAATATCAACAGCAATAACATAACCAAATGCAACGACGACCAAGTCCCAGAGTAAGCCGAATGTGGAACATGACGAATGTGGTATACACTATGGGTATATGTTAAACAATTGAAACTCTATGGGACATTGGGAATCTTAATCTAATCGTATCATGGGTGTTTTATATGCACTGTATTTTGAGTCAAGATCTTAGTCTGTTTCTGGAAATAAAAACCCATAACCCAACCGAACTAAATCTAATCCCAGCATTTGGCCGGCTTAATCATAATTAGGAGTTTATTCAGAGCTTTTCAACCAGTAATCAGTATAATCAGAGCGTTGTCCAGCAGGTTCACCACCAACCCCAATCCTAACGGCCTTACACACTTCGTCACAATTCGAATATACCCTTTCCCAAGCTTCTATGCAGTACTTAGTCATAACAAGTCTCAACGCCTTCCTGCTACAACATTCCTCCTGCTGTTACGACTAATGTTTATGTTGATGATTACGTTTTGTACTGATAATAATGACGTTGACGTTGGTTTATTATAACAGCAATTTAAATAGGAATGCCTTTGCTGTTTTCCCCATTCCGATTCCCATTCCCGTGGCCCGTCGTTCCCATCAGGTGCTGGTTGACAGTTGTCACACTGCCAGTTGTGAGGAGGCGTGGGTAACAAAATTGAAATTAGAAAATAACAACTTTCAAGGAAACGGAACTAATGTTCATGGCCCACTGTTACTTCCAACAGACTGCTGCACTCTTTATAATGAGTAACCAAGGCAACAAGTTGCATGCCCCAACTAACATATACTATACTCTCCTTGTACATAACTAAGCCAGCAGCACGCATCAACGCGTTGTGCAGAGATTATATAGAGAGCCTGCCACACCGGCCCGGCCCTGGCATTCTACGGATTTTCACTTTCTAATTAGGCAACCGCATAATGCAAGGCCAACCCCAAAGGAGCAGCAACTGAAATAAACATTTCCGTGAAAACTATCCGAGCAAGTTTTCCATATATGCACTTTGGGGAGCAACTAAGCCTCTCGAGCATAGCATGAAGTTTAAGATTTTGCTTAAAACTTAAATAAGTTTAATTATTTGTGTAAAGTTTTTAAATTGTTGCAGAAATTAAACTGAATTTTAAAATTAACGAATTTAGTGCTTCATTTTCGTTTTGCCTATTACATTTAATTTATTAAAACTTTAACCAAAGTAAAAAATACATTTTAGTAAAGCTCACTTTACAATCTTAAAAATATATTGCAGCTCTAGGCTGGTATCATCGGGCAGATCAGTGCAGTGGACGGCATTCAACGCCTTGGAGACGCCATATTTGCCGCGTAATGTATGCGGACGCAGCAGCTTGGCAATTTCAGGATCCATAGGTCCACAGAGTTGGCGAAACTCCGCGTGTGCATCTTTCTTAGGATCAGTGCTTTGAATTTCTAGGCACATGCACGGTCCACTAGCCAGCTCTGCCACCATCGATATATATTCCGGCAGCACGCTACGATAGACTTCATGGAACTCCTCACAATTGATGCGAGGCATTAGAATCATGCGCATGGCGGTTATTTTGAAACCATTTTCCATAATATCATTAACAATGTGTCCCAGATGACCGTTCTTTATGGCATGCGACTTGATAATACCCAATGTAGAGTTAGTATAAAGGCAATCCTTAAATATTTGACGCGGTGGATTAAAAAAAATTCCAAATCCCTAAGCACAGCAGCATCGTTTGTGGAGCAATAGAAACCATCGTGGGTTTGTGTACGTGTAAAGAATTCCTCCAAAGGAGCAGGCACAATGTTGTCCTTATTCTTACGGTTTTTCACTGCGTTCCAGATTTCTACAACACGATCGCCAATTATTTCCAGTCCAATTACAGTGCCAACTAACATTTCGTTCATAAGCGGAGAAAGCTGCGTATCATTTTTATCCAGGTTGACACGAAATTGGCTAATAGTCTTTGGCGTAAAGGCCACCATAGCACCCTGGTTTACGGACATACGGCTGTCGACAATACTGATAAGTAGTTGACCCAAGTGTTTGCTCCAAAAGCTGTACTTGAGCAGCACAAAACCCCTCTTGCGAAATCTGGCCAAACAGCTATGCGTATACTCATCCCCATAGTCAATTATATTAAATTGGCGTCCAAACACATTGATCTTGGAGCCGACATAGAAATCACGTTTGGAAAGTTGCGTCATTACGGTGCGTTTTAGAAAAACTTTCCGAGTGCGTGGATCGATGGCCTCCAAAGTATTGTCCGCAACGTAAAAAGATATAAGAAATTTACGCACAATGGATCCCTGATCGTAAAGCCATTCCGCGATAAACGAAAGGCGCGACATTTTTGCTCTCAGAAAGTGAATATGTTTATTGGATATTATTTATGTAAGTATTATAGTTATGGTTTAAGTGTTTACGTCTGTCTGCTTTGAAAAGATTTCAAAACATCAAGTGTTGACATAGAAATCTATGTTAACAACTTGAAGAGACCTCAGAGAAATACTTTTCTTAATTTTTTGGGGCGGCACTGGGTGCACTCGTCCTAGTTGCAGTTTATGACCCTGGAAATACGTGCCCATGCATGTAAATCGTAAAAATATGCCACTCTTAAGTTGGTTGCAGATTTTTTTTTTTGTTGCAACTTGGTTTCAGAAGCTCGCACAAACTTATTTGCAAACCCGAATCCAGGCTTATCCAGTATGTTCCGGATATTTGCAGTCTTGTTTAATACATACAAAGAAACTCTTAAGCTGCTTAAGGCTTTTGCGTCCATGTTTAAATGCTCTTAAATCATTTTTAACATACCATGTCATTCATACTCAAGGGTTGTGCCAGAAATCGCATGCAAATTTGCACTTAAGTTTAAATCTTTTACTAAAAATATATGCAAAGACTCTAGAGACCTGGATTTTCATAACTCCATATTGCGTGCAAGATTTTATTAGTTACTTCCAGGCGCTTATGTAATCTAATGTAATGTAGTCTAATGTTAAATGTATGTTAATGCCATGTTATCAGTTGTTATACATAAAGCGTTAAAAGAACCAATTCTATGGAACTGATTAAAAGTAAGATTAAGTTTTTACACTCATACAGATGGATATTAAAACGTCTTAAAGATATTTTTGGCAAATGGTGCTGGGAGAAAATTCGAAAAAAATTAAATATCAACTTTGTTGATTTTGGTTATAAGAGATTTCCAGCTAGCCACTTTTTATTTTCAGACAAATCGCTTCGTAAGATACGTTTGAAACACTAACAAAGCTTCTTTTGGCTTCTCACCGACGAATTGGAGTGCCAAGAAATTAATTCCAAAAAGATTTTTGATATAAAAAGATAAGATACCCCAATTCTGTTCAAGTTAAAAGAGGTTGCTGATAAACAAAAAAATTCAAGTTGTTTCCAAGAAAAATTCTACGCTTAGATAGATTAACATTAAAATTGACATTTAATTTAGTTTGCAAGAGATTTGTGGCGCATTACTACTTGTAATAAATTAAAAAAGATCTTAAAAAAAAAAGAGATTTAAGTCACTTTAAATATTTTAAAGCTGACAAAAATATTTTTGGATTTAAGCTGGTCAAGGATTAAATTGAAATTCCACACGCTGATAAATTGACGTTAAATTTGAGATTAAAAGAGATTTGCGCCACATCTCTGATTATGATAAGTTAAAATGATCTAGTCGTTGAAAAAAAGGAGAGATTTGTGATTGAAAGAGATTTGTGGTACAATCCTCAATAGTAGCTGCAAAAATGCAGTCGTTTTAAAATAGAGATTTGTTGTCGAAGTAAATTGTTACTGCCCTATTAATTATAATAATTGAGAAAATAATTTTGGCGCGTGATCACAAATTAAGCTCATTTTCATTCTAGGACGCTTAGTTTACGAGTTATAGCCATTTAAAGTTTTGGAAAAAAAAATTGGCGAGTGATACAAATTAAGCTCCTTTTCGCTCTAGGACGCTTAGTTTACGAGTTATAGCCATTTGAAGTTTGGAAACATTTTTTTTGCGGGTGATCACAAATTAAGATCCTTTTCGCTCTAGGACGTTTATATTACGAGTTATAATCATTTAAAGTAGGAGAAAAAAAATGTTGCCGGGTGATCACAAATTAAGCTCCTTTTCTCAAGATATTTGTGGCACATCACTTACTTACTTTTATAATAAATTTAAAACGCTCACAGAGATGTTTCCGATATATCGGCTAAAGACATCAACGCTGGCGCTGATTTGAATTTCGCTTGTAAGAGAGATTTCTGGCGCGCTCCGCCACACCGAAGAGTCTTCATTAGTTGCGTTTTGACTGCCATTGCCAGCGGTCCATAGCAAAGCTTTTCAATTGGTTGTGACAAAAGCGACACCCAAGCTTACATATAGCTATTGAGGTATGGTTGGTATGTGTATATGGTAACGACGACTATGGTGACGCGACCCTGAACGTAGTCCATACGCACTTGGTGTGACAAAAGAGACAAAAACTTCCGTGACAACCGCAAAGGGGAGGCGAATACGCAACGTGTGGCATGTCTCTCCTAGCCATGCCATAGATGCTGCCTAACAACCATTACAAGTTGCGGCTCTTTGTGGCAACGTCGTGTATGTAAATTGATCTGCGAACTTGATTAATTAATTGCAACCGAAACCACATCATCTGTCAGTCAAGCTTGTCAAAACTCAATTAGTTGGCATTGGTAACGGTAACTGCAGCTTTGTCATTTTCGTTTTTTTTTTCTTGTTAACGAGTTTGGTAGTTAGGAATCCTGGTTCGAGGAACTGGCTGGGAAGCTGTAAAAAGCTTTGCAACTGCTAGCAAAGGTCTTAACATTAAAATAATGAACGCGCTTGTGAAATGCTGCTCAAACGAATAGACGTCGGGTTTATCCCAAGCGGTTTCATTTATTTTTTTGTTGTTGTTGTCATCTTTCTTTATAAATAGCATTTCATGTACTAACCTACGCTAGCATCATGCTTATTAAAACCCATAGCAACAACGTGAAAATTCACATTTTATTCGACGTCGCAACGTAAAGCAAAAGCAAAAGTTCAAAGTCCATTAATTTGGATTTCGCTAAAATTAAATTAAACAAAAACCCGCTGCTCAACACTGGCGAATATCGGCCTGAAACGTGAACTTAATAATAACACAATCACAATACGATACAAGAAAAAACGTGTTTGCGAAGGGGTTCATAATAAAAGCGTAACAAAAGGTTTTTATATTTACGATTTTAAATGAAATCATGATGCAATCATAAACGACGACAAATTAGAATGAATGTCCCCCCAGCAAAGCTGGACTTGCAGCAATTAGCAGCCAAATGCTCTCTAATTAAAAACAACAGTGGCGTAGTTAGGGGGTTAGTAGTGTTGTAAAGAGTTTAAGATTGAAGATTTTACATCTACCCATAAGTATAAGAAAATTATGTTTTCGTATAGTCAACACCTTTGATATTAAGAGGAGAGGAAAGATTAAGAGAGACTTAAAGTCAACAAATTATAATCGGACTAAAATTGGTGTTAATTTGTAGAACATTGTTAATGACGATATGTCTTATCAAATTTCGGTTCCGATAAGTCTCTAATTTCAGAGAATTCTTTTATGTACGTTTCATAAATTTACGCGTAAAACACGAGAAACAGAAGAAATTCAATATATTTTATGACCTAGCGTAATCAGAAAAATTTTTTTATCAAAAGAATTTATGTTTTTTTGTATGTGTGGCACAGGTGTGGCACTTGTGTTGCCCCACCCAATAAATCGCCTTTCTTCGCTTCCCTCTGAAGTTACCAAGCTATTATTGCCAAAGCTGGTTATCATCTATTTCAAATTCGATCTTTAAAATTAACTATTAAATAGTTCTCTGATTTGACTTTATTTCCTCAACATACATTACTCGCAATATTCTTATATCAGCTTATTTAGTATACAGGTAACCCTCCTACAACGCGGGTTTCTATAACGCGTTTTCGCTACAAAGCGCTTCACAAAATGCGGAAATTTTTTTACGACGCTACTCCTACAACGCGATTTTTACGAACTGGGCAATTCTTACAATGAATTTGTGAATCCATCAATGAATTTTTATCCATTAATTTAAAAATACAAATTTTGGAACGACTTCAAAATCAAAAGAGGATAATTGATATTGCTAGATATTTAACTTAAATGAGTCATCAATAAGAACTATTCAAAAAAACGAAGGAAAAATTAGAAGTTCGGTAGCATCTGGATCCTCGCAGTCGCGAAAATAGCTGCCCGTCCTAGACCAAAGAAAATGGAACAATCGCTTACGGTGTGGATAGAAGATATAACGAAAAAACGATTGCCTTTAGATGGGAATGTAATCAAGCATAAAGCACTAAAAATATTTAATTATTTAAAGGAAATAGGACAATCGTCAATCGATGAAGACAACCATAAATTTTTAGCTTTTCACTAAAAAGAATCGAGAAAGTTTTAAATATGGCAAAGCAGTTTTAAGAATACATTTTGGAGAACGATCCTTTAAGGGATAGAGCAGCAATATTTAAACGAAATTTTCAAAACAGCCTAACTTCCCTATCAAGAAATTTACAAAGATTTACGAATTAAGAGCAAACAAACTTCATTAGAAGATTTTTTCAAACCAATACTCGATGAAAGAATGCCCGAATCTGATTGTGGATCAAGCTCAGATTTTGAACTTGTACGAACAAAACGTTCGAGACAAATCATAGTAAGTGATGAGGAGGAGTAGGAAGTTATGGTTCTATTTTTGCTTTAATTTATTAATTGAAGTTATTTCAACTTGAATATGTTACGTAGAATTGAAATTTTTAATTGTTTTTGTTTAAATAAAAGAAGTCTTATCAATCGAATTTTATTATTATCCAATTTTTTATAAAAAAATTTATTAATTTGGAACCAAACTCAGATTTTCGTATGGAGTTCATACACCCTACAACACGATTTCTTACAACGCGGCATTTTTTGGGAACCTATTCCTCGCGTTGTAGGAGGGTTACCTGTATTTCAAATTCGAACTTTAAAAACAATGATTAAATAGGTCTCTAATCTGACTATATTCCCTTCACATACAATACTCGCAATCTTCTTATATCAGCTTGTTTAATATAGTCATAAAAATGATGCGACAAACATTCAAAATAATACTCGTTCTGTGCCCTGTTGCACAAATTTATATCTGCCCCACTGGCAAGGACTAAGAGTAACAAAATTTGAACTGGCAATTGGAAGTAAACCTGCAGCTTCGGGGAGTCTTATTTAAATGCGACACTTTATTATGAACCTTTAGCACTTTACATTGTTATTGCACAGTATATAAAAAAAGGGGGGCGCAGTAAGCAAGAGATGTGTCATAAACTAAAGCAACAACAAAAACAAGTACATAATTAACATTTTACACGGTTGTTAAGAAAAATGCATAAAAATGTTGTTAAGAGCAATTTGTTTTTTTGTTTTACACAAGTTTACAGCAAAGAGCGAGCAGCAGCAGTCGCCAAAGAGCTGCAGCTGTTTTTCTTAGTTTTTAAGAGCGCCATTATTACAACGTGTCTATGTGTGTTTAAAAAAAAAACGTAAACAAGAGCGCGCCAGTGAGATACAAAAACTAAACCAAACAACAACAAAAAACGTGTAAACGTGAAGTAACTCTGATGAAGTGAGAGAGAGAACGTAGCGTGCGCTGGGCTGGCAGCATGCTTATGCTGTTGTGGCTGGCTGACTGGCTGATGAGTAGAAAACCCGACCGACCGTTGCCGTTGCATTGGACTTTGGACCAGCAAGTTTTGCCGAATGGACTTTGTACTCAAAGTCACTCGCACAGTGAGTGTTGCCGTTTGTTTAGCTGTCTGTTTGTTGTTGCTGCTGCTGCTGTTGCTTATTGCTTGTTGCTGCTGTTCTGTTTTGTTTTGTTTTTTCTATGTGTTGTGTTTTGTTTTTGTTGTGTTTATTTGTTGTTGTTGTTGTTGGCCCGGCGTTGATCGCTTTTGACTTTGCCTCAGGCGGCATAAAGCAAGCGGCACACACACTTGCACAATATTTGTGTTTAATTCGTTCTAATTAAAATCATTTTGTTACGGATATGAGGAAAATCTCTATATATGACTGACTTTACACAACTGTAAATTGCCACGCTGTCGAACTTTGACTGCATCACATGTGTATGTATGTGTATGGAAACATATGTTTGCTGATTGCATGCCCAGTTGCCAAAATTATGCATTTATATTTTATTCTGTGTTGCTTTGTGTCTTTGGTATTGAAATCTTCTTTGCTTTTGGGGCCTTACAAATCACAGACAATTTGTCGTCTTATAAGTCTAAGAGTCCAAAATGCGTTAGCCTTTATTGGGAGCATTTACCTTTTTAGCAAAGAAAGATATTCAGTCTCTTAGCAACACAAACGTGCAAAAGTTATTTATAGTCGTATATCATCAAATAATTTAATAATATATGAATAATTTTTCTTCATTATACATACATATGTACATATGTATACAAAATTTCTTTGGCATTTGTTAGCTCGTGTGCCGTTCGCCTTTTTTGTTTATTTGAACTTTAGTGGCGCTGAATTAATGTCATTTTTTAGTTTTTTTAGAATTTAAGCAAATTTGTTCTTGAATTGTTTTTATTTTTGTTTATTGTTTAAAAATATATATTTAAGAAAACCTCATCATTAGTTTTTGGAAAATTTAAACAATATTGGAGGAATTCACATTTTAGAGTAAAATCGCCTGCTGTACGATGACTTTAATGGCACACTGTATGTATTATTTAGTTATTGGTCTAATTCGAACAAAAATGTCGTAAATTAGTGTCATAAAAGCCAGCAGCTTTCAAATATTCTTGTTTAGATTCAGCAGTTGAGATTTTTCTTTAGTTAAAAATCGTTTCCAATCAAAGGTAAATGAACTTTTTGAAATTTTTTTAAAGCTAATTCTTTCTTTTGCGAACATTATTAGGCTCCCAAACAAAGAAAATTGTACGCCATTTTGGTGTGGCAAGCTTATACATAGGTGTATTATATAAATGTTTTGATATTGATATTGTAACTGATAGTCATATTTATAATATAAATTATTTATAAATTTAGCTCCCTTTTTGTATATTCTCATTTTTCCTAGTGGCATTGAAGTTGGTTTGGCTTAAGTGTGAGCTGCTTGACTCAAGCAACGTTCAAATGACGTCAGCAGGCGTCTATGCTTTGCACTTTGTACCGAAGCTAGTTGCAGAAGCAGGCGAAATGTGCATACTGTAATTGTGTATGTACAAATGTATGCACATATGTATGTCTCTGCGTGTGTGTGTGTGTAAGTATGTATTTAATATTTATGTGCTCTTATTGGAGCGTTGAAAGTCTGGTTTACAGTGTTATCATAGCAACTGAGTACGTAAATTAATGCATAAATACCAAGTATTTGTTATTGAACGCATTGAGGTGCAGTGAGGTGGAAGGCAAAACGCTTAATGATAATGTAAAGTGGAACAATATGATAACAATAACACAAGAGAGAAGAACGAACAGAAATCTCCTCAATGTATTGTTTGCTTGTGCAGCACATAAGAAAGTGCTTATTGGGAGCATTAAAATTTTTGTACTCTTAATTAAGCAAAGAATTTTAAAAGCGATTGCTTAAGAGATTTCCATCGAGTTTCGTATATCTCGTAATGGATTAGTCAAGATCGCATGAAAATATTGAAAGATCTAGACAAATATGATTCATTTTTTAGATCCCTTGACGTATGTTACACTGCCGCTCAACTGAATAGGTTCACGATTTCTCTAAGAGTTTTTGGATCATATCTTTTTAATTAATTGGCCGATTGTGATGAAATATATTTTATTTGATAGAAAATTTTATTGTTTATAATAAACAACAGTTAGCGGTCTCTAACATTAGTACAAATAATTATTTTTTTTTGTTTTCCATTAACATACCAAAATTTGACTGTTTATTTTGGCTCAACAGAATAGGTTCAAAAGATTCGAATAAGAAATAAAAATATAAAAAGTAATTATTCACAGTATGGTTTATTTTTAATAAAAATATATACTTTTCGCTATAATTTGGTAATTAGTATGCCCTCCTTATTTTAGTATAACTTCATAGATATCCAATTTGCAAAGATTTATAATAATTTTCTATAACTCCAAGAGAAATCTCTGTCCAGGCGTTTTTAATGGCGTCAATTAAGGACTCTGTGTCTTTAAATTGTCTCCCACCCTCATAAACTTTTCGAGACAATAGCGCCCAAACGTTTTCCATAATATTTAGGTCCAGGAGTATGGTGCCCACTCGAGCAATCTTACATTCTGGTCTGCATTCCACTGTTTTATCACTCTTGCAGTGTGAATGGGTGCGTTGTCATGCTGGAATGTTCATGGAAGCCCGTGAAACACATTGGAAAATAGTGGAAAACTCTTTTATAGTACAGTTTTGTACACATTTGCATTCATTTTTGATGAAACAAACTGCAGTTCACAAGTCCCATAATTGGATATGCTTCCCCACACCATTATTCTACCTGCACCAGAGTGGTGGCGACTTAAAACACATTATTCCTTTCGTAGGTGATGGAAGTAGTAATTATACCCTTCCGGACCATCCAGATTGAATTTTTTCTCTTCGGAAAACACGGCAGTGTTCCATTCCCACTTCCATGACATATGATCTTGAGCAAACCGAAGGCGTGCAGCTTTACGCACATCATTAAGAGATGGTTTTTTTTTTAATTTTCAACCTCCTCAAATGTTTAGCCCTACGAATTATGTGTTTTACAGTCGTCAGACTGGCCTTAACACCGCATGCTTCCTTGATTTTGGCAGCTGAGCGTGTTGAATTGGATGCAGTTCTAATTATATGTCTTCTGGCTGTTCCCGTTGTCGCGTATTTTGCACCTCCTTTTATGTTATTGCCATAGTTCGAGGTATTTCGAAGATAATTACTCACAACATTTTGACTTCGATCAAATTTTTTTTGCGATTTGACGGTGACTTAGACCATATTCGACATATCCTTCTATTCTACCTTTTTCAAAATGACTTAGTTGAGTTCCGCGGCCCATTTTACATAATAATAGGCTGCGATTCCTCTTAATTGATAAACACTTAAGAATTGACGTCTTTCAATTATGGCTGTCACTCACAAACTGAAGTCAAATACTATTGAACCTATTCTGTTGAGCCAAAATAAACAGTCAAATTTTGGTATGTTACTGGAAAACAAAAAAAATAATTATTTGTACTAATGTTAGAGACCGCTAACTGTTGTTTATTATAAACAATAAAATTTTCTATCAAATAAAATATATTTCATCACAATCGGCCAATTAATTAAAAAGATATGATCCAAAAACTTTTAGAGAAATCGTGAACCTATTCAGTTGAGCGGCAGTGTATAAACTGAAACTTAATTTCGCTTTCTGTATTAACATACGCATGTTAATATTTAAGTATATTTTATTGCCTAAAAATTTGGATTTGCTAAAGAAATTTTATAAATACAGGACGTCGAATAAAATTAGCCACGGGACAAAGTTTAAGGCCATTTCTAGTTTATTCGATAAAGAGAACTTAACAAACAGTAATTCTTAGAAGAAATCAATTAAAAGTTATTAATTAAATGCTGAAAAATTAAAGCAAGTATTAATTTCTAAACTAAATAGAGTAAAAACACGTTACCACTAAATTTTTCAACTCCTTCATATGGAACCAGTAAATCAAAGGTAGCTGAAGGTGCGACTAGCTAAAATATCAAGTAGTTCCAATCTTAAAACGATTAAAGGAAACTTCGTAAATAATCGAACCTATAGGAACCAAAAGTTTCGTTCTCTAAAGAATATAAAGGCACTTTAAACTATTAAAGTATTAGAATTCGTAGTTACAGAATGGAAAAAACGTAAGTTTCATGCTAATTTTGCTATAGAGCTAAAGGCATGAGGAGTTCCAGGGACATATTGATTTTATATGTTTACAATAAATAATAATAGAAATAATAATAGACACATATTCATGACAAGAACTACTCTTGATATTGCTTGGCTGGCTGATTTAAGTGTGTCCTAAACGAAAACTATTACAAAGAACTAGTAGTTCCAAAATTTGAATGATCAAATAGTCAAGCTTACTATGGTAAGGAACTTGAAATAGTCACTAAGTTAAAAAGCTAAAAAAAAAGAATTTACAAAGTAAACTAGTATTTTTTAAATGCAGCGGAATTTTCGTAGGTCTTGAAATGTGAACTTAATGCATAAGTAATTCCTAAATTAAAGCGCTTAAGAAACCATTCTAAAGATGAACTGGCATTTTCTAAATGTAGAAGATTTGAAAATGTGGTTGTAAAAAAAGAGCCAGCTGTTTCTAAACGAAGTGTAGCACGAGTTGTTCCTGGTTAAAGGTTAATACGACCATATAAATTTTAAGAAACTATTGCTGTGCAATGGAGCAACATATGGCTTAAGTAGTTCCAAAGTATAAAGAGAAAAGTTGGAAAATGAGCTAGTAGTAGTAGTGAAAACAAGAACTGTTCACTATTAAATGGGACTGAGAAAAAGACTGGCTCAAATGGATTAATGAAACTATTACTTGATACATACAAAGGAGCTTGTGGTATTTGTATTATAGTTCCTGAGGTAGTAGGACTAGGAAAAAAGTAGAAACTATTTTTCTTTATGGTTTTAGATGCGAAAAATGTATGTAACCATAGTTAAAAATCAAAATTAAAATCTAATTTATATTTTTTGAAAATAAAAATAATTTAATGATATTTTTTAATGCAATAATTCAATTCGTGATGAAAAAATAAATTAAATGATTTTCCTAATCAATTTCCATGTAAAGAACTTCAGGAAAACCAAGTGTGTGTAAAATGTGTATAAAACTTGTTTGTGTGACGTCATTAGTGACGTAGTTAGATGGTGGGTAGTAGAGAAGAACCAATCCATACAATCTATGCCACTTGTCGTTATTGTCACTGTGATAACATAAAATTTTAACGAAAAATTCATAATTAAACATATTTAAAAGTTAATAATTTCGTTAATTTAGAGTAATTCGTAAAAACTCAGCATGGGAGATTTAGTTAAGTTAAGACGCCAATTAAAACAATTTAACAAATCAGAGCTTTTAAAATTAGGCTTAGAGTGTAATTTTTATAAGGAACAGTTAAAGGCTATGCACTATTTTTAGCAGCTACTGTTTATGTGTTGCACAATATATTAGCTAGTGTAAACTTCTCACTTTAAATTCATTACAAATCACGAGACCCCACCATTAAAAGACAATTAATCAATTAATTATAACGCTATTCAAATTAAATTTTAATATGCAAATTTAAAAAAATGTAAATGACTTAGTTAAGGTTCATTTGAACGTAAGTATTTGCATAAAGACATGCAACACCTTACAACGTATTTTAGAATTCTTTAATTTGCTTAGCACAAATTATCTTTAATAGAAATTGATTTTAGCGTTTCTACAGATACTAACAGATACATTTTGAAACTTTTAACACTTTTCAACACTGGCATGATCCATATGTACAATGTATCTTTGTATTTGTGGTAACATCTGCTTGGCTAATCGTGCTTGACTGGTTTATTAGCTTAACATTTTAGACAGATTCATCGCTTGCTGCCATATAAGGAACAAAGATGAATATATACATACACATATATACATATATACGATAATTGAAATCCAAATAAAGCGCAAAATGAAAAGCATCAATATAGCCTTTGCCGCATATATAGATACATCTGTAGATACATCTAGCTGCAGATACACACACCAACAAGATACATTCATAAGTTTGCTATTGTCTGTGAGCTTTTGAGTTGTTGTTGTTGTTGTGGTTGTTGTAGCCAACTGACATGGCACGCGTTCAACGAGTGATCACTGCGACTGGTTCGGCAGGCCTTTGCTCTCTGCCTGCACTGGGAACTGGGAAAATTAACCCCAACATTGTGCAAGTCTAGCTCCAGCTCGATTATGGTTCTACGCTTGATTAGTTGAAACCAAACAGGTTCAATCCATTAATGCATATGTAACTACGTATATCTGCACATAAATGTATCTGGCCATAAATTATAATTTAATGAATATAGACATTGTACATATTGACGTAACTGAGAGTATCTGCAGGCATATGGCTGCCATTTAACAGTGGGTCTAATTAGTATTATTGACTCGCGCCCTTTGGCGTAACCATAAAAATAAATGATTCGTAAATTGTGAAACTTAGGTGCAAACATGACGTTGCGAAAACCAGAGCAATAAAACAATAGCGCTTCAATTGTTCATATAGACATCTTGAGATACTATTGTATAAGTACTGCATATATATAGTATATATATATATAGTAGGCATATAGTTACATATACATAGTACTTACAATAAGAGAATTGATGCGCCTCAAGGTCGAGCAGCAGGTAAAATGTCATTGACTGTGAGCTAGTGCTTATATACCTAATTAATATGTGCATATAAAATGTACTCGTATATATGAATTAATAATAGAATATACATTAATGCCAATAAGCGGCTTTTTCTAATCAATTGACTTTTTAAACGACTGTCTTGCATAAATAAAATCTCAAAACGTGCACTAACTGAATACAATAATTTTCTAACGTATTAGTTTCATCTGCTAAATATAACTGCTAGACATGCTAATTTTCTAGATAAATGCATCTACGTTAGGCGGATTAAATTTAAAATCTAGCTCTATGATTGAAATCGTCACGTAACGAAATCAGGTATGCGGTTTGTGTATGTGTGTTAGTCGATTAACTGCAAAGAATTTTTGCAATAGCAATAGCAGTTCCCTTACAGGGTATACAAATATTTCAGAAGAACAATTTAAATAGGTTGCATTTTTGATAATTATTATTAAGGACATATTCATAATTTAAACAAATTATAAACGTATTCATTCAGATAAGTTATTAGCACAGGATTTGCAATGATCTCTGTTTCGCGACATTGCTCGAAGCTCGATAATGGATTTCCCGGTTTCACGGTTGAGCGTACTGCGCCAGGTCATTTTAGTTCTGCCTCTGGATCGATTGTCTTGTGCGTTCTATTCCAGAGCTGCATGCGGTATTTCATTATAATCTATGCGCAGCGTGTGACCCAACCAACCGTATTTGAGCTTGCGAATTTCAATTTCGACTGGTTTTTGTTCGCAAAGTTCCCAAAGGCGCACATTTCTAATGGTTCGGGGCACCATATGTTATACGTAATACTTCTAAGACATCGATTGATATGTTTGGAGCTTCTTGACAATAATACTAGTAATAAACCATGTCTCACAACCATACAACAGCACCGACCTTATGCATGCGTTGAAGACTCGTATTTTGGTTTTTCGTCGGATATTCAGTTCTCTATTTAGTTGTCCAAAGGCAGCTCTGGTTTTACATATTCTGCAGTCTACACCGTCCAATGATGATGTACTCGAATTTGTATAGGTTTTCAATATGAAAGTTGTCGATACTAAGGGCGCTTGTATTAGTGGGGTTTACCCGCAAACTTTTCGTTTTTGCGCAGTTGATTTCAAGACCAATTTTTGAGGCTTCTGTGGCGAGTCTATCTAATTGGGTTTGAAGGTCCGAATGACGGGAAGAAAATAGAACAACATCATCCAAATATTCTAGATCTCCTAGTTTACGGTTAAATTTCCAGTTGATTCCAAAACTATTTAATTTAGCTGCTTCAAATACTAAATCAAGAACGGTGATAAAGAGCAAGGACGACAGTGTGCATCCTTGTTTTTCACACCGCTATTGCATTCAAAAGGATCGCTTAGTTGTCCGCCGTGCAAAACTTGGCTTGAGGACCCAGTATACGACGCTTTTATGATATTGAGAATTTTGACTGGAATCCCTCTAGCTCGAAGTGATACCCAAATAGCTTCCCTATCAAAGGTGTCAGAAAATCTATGAAAGCTAAATATAACGAAGAGTTGAATTCCTCGGATTGCTCTACGATAATTCGTACAGTGTTTATTAGATCTATACAAGATCTTTGAGGGCAAAAGCCAGCTTGATTTCTACGTAGAACGTTATAAAGTGGCTCGAAAATGCGGCTTAGTATGATCAGATTGAGGATTTTCATGATGGTTGGCAGGAGAGAGATATCCCTCCAGTTAGAGCATATTTGTCGGTTTCCCTTTTTCGGATTCTGGATAATTACCGATTCCTTACATGATTTAGGTACATTTTCAGAGGTAAAAAACCAAAATTATCAGGGATGGCACAGAAAACCAATTCGATTTAATTTCGGTTTTAAACCCGTTGTTAGCCATGTCTGTGGCACCAAGAATTGGAATTGTATCGAAATTGAATCGAATTGGTTATCTGTGGCACCCCTGTACAGCTAATTCAAAGATCTTATTAGTAAAAAAGTTAAAATAAATGTCAAAATTAGCTACATATGTTAAATTTTAACATTATGTTAAAAATTAACATTGTCTTTAAATGTAGCCGTTTTAAGGCTTATGAACCATTTCTTTGTAGCGTCCCAGAGTTTCGTTTGAGTTTGTGTTCCGTTTAATATAAAAATACTGCCCAACACTTAAGATCTGCCAATCTTCACCAGCTTAGAAACTCATTAAGCGCAACTCAAGTAAGCAATAAAAATTCAAGTACAAACATCTAACATTTGCATATATTTGATTACACTCGTTTTTTTTTCTTTCTCGAGTTCATTTTTTTTTAGTCTTGCTTAAAAATAACACAAGTTTTTTAGTTTTTATTGCTTTTGTCTATGTTTTGTTTCTGTGTTTATTTACATTTACACTCACAGTGTGTAAGTGTGTAAGAGTGTTTGTGCGTGCGTGATTCGTGATTTTATTTCTGCAAGACTCTGACCGAGTGAACATTGGACTTTGCACATTGCACATAAATTGTTTCGTTTCGCAAAGAAAATTTAAGAATATTACAAAACAAAAAAAGAAACTAACTCAGCAGAGATATGCAATTTTTATAATAAAAAAAAAATAAAAAAATATAAATTAAAATCAAATAATATTTTAATTTGAGTGCAAGGGCATACGCCAGCGGTGCAATGAAACGACAATGATAAATGTCGACAAATGTGCGCCAATTTCTGGCAGCTGTACTACCTGAAATTGTTCTAGTAATTGCAGTTAACACAGCTGGCCGCACTACAGTATATATGTACTATATGTATATATATACGTTAGTACATACACTGCTTTGGCGCCTCCTGGCCTGTCCAGCGACCCTTGAATAATTTCGAACTTAATTGAGTTTCAGTGAAAGCGCCAGGGCTCTGATTTTATTTCGTTCATTTTTTGTTCTCATTTTGGCGCCCTGCATTGACGTTGACATTCATTTTGGTTTGAGGGTCGGTCAATATTTTTTGTAATATACTCTTTATAGGTGTCCAGCTAGCTGAAGAAAGTGTCTAGTTGGATAGTATATTTATAAAATATTTCTTTGGATTTTTCTCAAAAATGAAGTTCCTCAAAGTAAAACCATTTAAAAAGCGTCACGTAACGAAATAAGGCATGCTAAGAGTGTGGATGCGTGAGAGTACCTTTGAATATAAATAGGAGCTTGAGTAGGACCATTTTGAGAGAGAGCTTATAGCCGCCGTAAAGGCCAATAACGAAGAAAATTCCGAAATGTCAATTTGGTGGCGCTCCGCTGATTTCAGCATTGCCAGAGAGTCAACCCGTATAAGATTGTGCAGACGTAAAAATGGAGGCCGAACGACCAAAGATGTTGCCGTGAGTTCGCTAAGATGCGGATTTTGGCTAAAAAGCACACCCAGTGAAGCCTAGACAAATAAATCTTTATATATAAAAGAAACTTATGTTTTACGTGTTACAGATGTTCTCATGAACGCGTCGATGAATTTTAAATCTGATATTTGCGTGTGTTAAAGGTTGTCAATACGGAGGTTTTAAGCCTGTTTCGATGTATTTGGGTGTATTGGTTCGTGAGATGTACGCATTTTTGTGAACATCGGTTTTTGTGTGTATATTGCCATGTATACAAAAGCAGGTATTGTTGTCACTCAATTTTCGAGGTCCAACATCGTTTCTATCATTGAGAACAGTAAATGGAGTATTGTGTTCAACGTATCGAGAGGCATGTCAAAAATTGAATTTGTTGCAAAATGATTTGCACTGGGATCAAACTTTATCCATATTAAATACGTGTTCTATTTGCGATTATTATGGCAACAAGTTTTTCATCAAATCCACCTGAATTGTGGATATAATATCAAGATTATTTATCAAAAGATATTTGGTCGAGTACGTCATGCAAAACGTGAGCCAGTGATGGAATTTTCGCCGGAAATTTACAAAGAAGCTTTTATTCATATTGAAGATCTATGCTTCGCAATGGCTAATAAAGCATTAGAACAAATGGGAATGCCTTCTCCTAATTGATCAATGCATGATGTATTCCAATTGGAAGAAATGCAACGTATCAAATTTATTATCAATCTTATCGTACTGCCCAGGAACGTGAAGATCGCAATGAACGCGAAAGAATTCGGTTAAGACAGACCCGTGAAGTGCGAGATTCGACTAATAATGGTGCAAGTTTGAATCGAACTGCAAAATAATCTAAAAATCTTATATTTTTCCAAATAAGCTAATTAGAGAATCTTACGATGTTTATTCACTCTAAGGGTATTCAAAAGTTTGGGCAGGACAAGGTCTGCTGAGCTCAATAAATACATAAATATTGAGCGGAGCATTTGAGATCTGTACTAATACAGTTTATATCCGAATCCGAACGCCGGTTTCTTGAATTAACAGAGATTTATTTGAGCATTTCATTTTTTTTTCTCCCGTCATGTCGGTTAAATAGCATTTATATTTCATAAATGACAAGTTTGATAGATAGTCGATAAATGTAAATACCGTCTGTAAACAATTTTTAAGTAGTTTACTTGATTTCTGGGACTTTGTGCTTAACAGCCTTAACCGAGTTGCGTCACCTTTTGAAATGTGTTGTGAAATCTTTGCAAACCAAATCAAAAATCATGTTACAATAACATTTTATATTACTTGTAAAGTAATATAAGAGAAATGTTGTTACGATAATGTTCAGCTAATTAATGTTAAAAATCTGCCTCGTTAAAAGCTAGGTTGCGCAAAATACCTTCAAGTAGTTTGATTGATTTCTGTAAGTTTTTACTTAACAGCCTTAACGAGCGTAATAATTGCTATACTTTGTGAAATGTGTTGTATCATAAATGATTATTACAAAATGTGAGCCCAAGCATTGTTAACCAAGTTACACTTTCATCACAAGCTAGAACTGCAGTTCATAGTGATTAGGTTCAGAGGGTACTAAAATATATAGAGGCGAAGATTCTCTCTTGACTGTAAGCATCCGAAAGATCGCGTGCCAGTTTTTATACCAAATGTTCCCATCTCGCGCACAATCTTTTTTGAGTTATTTCGCCTCTATATATTTTAGTACTCTCTGTTAGGTTTTAATAAAAATGTTAAATTGTTTGTATGTAAATTAACATAAACGAAATGTTGTTAAGATAATGTTAAGCTAATTAATGTTAAAATTCTAACTCTGTTATAAGCTACGGTTGGCTTTGCAGTTTAAGTCGTTTGCTTACAGATATGATGGTTGCGTCACACCAAAGGTTTAACCGCAAAAAATAGTATCATAAGGATTATCAATATATGATGTACATATTTTCAGTGTATACGCGCTTTGTCTTGAAATATAAGCTTCTCTTGTTTCACTTTGATTTTTTTTCTTTTCTTTTCTTTTTGTTGGTGGACAAGAGTTTATGGGGCGACAATGGCTGACGACCATGGAGCAACCTGTAAAGTGGCGTCGTCGTTTTTGGCAATTATGAGTCAAGACGAGCAGAGCGACGACGACGACTCGTCTCCTTTATAGTAATTGTTCGTGTGGTTGTATATGGTACTACTCTCGGTATGGTTGTACTTTTGGCCCGAATTTGTGGCCCATTGTCACCACCTTGCTTTGTGCCACCATTACCTGCAACTAAAGACTTATTGTGCGTCATTGCCATGCTGCTGCACTTCAGCGCTGGCAAAACCTCAATATGCTGTTGCTGCACTTATAAGCAGCCGTAATGAAAACGTACAGCTTCTGCCTCCGGTTGCTCCGGTCTGTTGAGGCTTGGACTGTTGGACTGGCCACTGACGGATGCTGGTGACTGTTGTTGGCTGGTTGCACCATGTAGCGACTACGTGACATTTTGCACACAAATATCTCAACGCCACGCGGAGGCTGCGCTGCATAAGTACATACGGTGTGCTTTTTTTTTTGATTTTTTTTGATTCAAAATATAAAAGCAGTCATGAGAAAATCAATTTACAATATATTGTATATTGTAAATGGCAAATCCTATGGCTTAAATATTTACAATGCGTCATTTTCAGTCAGTGGATTTTCTTTATGTTTTTGTTGCTATTTTATGAATGCGTGTTAACGACAGCGCGAAAATGGGAAAAGCCGCAGTGCATGTAACTGTGTGTATCTGTGTGTGTGTGTGTGTGTGTGTGTTAACGTGCCGCAGAATGCAAACAACTTAATATTAAGGTTGGACAGTGCATTTAGCTGAGCTCATTCCCGCTGGGACAGGTCTGGGGCGCTTGACATGTGTGTGTGTGCCCTAATTAGTAGCACGCGTTTTGCATTATGAAATCGTGACACGAATATGGCGTGCATTTTGGTCGGACGACTCTACAAATTTTAGTTTTCTCTCAAAAAAAAAAAAAATTTCTAGTAAAGTTTATCTCTGACAGAGTTATGGGTCATAAAAATACCAAACATTGGGCACCTCTGTATATAAAGCTGGTTGCCTTTAATATTAGTGGAAAGCTTAAAGTTTTTAAAACGTCACCTTAGAAAACGAATGCACATGCCTTAATCAGTGCCACAGAGAGAATACTACGTACCCTATGGATATCTATATATATAAAAGAAACTTATGTTTTACATGTTATGTAGGATCTAATGAACGCATCGCTGAATTTCAAATCTGATTTTGTCGATACGGAGGTTTTAAGCCTATTTTAATGTGTTTGTGTGTATTGGTTCGTGAGATATACGCATTTTTGTGAATATCGGTTCGCGTGTCGGAAAACCATCTGTACTGTATATTATACAGAAAACGCAAAAACAAAAAATTTTGTATACCAAATAGCTTTATAAATAAAATTGTATTATTTTGATTGATTCAAAATTCTATGATTTTATTTATATATTTTTTAGGAAACGTTAGTATTATATAGAGCGCAGAATTCGTTTCCCAATTAACACACTTTTGGAATAAACCGAAAATTTGTATATTTCATTTGTGAACGCTTATAATTCACAACTGGTTAAAGCAGACTATTTATGTAAGCAAATATTGTTATATTCCAGTTAAAGACGCTTATAATTGACAACTTATTAAAGCAAGCAGGTGTAACTTTACTCAAGTGCTGTCAATTTTTTTTTCATATTTATAAACATACATATTGTGGAACCTGTCAAATTTGTTTCGTTTCAAACAAAGTTTTGCTTAACTTTAACTATTAAATTAACTAATAACAATTATAAGAAAACTCTAGTTTAAAGCTTATTTTTACATAACATTACACATGTATTGCTGAATGACAACAAGTACTTTATTATAACGTAATTACTGGAAAATTCTAAACTTTTACTTTTATTTTTTTTGGGGAAACTGCTTGGCATCCTTTTGCAGTTTTGCTCTCTTTTTTGCTTTTTGGCAAGGAACTTTAGCGATTTGTTTACATTGTAGAATTGCATGCATTTTGGACCATAATAAATTGGATTTTACTATGCCAAATGAAATGCGCAAAAGTTCAAATGGGCCAAATGAAAAACTTTCACATAACCGAAAAACTGTCAAGTGCACATGCCCATACATATACATGTACCCAGTACGGGTCGTAGTAGTGTCTGCTCTACAGCGCTCTACTTCTCTCCTCCAACTCGGTCATTGGTTTAAGGAAGTTCTACGAGTATGGTAATGTGCACATCAACGGGCTGCTTAGGGTCTGGGTGTGTGTGTGTTGACTTGGCTGAAAAGGGTATACGTCAACGAGAAACCTAAGCAGCGCCAGAGATTTCTAAATCAGAGGTCATGGTGGTTTTCAGGCTTCACTTTGGTCGAATTGAGCAGATACTACAGAGTAAGGAAGTAAAGCTCATAAACGAAATGCCTTATTAAAGTATCTTGTTTGTGTATCTGTGTGTACTAAATGGTTTTGGCCAAAGTTGTTGCCAAGTTTATATGAGATTTCGTTGGGTTTTTTTTTTCGCCAAAAAGATGCCATATAACAGATAATGGTATTTGGGTTACATTGTAAGCGCGGAATTGAAAACTTGACATGTCTTTCAACTTGCACAAAAAAAAGGAAAGGACAATGAGTAGGGCATGAACTTTTTGGGCTTTAAGGGTAATATGGAATAAATTTCTTTTCCAAGTCCTTGAGCTTTATAATAATAGTTTTGCTAAGCATGTGGATTGTGTATTAAAGAGGCAATTAGATGCTTCAGATGGTTATCTAATAATTAGTAGTAGTAATAATATTAGCAAAAAATTCGTTATTATCTTAGTCCAGCTTAGTTGTGCTCATTCTCGTTTATATCAGTTTGTGTTTCATTATTTATGGTTCCATAAATCAAGATAAGAATAATTGCTTGGAATTCACAGTGCATATGGACAGATTTAGTGAAACGAACTTAACTGGGTTTGAAAGATAATACCAAATTGGTTTCAGCTTTTTTTTTTATATATAAATTTTTATTTGCTTTAGGTAAGATTAGAAATAATAAACTTTTTAGTAAATAAATATAAAAATTAATATTTAATTTTCAAAACTTGTAGATTTGTTCATAGTGTTATGTATTTTAATAAAAATTATTATAAAAAAAAAAACAATTTTAAAAATATTAACACTATTTTTACAAGAGGTGTCAAAAGCCGTTGTCAAATTTTGATTAAACATTATTATCTTGGTTCAAACATCTGTTTGGTCTTTTGGTATTATAGCAATAAACAGATGTACGAAACGAAAAAACATTTTTTTGACAAATGATTAAAGTAAAAGATTAATTTTAAGTCTTTTGATACACCACGACTAATATTATCCACTAATCGGTTTATAATTGACATTAATTTATGTATATATTTTTGTGCATATTTTAAACCAATACCAAAAAATTTTAAATATAATCTTTAGTAGTGTATTATCGTACTTGTTAAGAAACGTAAGCTTATGCTTAAAATAAATCTTATATATAAAATTCTCGTGTCACAATGTTATGTTCCTTTGAAGCTTATGGACTCACGAACGGCTGAACCGATATGGCTAATTTTGGTCTTGAAATATTCGTGGAAGTCCAAGGATTGTTTAAGGTTGAGAAAATATAACAAAATTGCGACGAAAATACTAAAAAGGACAATTTGATTTTGCAATACAAATTTTTTTTTAATTTAGGTTGGCATTGTGTACATTGTCAGACTAACTAATATTTTTTAGTTAATAGTTTTTGTCGAAAGGAAACACAAAAATTATAAACGATTCATGTTTTGATTTCTGTGTAAAATACATATGATCAGATCAATATTTGCACATAATGCCGCCAAAAAGACGTAACATTGGGAGACGTTCGCGTAGAACTCAATTGCAATCATCCCGAAGAACAGCTGAAGCTGAGGAACAAGAGAAGCAAGATCACATTCTGCTCATACAACAGAAGAACGAGATGAATACAATATGAATGCTCGAATGAGAATGAGACGAAATCGGGATTATCAGAATCAATCAGATTAAATCCATGCAGAACAGAATTTAATCCAAAGAACATTCAGGCAAATGCGCAATGCATCCAATCTGCACAGAGCTGCATTCGAATATAACAATACGACCGGTTATAGCTCGCGTCAATCTGTTGCAATTGGAACAATGAACAAGGTATGTGATCAGTGCCAAGCACTGAAATTTCCCAATGAAACAGCAGGCCTGCTTATTATCAAAAGCAGTGTATTCGGAGATGTTCGCTGCTGGATGTATTCGGTAGAATGGCAGAAGAGAGGATTACCTCATGCGCACATTTTGATTTGGTTGGTTCAGAAAATACTACCGCATGAAATTGATGAAGTGATATCGGCGGAAATCCCAGTTCAAACAAATGATCCAGAATTGTTAGAGGTTATCACAAAGAATATGATCCACGGACCATGTGCTCAACCCAACTTCACCATGCATGATCGACGGCAAATGCTTCAAAAGATATCCAAGGGCATTGACTTCGGACACTGTTACGGGCTACTATGGATACCCATTATATCGCCGTAGATCAACAGAAGACAATGGCAGATCAACCACAATCAAAGTGCAAAATCAAGAAATTGAAATTGACAATCGTTGGGTTGTTCCATTTTCGCCATTATTATCAAAAACATATAAAGCCCACATTAACGTCGAGTATTGCAACTCAGTAAAATCAATAAAATATATCTGCAAATACGTCAATAAGGGAAGCGATATGGCGATTTTTGGTGTGAGAGCCGACAATGTGAATGACGAAATTTCACAATATCATATAGGACGTTGCATTAGCAGTAACGAGGCAATATGGCGAATTATCTTATTCCAAATTCACGAACGACGCCCAACCGTTGTCCATTTAGCAGTTCATCTAGAAAATAGTCAACGTGTATCTAGACGAGCGAGCGAAGCGAGCGTGCCGGAGGCCAGCTAGTATTATATATTATTTTTCAAATTCGATTTAAGATTTCTACGACTGAATCAGTTTTAACGAATAAGTATTAATTGTAACCCGATACTCCGATAAGAATTGATGGCTTATATTTTATTTAGTTTTACATCATAATGTAAAATATTTAAGAAAAATATAAATTTACTTTAAATCCTAGAACATTTGGATTGAATCGATGATGGTCAGTCTAAGTTTACAAAGTAATGCATGAATTCATTGGGGTGCTCCCAAGAGTTCAAAATACAAAGTAATGCTTGAATTTATCGCGAAACTATATTTCCGGAAATTTGAGATATTCGAGGTCTAAAGCTGCATTTATTCATATTAAAGATACATTCTAAATTTTGAGCGATAAAAATTTCTATACCAAAATTTAAAATGTCAGAAAGTATGCCAGAATTTATTGAAGAGAAGCGAGTTGCACATGACGCCTACGGGCTGCACCTGCATTTGCATATTCAAGCCCCCTTAAGACGCTCTAATTCCGAACTTGTATGCAACAACAACAAAAAATGTGGTGCACCAAAAATGCAGATGCTTAAAATGTCAAGTCAACAACAAATTGGTTTAAAGCTTACTGCCTGATTTTATTGCAAACAACCAGGACATTATGGGCCAAGAATACGAGCAATATAAACCATAAAACAAAAATTTTTCTACTCACATATACTAGACTGACTACACACAAATACAGACACAGGCACTTGTGTGCGGTGCAGTTGAAGCATGCGGTTGTTTATGTATCTTGTATCTGACAGGCGAATTGTGTATCTGTGTGTGTGTTGGAGGTGTAAGTGTGCTCATAAAACCGAATCAGAACTGTACAAGTTTTTGGCAACAGACCAAAAAATACATTTCACTGTATTTCAATTAAGTCATCATACACTCACATACACACACAGATACTTTCCTATAGAAAAAACCACGAAAACAAATAAAAGTGTAGCCTGCTTAAGCCAAAATACATATCCTATAGCTGGTAACTGTATCTGTTTATATATATATACGATATATACGAGCCCTGCTTGACTTTGCTTTGGGCCAGCTGCCAATTCTTTGACTAGACAGCAGCTAGCATTGTGTCTAGGCCATATTGATTTTAGCCTGGTTCACCTGACCGACCGACCCACCGACCAACCGACCAGGCTTTGGGCACAAAATAATTCATTTTTGCAGCTGATAATTACACGAATTTGATATGCAAACAGCAAATAGCAAACAATAATAGCACCTCATTAAAATCAATTCCATAGTAAACTTGCATTTGTTCGGTTCCCAGAATTCACTATTAGACTAGGTCTATGGGGTCTATTATAGGGGTCGCCTTCACTGACTTCTATTGTTCCGTTCGTGCATTTCGTGTTTGCCATCATTATTCTAATTGTAACTGACCTTGTGCCGATTCGGGTTGGTGGAGCACGGCTTGCATGCATTTCGCCGCGAATTCGCAATTTAAGGATATCGGAAATCACGATTTACCCGCTCATCGTGCAACACATGTAAATGCACCGTGGCAATCGTGCAACTTGTAATTCCGAGTCATTGCAGTTAATGACACCTGCTGTTTTTTAGACCCACCACTGACCAGGAGGGACTGCACTCGGATTGACATTTAGTTAGGCACAGTGACACGTCAGCGTTGTTGCCTGTTTAAAAATTTACAATTTTTTTTTGCCATTTTGCCTATGCAATTAAACTAATGGATAGCCAGAGCCTTAAATTGATTTTTCGTTGTCGGTATTTAATCCTGCTGTTAATAACTTTAACTATACAGCTCGTTTTCGTTAAATCATCTGCCTTTTAATTAAGCGTTTATCCAACGAAAATGCCATTAACATTGTTTTATTTTCCAAAGAGTTTAATTTTAATTAGCTCACTTAAGTGGAACTCTGTTTACTGTACACTTTCAAAAAGGCACAAAAACGAATAACAAAAAAAATCCTTGAAATGTCAGTACTGGCCCCCGGTACATCCCGACAAATTAAGTGAGCATTAGCTTGGCCATCCGCCAATGGCCAATGGCCAATGATGTAGCTTGCAAATGAGCTCGAAAATAAAATAAAGTAATTAAAGGGAACAATGAAAATGTTCTATAGCCCAAAGGCGTCAGGCAAAGTAATATTATGCCCTGCTTTTATCCTGCACACACACACACACACACAGTCAGCGACATAATGGAGGTCCTCTAATTAACATGACGGAATATCCAATATCAATTTGATTACTTAATGAATTAAAGTTTAGCGGTTACAAAAGCCTGCTAAATATTTAATGATGCTTTAACTTGTGACACATAGACTTAATCAGTTTTTTAATTAGGCAACTAATTTCAATATACACATACATATACGATATATTCTGGTTTGTTTTGGGATATCTAATTATGTGGCATTATATTAGAGTTTAAGTCAACTACTTCAGAAAATTTTATAAGCTACAATGAGCTTGAATCCTGCCATCTTTTGAACTCTTTCGAATTTTAATGACGATTCGAACTTGTCGAAATTATGTTATTGCTAAGTTCAGAAAAATTAAATTTATTAAAAAAAGAAAGCAGTTTAACAGCAGCAGATCTTGAAAAAATTACTTTTAACAGATCAGCACAACAGAGATAAGCAGCTTAACAGAGTCACTCAACAGAGGCTTATTATTAACAGCAGCCGTACAAGAGATACTGTTGTCAAACCTCTGGATGTGATCAAGACAAAAGGTTTGGGCAGTGCGGACCTAAAGCTCCTGTTAGCTTACCTATCTGGACACCACACTGCTAGATACCATCTACAGAAAATTTGTCTATCGGACTCTTCAGAGTGCTGGCTCTGTCTAGAAGACGATGAAACCACCAGACATATTCTCTGTGACTGCCCAGCATTGTGGGACAGAGCGTGTCACATGGGAAAGGAACGGATTAGTCCCTTCCATCTCAGGTCAATACCAACAAAAGACCTACTGCTATTCATGCGGAAGGTGGAAAGCCTTTTGCTTTAACTTAAGGGTATGGTACAAAAGACCTTTTGGTCGCAGTGCCCACCTCTCTGTTAGGAACCCCTTTACGAAAAAAAGGAACATTATATTATTCTTATAATATACTAGTGAGCCCGGCAGACGTCGTCCTGCCCAAACTTTTTGAATACTCTTAAAGTGTATAAACATCGTAAGATTCTCTAGTTAGGTTATCTAGACAATCATAAGATTTTTAGATTAGTTGACGTTTATGACTCTCTAAAAAGCCGTATGAACGAACTTAAGTATTCTTAAGAGAGCTCGCATCTCTAAAAAATTCATGCCGGCATTCGGTGTTGAACAATTTTCTACTATGCTATATTCACGATATTCACAAAAATTCATATATCTCACGAGCTAATACACACAATCACATCGCAATAGGCTTAAAACCTCCGTATTGACAAATTCTAACACACTCAAAAATATATTTGAAATTCTTCAACGCGTTCATGAGAACACCCGTAACACGTAAAACATTAACATTAGTTAATCTGACAATGGGGTTGCAACCCCCTCCTTACAAATTACTCAACACTTTTTGTGCTATAAACCTTCTACACACTATAACAAACAAAATAATAAAAAATTATGCAAATTCGTTCAGCCGTTTCAGAGTTATGCGGTCACAAACACACCATACACCATTAAATGTTTATATGTATAGATTTTAGTATGGTAGCGATATAAAATACTGCACCGATTTATATCAAACTTGACACTTAGCAAACACATAATAAAAAAAAATACAGCTGACATAAATTTGGTCACGATATTTAAAAAAATAACGTTTTTTGCATGTACAACTTTTATTATGTATTTCATATTGGTAGCTTTTGACTTTGTTCGATCATGGAGCTAAACATAGAGCAGAGGTATATTACTAAAAATAAGAAATATAAAAGACACGGTAAAATTATACCTAAATTCTCCTGGTACAACCAGAAGGGAAATATTTTGAATGTGTATATTTTACTTAAAGCGGCATACAAGATGCTATAGCTCGATATGGATAAATGATTTATGAACAGAATAATATATAATCAGATCTATAAAAACGATAAAAATTGTTGTGGAAAATATTGTTTGTAATAATTTATCATATACGTATTTATCAACCATATGCCAGTGCCAAATACAGCAGCAATTTACAGAGGCTGCGGACATTCCAAGTTTCTTTGTTTTAAAGAGATTTAATGCAGCAACTTAGTGAGAGGAGACCCCCAAAATTTTGAGCCTACTACGCCCCTGCCATATGCACTTCCTTTATAAGAACTAAAAGCACTCTAACAACAACAACAAAGACACAATAGAGCGATGTGAGTCAAAACAAAACAAAAGCCTTGCCATTAGAGGCGTCACATCAGAGCAGGTTGGAGATGTTTTGTGGGCCTGACGACGACTGAAGCTAAGAGTTCGGTGCGGGGGTTGGGTACTGTAAGAGTTGTAGAAATAAAAACCACGAAATAAAAATGTTGAAACGCCAAGGCGGCATTGTATGCATTTTTACAGTTCGGTGCAGGGGGGGGCTTGCGAGTTCCGCGCGTTTCGGTTTGCGGTTTGCGTTTTTCGACTGCACATTCACGCAATTTATTGTTTTATTTCCGCTGCAATGCTGGTCCATTCCGCCCGTGCACGCCCTGCTTCCCCCAGCTACGTGTAGAATTTTTACAGCAGCGACTGTAAAAACGCCTTTTATTGTTTTTATGTAGTATGTATAGATTATTGTTCTAAGCGCGTTCTGTTTGTTGGCATAGTTTGTTGGGGGTTTGGGGGGGTGCCTACTGAGGCCGGCTGCTGAGAGTGTTGCTTTTGCCAAAGCGTGTTTCCTTTTTGTTGGCGTTGTTTGCTTTTATTGTTGTGCGGTTTTGCGCGCCTGTAGTTTTTCGTTGTCACCGTTTCTATGGGGTTTTCCTTTTTTTTGCCTTTTTATATAGCCTTTATTTGTATACAGTATAATAATTTTTTTTCTTACAGGCAGTTCAAGGATAACGCAACGCAAAAGCCAGAACAAAAGATTGCAAATGGCGGCGACAAGCCAAGTGGCTCCTAGTAACTATACAAAATGGCATTATCATTAGGCAACAAGAGCAACCCACAACGACAACAACATTGATTTTGGCAGGCAACCCTGACAAAGACTGTCAGAGCCTTGGCAATCCTGGCAGCCAGTGCATTATGCATGTATGAGCACGATTTCTGAATCATCATAAAAATATTAAGTGCAACGCCATTTTGAGTGCAGCCGGGTTTGAGACCAGCTCCTTCTGGTACAGTGCCTACAATGTTGGCATTTTGCGCGGTAATTGCATTAAGTGTTGGCTTAAAAGCGCTCCAACAGGGCATTACCATTGTCGTCAACATAGTCATCATTGTCGCCGCTGGATTAGCAGGCTGTGTTAAGGCCAGCTCCAGCTCGTTAACCGGCCAGGCGCGTCCATTGTGCGCGCACAGCACATGCTACTTGTCGTCCAGTGCTGTGGCTAATTAGCTGCCGCTTTTATGGTGTCCATTGGCACTAGCTTTTATATACAAATGTATATAGTATATAGATGTATATAGGCTACTAGCTGTGTTTTGTGCTGGCTTAAGCAATAAAATCGATATGAGCTAGAACTTTTAGCCAAGAGCTGCTAAGACCTTGCCTACTTGCTGTTGTCATCCAGTGTGGTTGTTGCAGTTGTGCTTGTTGTTTTTGCACGTGACGCACTCGGGGAGTTACGCCCAACCGCCTACGGTTCTAGCCGCTGGTCTTACTTTACAATGGTTTCTTCATTTATATATTGTTTTTTTTTACATTTTTACTACGACTTGCTTTTTTCGCATTTTACTGCGAAACAGGGGCGGATCTCCAATAATATTTATTGGGATCTCCCAGTTCGCTCTGACTGGGGGATCCAGCTATAAGCTAGCTACAGTATCTTGCACTATATTGCCTTTGTGCTGGCTTCTAACAAAAAAATAACCTAAAACTACTATTTTTTTAAGTTTACAAACAAAGAAAATAAACTGCAGGGGTTGCATGCCCCTCCTAGAACCCAACCACTAGGCACAACCCTGCCTCAACGTCTTTTTTATAGAGCACGCGAATATAATTTCCTTTTGATTGTGCGCATGGCGTCACTGCGTGACTTCGCAGATAGATTTCCAGGCGCATCGTCCGTCTGTCTGTCCGACTGTCTGGTGGGCACAACGCCAGGCTACGGTGTAAACATAAATTGCGTTTACACAGCAAGGACGAAGATACATACTCAAAACCACACACACACAGATACACACACCACACACACAGATACAAACGCACTCTACCTAGCCTGCTATACAACCGCAACTCCCTTGTTGCACACACATGCGACTTTATAGAGCAACCAAACTGCAGAGTTGCCAAGCTCATTTCAGGTTTCAGGCAAAATGCTCTATCGTAAATGTCATACACTATAAAAATTAAATGGGACGAAGATAAAAAATTTAATAACAGTGTGACGCTTTAACAAAACAACTTAGCTAAGTTTCAGAGCCCCGATTTACTTTTTCTTTAAGTCAAGGAAATGTTTTTGTACCTATTTAAATCAATAAATTTTTACTATCTTGCATTCACAAATATTAAGTATACGCCAGCGTTATGTTCAAAGCTAGACAAATTCTCTATAAAATTGGGCAATAAAATTTACCCAAAAAAGACCCAACTGGCACGTTTCGAAAACATGTAAAATTTTCTAAAATATTTTCAATAAGCAAAGTTAAAACTATTTTTAAGTATTTTATAGCTTGCTTAGGGCTTTAAAAAGCACTATGTATATATAAATTGATGTTAGGAGCTATAAACATTTTGAGAGTTTGGCAGCAAAAAGAACAAATTAAAAATTACTTTATAAAAGCTGGCCCTAGCAAATATTTACAAAGCCTAAAATTTTGTTAAAATCCGCTCCTGAAGCAAATTTACAGCAAACAAATAAAAGAGCTGTTGACAAAAAAAGCGACCTCAATACTCGATATATGCCAATGTACTATATTTACTTATTATATTTAATAATTATTGCGGTCGGTCGAATTTTTGCTGTCGATAGTTATTAACGGGCTCTACTTTTCGCCCGACGGAAGTAAAATAAATATAGTGCAAGTTTATCATTTTTTTCTTTATGGTTTTTAGTTATTTTTATATATTAGCTTTTATGTTCATCTGTTCCCTCATAACTTCTAAACCGCTCATCATAATTCGACATATGAAATTTTGTTAACAGCGTCTTAAACGCCAGCTGGTTATAGACTATATAATATCAAAATAAATATTAAAAATATATGTGTCTAAGTTGTTTCTTTTATATGGAATGAATATTAAATTCAGCACTTTCTTGCTACACGCTTTTCAGAACGTAATTTTACATTAGCCTTGCTTTTGCGTTTTAGAATTATTTATTTTTCTTTAGAATGTTGTTCCATTAGAAAAAGTTATAACTGCAAATGAAATAAATTATAAACAAGGCCAATAGGCGCGTTAAATACACAAATTGTTGTTTACAAATGTACTACCTTGTGCTAAAGTTCATAAAAATAGCACGAAAAATATTTAGATTTAAATAAATAATTCCCTGTTAGACCCCTTGGAGGAGGGGCATAGGGGATATCTATTAATAACTGCACGAACAGAACAGGGACCTACAGTTTATAGCCGAATCCGAACGGCGGTGTCTTTAATTAATAGAGACTATCTAAAGACCGATAAATGTAGCGTAGATTATAAGCTATATTTGTTTAAAGCGTCACTCTAGATCAAACAGCTGCCCTCATAGAGACCAAACATTTGTCTGAAGTATCACCCACTTCTCTTTTTCCCAATATGCCTGCCACAGATGCACAACTGTTCAAATAAACGCATACACTTGACAACCCTACCGCAAGCCTGAAGCTATATGCATCATCCCATAACCGTTTTGCATTTTGGACTCTAAGCTGCGCACAAATGTCGGTTCTGTATGGGTTTGCGAAACAAGTGCCAAGCCTATGGTAAGCGCCATAAATAAAGTTGTCCATCCTGGACAGCAATGGTCGGTCAATTGTGCCTTGAACACTGCAACATGCATTGAATGTTCGTTGTTGGCTCTTGGCGCTTGGATAGTTAGAGCTGCAATTAATTACGAAATTGCTAAATTTCAATTGACAACGAAGACAACTCTGGCGCAACACAGCTGCTGTTTACAGTTATGCCGCATCATAATACAGCTGATATTTGGCGCCGTAAGCGTGTTAGGGTTATGGCAAACGTATAGAGGAAACTTAATTGTTTGGAAAATTTATTTTGAATCCAATTTGCATTGGCATAAATGCAGCTACTGCTGCATAATAAATAATTGAAATAAAAGATTTTATTTTCGGCCTCTGGGGCACTACTCTGTACTTGTACAACAATACTCCTACAAGCCAGCTTCCTACACCCAATATCCATATCCGTAGCCATGCCCAGAGTTACTATACACATGGGAATACGTGCAATATTTGCATGAAAAATGCATAAATACCGAAATGAATGAATCTGTAAATCAGTGCGGCAGTGCTGCTGAAAAATAAACTCGAAGAAGATTTTTAAAACTGAAATTAAATTATTATAACAAATGCAATAAATTTTAAAATATGGTTTGCACTCTGTTGATAGAAAAACTTTTCAACTACGCGCGTTTTGACCTCAATTCAATATTCTGCGTTTCTAACACTGTAAAAAAAAAAAAACGAATAGTTATAGAAATGACCATAATTTGCTGGCTAAACAATAAAAAAGGCATATAATATTCCGCGTTGTAGCAGAAATCATATTAACCCAATTTAAACTTTAGCCCGTCGAAACTATTTTTGGCACACAAAGTCTTTGGAACATAAAAATTATTTTACTATTAAAGACTTTTGCTTTCTTGTAGAAAAACAAAAAAAAACCTACAAACAAATTTTACAAGCTGCTTCAAAAAAGATAAATTTAGTATGGCAACTATACGAAATTGTGTACCAATTTTGATCAAACTGCACAAAAATGCTACTGGTTATGTCATTTGGTGAAGATATTAAAAAAAATATTTCTAATGATTATTTATATGTTTTTATATGTTCCACATTCCAACGGGAAACTCAGTACAACTTTCAATAAGTAGTTGACGAGATTATGAGAGATGTCTGCAGGTCTAGGCGTGGGATTGCATGGAGTCTCACCCGTCATTTGGAAGACCTGGACTACGCGAACGACATTTATCTCATCTCTCATAAACTAAGTGATATCCAAGCCAAAGTGAATGATCTCGAGATCCTGGCCAGCAAAGTTGGACGCTCGATAAACGCATCCAAAACCAAAGCAACGCGCCTCAACCACACCAGCCAAGGTAGCATAATATCTGCGGGAACACTATCGACTTTGTCTATAGTTTCTCATACCTTGGCACCACAATTTCCACCAGTGGTGGAGTGGTTGAAGATGTAGAGAATCGTCTAAGCAAAGCGCGATCAGCGTTTGGACGCTTATTCCGCATATGGAGAAACCAGCGAATAAGCAAAAGAACAAAGCTGAGGATCTTCAATGCGAGCGTCAAAACCATCTTGTTGTACGGCAGCGAAACGTGGATGGCCCCGCAGTGAATGATATGGAAAGTACAATCATTCGTCAACAAGTGCCTTAGAATTATATGCGGGATATTCTGGCCCAACAGAATATCATACGCAGAACAGTGGCACTACACTAGTGAAGTTCCTATCTGTAACCAGATAAGAACACGCAAGTGGCGTTGCATTGGCCATGCTCTGAGAAAAGACCGAAGCAGAGTCAGGATGGCCATGGAATGGAACCCCCAAGGAAGCAGACGACTGGGAAGGCCAAAGGCAACCTAGCGTCATACAACACTCAACGAATGGTCCCATTATGTTGTCAGCTGGGACACAGCAGAGCAAACTGCGCCAAACAGAGAAAGTTCTTATTGAGCCCTAAGCCCCTGGAGGAGCACGAAATAGGAAAAAAAAATATGTTCCACATTGCTCTAAATATTTTTGTGAAGTTTGATTAAAATAAGTTTATTTTTTTATATAGCTGCCATACAAAAATAGAAACAGTTTTCAGCGCTCCAGCACTTCTTTTGTAATATTCTTCATATGGCTTTCATACAAACAATACAATACATAACTGAGCCTGTGCTCTCTTTGCTAGACCTACACATTGAGTGACCTTCTTATTGTTGAACCATACCCTTTATAAGAGAAACTCGTATGTTGTAGCCTAGAGAAATGTCAGTGCCAAAAAGGTCAGCAGCTTTCAGTCAGACTTTTTACTTTTCATTGCTTCTCTGCTTTCTTTGGAAAATGTTGGATTCAATTTCTAATGATCTTTCCCATAAACGCCCGTTCAAATTTATCTATCTCCTTTGAGATTCACGTCAAAAAAGAGTTTAAACTTTACTCTGCCTAAAAGCCACACTTTAATCTCATTATTATTGAAAATACACTTAAAACCAAAAATGTATCTAACAGATACATTTTAGCGCTGGCTCTTAAATTACGAGAACTTGTATATGAAATATGATTGGGAAGGGTCATGCATGTTTGGCATTGTTATGCATACGTTTATATAAAATTTATGGCATTTTTTTTTTTGTTTTTGTTTTTATTTTTTGCACATGCAAAACAAAATATTTAATATAAAAAAATATACATATAAATTAAAAGCGAACAAAGCGCTTGAAGCTTATGTGTATGCGTATTCGTGTGTGAGTGTGTGTGTGTGTGATTGTTTGCTTAAATTGTTAATAACTGACGGCAGTCGCTGTCTCTGGCAGTACAGGGTGTAAATTGTTAAAACATCAACAACCGTATCAACAAAAAATAAAATAAAATAAAATAAAGAAGCAGAAAAAAAAACAAGAACAACAAAGGCAGAGTCTGAAACAAACTGAAACAGAAATGCGCCATTTATTTGCAAATAAAACTTGGAGGTAAATATATATAAAAAAAAATACCTACTTAAGCACTACTACATAATGGCTGCACCTATATACTATATATATACATATGCATATACATATGTATCTATCTGTATGTGTAGGTAAATCTTGTTTTAGATATTTTGCGTTTTACATTTCGATACGTTTCGTTTTGTTGGCCTTTGTAGCAGGAGAGTTCCAAAAAGCTGCTCCATTAAAATAGTTGTTGGTATGCATATACGAGTATATAGTGTATATGTATATATTTAATTCTAATACAGTGAACGCTCTGAAATTGGAATTTCCAAAAGTTCTATAAAATATACATAGCTGTGTGACTCTATTGAGCTAATTTAATCTGAGAGTGTTGAAAACTTAAGCATTTTGTTTCTAAAACTCTTTCTTTGGAACTAAAATAAATAAGAACTTTTAGTGAGACCAAAACTGGTTTGTCAGTGTCTGAAAGTTTTAGCGGTAAATACAAAATTTCAGCCAAAGCCAAAACACAAACTTTCAGCTTCTCTACAATTATACTCTAAATAACCATTAGTTCTAAGCATGTTCATCAAGTGATCTGAGATGGAAACTTGGTCCTGAAATAAATTGTATAAGGTGGCGCGAGACAAATGGTTCAATTTTGTATGGTGCCTATATGATAAAGTGGACCAATTCTGATCAAACTGCACACAAATGATGAGTCCAAAACAAAATACAACTGATATAAATTGCCCAATGAAATTTGAATTGTAAGTCGGGCGCGGACGACTTTGGGTTACCCTGTTTCACTAGATTGCAAAACAATCCGGTTCCTTCACAAAAAATCAAAAACAGAAGAATTTGTAAGCAAAAACTTTTTTTTGACCGTCGTTCCTATGGGAGTTATATGATATAGTCAACCGATTTTGATCAAATTTGACACAGTGCTTTTGTATCTGAATGCCGAATTTAGTTAAAATATCTTTACAAACAGACAAAACTCAACGAATTTTGTATAAAAAACCTTTTTTTTGGACCGATTGGTCCTTTGGGAGCTATATGATATAGTCAACCGATTTTGATCAAATTTAGTACAGTACTAAGCAACTAAAAAAAACGTACGAATACCAAATTTGGTCCCAATATCTTAGCAAACAAACGAAACACAACAAATTTTGTTCAAAAATCGATTTTTTGGTAGACCGGCCCTATGGAAGCTATATGATATAATCAACCGAATTTGTTCAAATTTAGCACATTGCTTAAGTGGTCTAAAAAATTTTCTAACGCTAAATCTGGTACGATTATTAGTATTATTTATTAAAAAACGAAATATGGCGAAAATTGCTTTAAAAAGTTATTTTGGCCGATAAGTCTGTCTATGGGAGCTACATATTATATATGCTATAGTCAACCGATTTTGATCAAATTTAATACTGTGCGTGGGAACTATAAAAAACTTTCGAATGCCAAATTTGGTATCTTTATAAAAAATCGAATTATTCATCTAAAACTTTTAGTTTTTTCGACGTCGTCTGAAACACCCCTATGGGAGATATATAATTTAACCCCGACATGAAAAAAATAAAATAAACTTGTCTCTTATGGAATAATATGGGATCTAATGTGAAATTTTGGTTACTCTAGCTCTTACCATCTCTGAGATCTAGGCGACTTCTCTAGTCACCCTGATCATATTTTAGATAACTTTGGGGTTTCTCCGACGACTCCTTCTATATGTTACATACATTTTCGGCTTGCACAAACTTAATATACCCTTTGTACCATACGGTACAGTGTATAAAAATTGTTTACCATATGTTTTTATGTTGTTCATATTATTATTCAATAACAAGATTATTTCGGATTTTAATCACTTTTATGATCCCTGCCCTGTGGTGAAAATAAAAAATTGTTTGCGGAAAAAGATAAGCCAAGACCAAGCCAAGTTACGAAACAATACGAGAGAGCTCACAAAGTTTCAAAATTTTTCGCCAGAAGACGCAATAAGTTAATCAGAATTAGCCTATCTAAAAAAATTTTAAGCGTTTAAAATATGAATACAAATTTATACAAATTTAGCATTAAGATAACATCCCTATTTATAAGTCTAATCACCTATTTTTGTTTGAGGGTTTAAACCCATAAATCTTAGTCGTACATAGTTCCAATAGGTCAGCGTCTACTGTAAATCAATTCGTAAATTGAATGCCAATCCCAGATTTTCGCTGAAATTTACTCATGTCAGAAAATACGGCTGTAACAAAAGCTATCTGACAGCTTGTTTGAACATTAATTTAAACGATTTTCCGCTAACCTAGATAAACGATAAGTAGTATACTATAAGTAGTAAAAATTCACAAATATCCGATTTTACTTGGCTAGAGAATTTTTATTTGATAAGCGTGCGCCTGCTTGTCTAAAAATTGCGTTTCAAAAAATTAAAATGAAATTATTTCTATCATATAATCTCGCATTTATCATTTCGATAATGTCAAAGTCATTTTCATTTCAAAACCGTGCGCTATTTATCTATGATTGTTTCGGTTAACAACAGCAATCAGCACGCAAGTTACTGTGAGGGGTCTTGGGCATTTTTGACAGGCTTATCAAAGCCTTTGTTGATAACAATTAATGCCTCTCTGGCAGGGGTACGTTTTGTGGCATACCAAAAACTGGAATTCGAATCGCGAAAGACAAGACGAAGCAGAACTTTGCAGTAATTGCGTTGTTATTGTCTGTTTTTGTGGTCTCTCAGTCTCCCGGTCTCTCAGTTGGGGTCTACAGAATGCCGCAACTCTTTAAGCGCTTTCGCTATTTGTTTATTTTTAAATACATATATGCACAGACGTTTATATATAATATATCTAGTATATATATACCTGCATATAGTTGTTGTTTGCTTTTCGCTTATTCGTTATCAGCGCTGTTCTTGGTTTGTTGTCGTCGCCGTGTGTATCCATAAGATACATTTTTATTTTGTTTTGGCACATTTGTTTTGACGCCTCGCAGTTTATACTATCTAAAGTTACCTGCACAGCTAAATTCAATTTAGAATGCTTTGTGAGCAAAGCTCTAAGATTGCGTCCTACATGTGCCAGCTGCCCCCTTAAGCTACACTCAAATTGGCATGTCGTTGCATGTCCCAAGCATTTCAAAGATCTCCAGCTGGCACAAAGCTTCAGCTCAAATCTGGACCGTCAGTCAGTCTTTCAATTGTTCGCCTGCCTGTCGTCGTCCACTTCAGACCAAGCGGGCTACTGCCCCTGGCCAACTGTTGGCTGCAATAATTTTGTACCCTGCAGTTTTATACTGCCAAGCTGCAAGATTTTTTTCCATATGACTTCTGTTTCAAGCTGTTAGTTACTAGGCACGCCCACGCCCACACACCATCTGCCACAGACACTTCATGTGGCAGTGTAATTACTGCCGGCAAGTGCTACATTGTGTGTCCAATTAAAGCTCGTTCAGAGCTCTAGATTGTGCGGGGGAAAGCAACTAAATGGCTATAATCAAGCTGTTTGACTTTGAGCAGGTCACAGGTGATAAGAAAATTGGCCATCCTTTCACATAAGCACAGTGGTTAGATTTAGCTACTTTGGGTACTCCAAAACAGGGTGTTTTTGATTCAGCGAGTTGAGCTGGCGCAAGACATATGATCCAGTGACGTCACTAACTCTAGGGTTCTTCAGATGCATTAGAAACTAACGCTGTTCATGATAGTTGAGCTTGAATATAAGCCTCATGATGAGCGATGATAATTATTTCTTGAAAAAATTTTAAAAATTTTAACGTTGCCACTTGGCATAATTAGAGCTATTAGCTGGATTCAGTCAGGGGTGTACATATTGAAAGACCCTTTATAAGTAACAAGCTAGTACTTCCATAGGGTCCCTAGGACCCTTAGCTACAAACTAATTATGAAATCATTAAGGTTTTTGAGTTTTCAACTTGTTAAAACTGTTGCATGCACCACGGTGCTGAGTTCAACCACATGAGTTTGACATGACATTGGCAAAGCTTGAAATATAAATGTTTGTTTTCTGCAGGACCAACGATTTGCCTTAATCCTCAAACACACACACACATATATATTAACTCAGGTATATATATTAACAATACATACATTTGCTCAATCCAAAAACAACAACTTTGTAATTTGCCTTTGACATGCAAACTCGACAACGTCAAAAACTTTCTAGGCACAAATGAGTGCCGCTTCGTGAGGACCTCATTTGACGTTTGGCTTGCAATTATGTGCCGCATTGTGCCACCCACACACACACAAACACACATACACACATATAAGGTATATAGTATATATTATGTGCTTGTAAATGTTAACTCGGAAGCTAAAATAAAATAAAAATGAAACAAGTGAACGCAATTGCAAAACTTTGCTCTGGCGTTGTTCATTTAAACAATCTGTAATAAAAATGTTTTAATGGCATAAATATTAAGTTCAGAGGCGTTGTTGAGGGATAAGATCCCTTTAAAACTTTTTTTTAACATGCATTTGCCAGCAAAAGTTGTTTGAAAGTATTTATTTTGCTGTGTAAAGGATTTAATAAAGATGCAGCTACAAAACGGTCTGGCAACGCCAAAAAATATTTTTATTATGAAAAGCAAAACTAAAGCGTAGCATTATCTTACTTTTTTAATTTATTTGAAGCCAAATTCTTTAGAACGTTTTTCACTGGAACTTGCTGAGGATGTTGCACAAAAGTGAGCTTAATATTTCTAAAAGTATTATTGTGCTTCACACCTCTTGAGGTTTATTTAGGCCGAAGATGGACGTGACTGTTAGATCATATAGGGGACTTCCAAAGTAGGGAAAGGGTGATTTAAGGTCTACCCAGCTGTATCACAACGAACCAATTCTTTTGCCAAAGTGAGTTAGGACATTTGATCCCCAATGCCGCCCTAACCAAATCCTAAGCCGCTTGAGCCGAGAAAAGAGGCGACTTCCTGATTTGAACTGTATGTAGTGTAGGCTATGAGGCAATGTGACAGTCTTGTAATTGGACGGAAACTCCCTCACCAGCAGCACAAAGGGACTCATCAACAATCAGACAAATGTTTGTGCGCCTTTCAGAGTCCAAGAACGCCTTCACGTTGGACTCATTTTAATAGCTTATTGGAGTTGACGTGAGATCGGTGCGCTGATCAGCTTCTAAGAGCTTTCTCCAAGGTCGAAATAGCTGATGCCGCTCGAAAATTGTTGAGTGCCTGATGGCAGCATTCCCCATCTTGGGCACTTTTTAACGGAGGATAAGACGACTGGAAAGTATATCGGTCTCTTAGGAAGGCTTCTTCTTTGCCAATTCCAAGCGAAGGCCTACCTTAGCCAATGCCAGCCATATATCTCTTTCATATTATGAGCGCTTCAATGATACACCGAGAAGCAATCTTCTCCTTCGGTATATGATATTAAGATACCATTTCTTGAGTATTTTTTATTTCTTTAATAACAATTTAAAAATTTTTAGTCAAGACGTTGTTTTTTTGTGCGTACACATTTATTTCCTTTAATGCCATTCGCCCCGAATAACACACATTCTAATTAGGTTGCCTCATTTCGAGTTGTTTACTGTTGGAGTCTTTACCAATCCTAAAATATTTGTTAGGCGTTACAAAATTGATATACCAATTTAAATGCCTAAGATTTTATTTTTCTTGGCACAAAGACAATGTAATTGATGTATATTGATAAAAGAAAGGAAATTCGGAATGTGACTTATCCGTTAAGCAGTGCAAGCAAATAATGCGCCAAGTTTTTTAAAAGTCAAAAAGTGCGAGGCGCAACCTTCTATGCGCAAAGATGAAGATACTTTTGCAAGTGATGTAGAAAAGTAAATCTTCTATTTAAAAATCGAAAGTATAAAAAATAAATCTCAACTTTGACTACGCTCATGACCACAAGTGTTACTTTCAAAGCTACACACGTGTAGGCTAGTTATTGCTATGGAGGATGTCTCTACAGATAAGAACGCCAAACCCACACACACGCTCTGGCACGGCCAATTATGCAATAATAATATACCGGTCCCTGACGACGATAAACGTGCCAGCAGATACCAAAACAATTGCAATCGAAGCTTAGTTCATTTACACTCAACTGTCAGGCTTATCGCTTTGTTTCGGACTAATCGGCTAATGTGCCTAGATCTAGAATTCCAGCTTGTGGCATTTAATTGGCTGCTAATCGGCTTGCATTATTGATTGGAGCATAGTTCAAGTGGGTGGAGGGGTTTGGTATGTCTAAAACAATGCAACAAAATGCATTTAAATGTTTCAGCCAATGAACCTAATAGAGCGCTGATAAGATGACACAACAAAGTTAATAGCCAGACAGACGCCTAATTATACCAAAAGCATCTCGGCCTGAACAACAGCAACAGCGCAACAGTTAGTAGAGTAATCACGTTTAGTCAGCATGTGTGTAATAAAAGTATTTCCCAATTAATTACCAATGAGTAAGTCCATCCATATACAAGTGTCTACTACGGTACTTGAGCACGGAAGTTAATTAAATGTAAAAGTGATTGCAGATATTGGCTTTCATTTGACAAGCAGTTAATTAAATTTGCTTGCCAATTGGTATTAGCCCGATAATAATGATGACCACAGCCGCCCCCGTATCGCATGGATTCGATTCATTCGTTCCTGTCCTGAGGTAATAAGCCAATATATATACATGCCGATGAGCCAGCCATGGTGACGTGCCGCTGTATCAGTACGCCTCAATGCGCTCACAATTACAATTACAAGAGCGCTGCTGCACTCACTCTCTCCCTTTTGTGCTCTCTCTCTCTGTCTATTTATCAACAAGCAAACTGATAAGATGTTGCCTTCGCCTTCGACTTTAGCAGCACCCTTCAAATATGATACATATATTGATGACGCACAACGACGAGAGAGGCAAATCACATTGAACTGAACCGAACTGAACAGAATACTCGAATATATAAAAATGAAATATTTAATATATGTATAGTCGATTGGGTTTGTGACAAATAATGTTGTCATGACAAATCGCAGTAGCATAAATAAATTTTGCATTTTTATATTTTTTATTGACAAAGGATGTGATAGATGCTCTTCACACAAATAATAGAGTTGGGCGTAAAATAATTCTTTTTCCATCGAGAGTTCTATGTAAATTTGTAAAATGATGAAAATCTATGGGCTGTCCCACATAAAAGCAGTATTCGCGCAGCAAGTGGCATGCCCCTCTCTCCTCGCAACCACAGCCGTTTTGAATAAAGCATATCATTAGTTGCTCTGATATGCGCAGAAATTCGTGGTGCATATAAACTAAATCCCCTTCTGATTGTTATTTCAAGGGAGGTGTTGTTGGGGTAACTCTCACAGAAGCGTTGGAGGGCGCCAGCAAAAAAAAATTTTAAATTTCATTCCCATTGTATTTTCTGACATGAAAGGAAACAGACAGGAGGAAATGTAAAAAAAACAGGGATATTTGGGGGGCCCGAGAGTCCGGAAGACTTCCGTGAGTGCGCTCCTGCAGACAAGAGTCAACGTATATAGCAATGCTCCAATAAAGTCGAATTTTTGTACACTCCCCTATAATTCGATTAATGACGACGTAAATTTTTGGGGTACGGTCATCCAATGTCTGTAAAATTTCATTCTCACTGTGATTTCTGACGGAGCACTCTATAGGAGTGCTTTTTAAAAAAGTTAAAAATTGTTATCAGATTTCAGAGCTGACGGTATGCTGAACATTAATGTCTCTAAACGCGGCTATAACTGGTCAGCTCTCACCCGGCGTTACCTGGGCCGCGTTGTGACTAAGTGCGTCTGGACTGTTTCAGGCAACCACTTTAACCTAACCTAAACTGATATTTCCAGGGCACTCTCTTGAATCCACGTCTGCTGACAAGTGTGGAAATAAAAGTAATACTCCAATAAACTCACAATTTAATTTACACTCCAACGTATAGCAGATAATGATGAATATAGCAGTGGAACATAGAGTTTTGGGGGTTTTGCAGAGAAGATTTTGAGATTTTATCAAATGCACTAGAACTGTTAGTTAAAGTGGTTTATGGTATGTTGGGGACTAATATTTACTATCTATATTTTACAAATAGGAAAGCTCTAAAAATGTTACTACTAACATTCATATTGTAAAAACTTTAATATACACAGGCCCGACGAAAGGGCGCTGAAAGGGGGCTTTCCCCCAAGCCCAGAGATTTTTCAAGTGCCCGGTCACTGTTGTACTGTCGTGTTGCAAGCTAAAGGTGTGATAGAGGGGTTGGAACATTTATCATCCGGGCCGAAATTTTCTACCTACGGACTTGGATATACCGTAGCAAAGGTTACTTCTAAAGTAAATAAGCAAAGGTATGAGCTTGTGAAACTCTCACTGAGAAAAACTGTTTAAAATTAAAATGTAAAAAATCTGTATGAAACGTGTATTCATATTGAAAGGAATTCGTATTCACAAGTATAGGGTGCTTTTTTAAGTTTTTATTTTCAACAAACACATTTTTCGTATAGATCATTTATAACCCCGTCGTGATAAACCGTAACATGAAATAAACTTTAAAATAACATCGTCTTTTCCTAATTTAAGACTTATCTTCTGTTACCACTCTGGGTCTCAGTGCAATTTATGATCATTTACCGTCGCCTTATCATATCGTAATGGTTTTCCAAATACTAGATTATTTTATAAACGACGCAAAATATTTGCAGCACTTCCCTCAACAAAAGTTCAACATGTCGTTTGTTAATTATACATGCTACATAAATTTAGTGACTCCAGCTCTATTGACATATCTACAAAAAGCTAGTATAAAGATTCCAAGAGATTTGTTTACTTAGCTTGTTATAGCAATACAAAGTTCATTATTATATAAAGCACCAAATATACATACATTTACTCTTGATAAGATAGTAACAGATCTCAAGTGTGTTTTTTTTCTACCACGGCATGGTTAATTGGTAGGCAACTTGAAAAACTATATTTTATTGGACTAGTTTAACGATAAGACAAGTAACCTACAAAAAAATAAACGTATACTAAACACACCTATTTCGGTATGAACTCATTTGTAATGCTGATAAGCCAGCAGATAAGATAGCACGTCTTGAAGACCTAATTTGTGTGGTAAACAAGGTGTATGTCGTCGGAAAGGGGGGCTTACTAATCAAATCTATTGATGCGCTATAACAGAAGCAGCTCACTCAAGTGTCACTTAGACATTGCACCTTAAACAGTCCAGGTACTTGTAAATATTTACATGCTAGAGTTTTCGAAGCGCCTAGGCAGTAGCTTATAGATTTGCTTCGATTACGGTTCAAAATGTCAAATAGTTGCAACCTTAACGCACAATCCATCAAGGGCATAAATTGGCATTTCTAAGTAAATAGAAACAACACCTAAAAAAACAAACGACAAAACTCATAAAATAAACAAGAAACTTGGCATACATGTGACGTAGAGCGATAAGCTGGCGTACAATTTTTATACCTTGTACCCGTAGGGTCAAGGGTATTATAGATTTGTGCAATTTCGAAAACAGGCGGCAGGAGGCGTGTTTGCAATTATGATTAGCATTTTATGGCTTAGTGATTTACTCATCTGTACGTATAGAAGCCAGAACTCAAAAACTGTAAGAGCATGGTTCATCAAAGTTCACCTTAAGTGACTCAGTTTCAGAAATAGTCGAAATGCGTCACAAAATTTCATTTTATACAGATATATTTATAGCTTTATGAGCTTTGTGCTGATAAGAAAGAGATTCAGCGCTTGGAAAAAACTCTCTTTGAAATTCGGGACCGTTTGGAAATCTAGTCTGTTTGGAACTCTGGGATTAAAATAAATGTATCCTCTTAGAGTTTCGAAATATTTGTCAATCTCCGTGTAGCATATCTCAATGTACGAGACCCCTAAGGCAGATTGTTTTATAAGACATGACTGAACTTTCCTTATCAAGTGCACCTAACTGGAAATACAAAGTGATCTAAATGGTCTATGTAATAATTCGTAAGATTAGTGAGCTGACCAAACAATTTATATTTTGTAACTATCTACTGAAATAGTTTTAACATAAGCTAGAGCAACCGAGTTAAGTGTGTTAAAATTATGTGAGCCTTACAAACAAACCAGTGTTGACTTTTTTAAGCCACAAAGCTCTTCCCCTTTTGAACAAAAGTTGTTCAGTTTTTGTCAGGATTCTTCTAAAGTCCTATAGAAAACATATCGGTGGGGTCAAACTAGAATACCCGGTCCTTAATTTGTTACCTATTATTATTATTTGTGAATAGAAAGATAGTGCTGAGATCTAATATTTTGTAAGTCGTTCCATTTTAATTCGGTCCTGAAGGTGATTTAATAAGAGTTCAAAAGATGGTAGCACTCATAAAAATTGTTCTTTCTAGGCATACTCATGTGAGCTTAATAAACCAAAATAATGCAAATTTCTATGCGGCAAGTCATTTGGCTTGAAGATATACGAAACCCTGACGAATAGATATAGCGCAGAGAATTTCAACTTCAGGCGGACCCAAATCTACTACGATTTCCAAAATAATAATAACAATAAAATTACATAATCATAATTATATCAGAAGTACAATAATTGATCATTTTTTATGCACAGATAAAGAAATTCCACTTTCCGTAAAAGTGTGCCCAAAAAACAAAATGTATTTCACTTGTTTTTTTTTTGCTGAACCCGAGCTCCGCTCCGGTTCCCCTGTCAGTCAGACTAATCCCAATTAGCTTGATAAGAAATTTTGCTTACCGAAGCGCATTTATTGCAAAGTGGAGCAACTAATTGGCTAGCAACTATTTATATAGAAAATAGATTTGAACTTACCTTTTCAAGGCATTCCTGGCCATTGGCCTTTGGATCCCATTTGACCGCCTGTTGTGTGCCATTTGGCAAGTTCACAATGCACCACATTTTGATTAACTTATTTGTATTACTTCCAAGGGGGGAATTTATTTTATTGTTGTTGCTGCTTTTGGCTTTCTTTTTGCCTTAAAAAGCTGTTATTAACGCTTATGCGATTATATGTAATAGCATATAGCCTCAATCTATTGTAGTATATATGACATGAGTTTGCTTTGGACGCGCTTCCGCGTTACGCGTTACGGGCTTCAACGTTAAAGCCAACCCCCAAATCCAAGTCTACTTTATGTTGCTTTTAAGGCCGCTAGCTCTCTTACGTTGTTGTCTCTGGACGCCAGCTTGAGCTACAGGTTGCGTAGATTGTTGCGTTGTTGCTGTTGTTGTTGTTTTTGTTGCTGTTGCTTTATGTTGCGCACGTTGAACGTTGTTGTTTTTGTTATTATTTATGTTGTTGTATGCGCGCACAAAATTCAATTAGAGTTGGTCTTTTGTTTAGTTTTTACCTTTTGATTTTTGATTTTAGCTATATATAGTATATATATATTTTTTTTGGTATATACGTAAGTTACAAACAGCAATTTTTTTTTTTTGATGGCTTATACTTTGGTTTTAGAGTAGCACCTTTTACTTGACTATACAAAGCAGTCTATACACAAGTATGTATATAACAATCACACATGCTTGCTTTAAGTTATTTATTGCTGTTTTTATTTTTTTTATTATTATTTTTGATTATTTTTTACACTTTATACGAGCCAAGTAGCATTTAGCTATGTTTCACTTTTGACCGTATATTAGCTATTTCTGTTCGAAGCGCACAAGTACGAATGCCAGACGTTGTTGCTCATTCGGGGCAGCAAATTCGTTTGCTGCCAACCAACACAAAGTTAAAGAAACGATTGAATTCTAGTTTGCCTGCGCTCTGCACAGCAAGCAGCAAGGCAACCAAAACAGACACACACACACGCACACGCTCACATGGCACTCACATTTACTCTTAACTTTGCTATGCGCGCGCTCTTAAATTGTGCGCTGTCTTTGTATCTGTGAGATACGTCATGGCGTTTGTAAGAGAGCGCGTCGCAACGTAAACATTATACGTTACGTCTTTTCAGCTGTTACCGCCGCCTGCGTCTCTGCCCACATTCTTTTGTATGTACTACGCACAGCTGTTGTCTGTACTCGTTCTCTTGCTTCTTTGTGGGGGTCTCCTCGCACTCATTTGTTGTCGTTCGTTGTCAGATTTTTCACTTCATTGCTGCCTAAAAGTGCGCGAAATCCGAGATAGTATTGTTCAACAGTTGCATGGAACTGCATCTTTCAGATTCAATGCGCATGTGCAGCGCAGCTGGGCATTAAATTGTTGTTGTTGTTGTTTTTGTCGTTGGCATTATTATTATTAGTACTAACCATGTGCAGCTGCTTTTGAGGGATCGTGGTGTTTAGAACTCTAAGAAATACCTGTTCCTAAAAATGAGCATGATGTCAGGCTTAATAAAAATAAAAAGCAGTGACGATTTTGTTCACGAGCTATAGATTTATATCAGATACATATATTTAACACTTTCAAAGGTAAAAAAAAAAGTTATTTTAAAGCAACAAATTTTGAATTTAAGAAGCGGAATATCAATTGAGTAAATACAGTATAATTTGCTTGCATCGTCAAGATAAGTGCCTCAAATTCACTTACTGCTGCACAGAAAGTCAATTTTATATGAAATATTTTAAGTTAGCAGCATTGAAGATAAGTGCATCTGACACATACGTGCCTCCTACCGGCAGATTTTTTGGGACATTTTTCGTAGAAAAAATTGCATTTAGCTGCGCCATCTAAGGATAACTGCCTAATTTTTAAAAACATATGTTGATATTCGCTGAGAATGTCGTTTTGTGTTTTTTTCTGCGCATCTCCATTATTGGCCTTACAGTGAAACAAAAGTTGCAAATAGTTAAGGCGATCAATAATACAAGCTGCCAAAGTACAAGCTGCTCGTACATAGCCGCAACTACCTACATACACGAAGTATTGCCTAATTTAATAAGGAGCTTTGGTCCAAATAATATCTTTAATTAGTTACGAAACTGGGCTTTTTTATCAATCCTTGGCTCCAGACAATAATGCAGTGATGAGGAAATTGATAGTGATGATGGCAGTGAAATTGATTGTCCATTCTTTGCGCTAAATTACAAGAATTTTTTAAAATCTTAGTGAATTAGAAGAAAAGTCTCTTACTCTAAGCATAAAACTGCCATACAGAAGAAAATAACCGACTTTTTAAAATAATTAAGTAACATTGTGACAAAAAAGTTTCCGGAATTTCCAAATAAAACGCAAAATAGTTAATCTTTTTTAATATTTATATGCCAACGCATCTTCCAATCTTCGAAACATTTTTTAAGTATAGGCGTTGGCTGGGATGGCATTCAGCTCTCTCATCGCATTCTGTTTTATGGTCGGTATGGAGTCAAAAGGGGTTTCCGAAGTGGAGTTTAGGGAAAGTCACACGGGCCAGATCTCGACTGTACGGTGCCTGGCCAATGGTATTTATTAAGTTTTTCCCTTAAATGCTTTCACAATCGTGGCTCGCTGAGACGGCACATTATGGTCGTGCAAAATCCACGAATTGTCTGCCCACAATTGCGGCCGAAACGACACATAATACTTCTTATTGACCGTTTGTCCCTATGGAACGTATGTATTTATATTGCACCATACCACGAATATCAAAGAAAACAATGAGCATCACCTTGATTTTTGAGTGACTGTGGCGTGGTTTTTTCGGTTTATGCTCGTTTTTTCAAGCAATTTTGACGATTGTTGACTTGTTTGCATCTCGTACTTGTAGACCCATGTCTCATCACCAGTTATGATGCTTCCCATAAAGTTTGGATCAGAATTTTCACGATCCAGCATGTTCATTGCGATGCAGATCGATACTTTTTTTGAAGAAAATTCGGAACAAGCCGAGCGGCAACGCGTAGCGTTTCTCGAGACATGTTGAGCTCCCGAGCTAACTCTCTAACACAATCTCTATGACGATTTTCGAGCACGGTCGGGTCTTCTACGGTCTCCCGTCCATCCTTAAACGCTTTATACCATTTGTGCTTTCAATAAAACAGAATCCCTTGCTTTCTGTTGCTTTCTGCAACATTCGGAGCGATTTCGCATACGAAATATCGTACAAAACACAACATTTAAGACAAACTGAAGTTTATTTGGTTGTTTCTTAACTTAATGATAAATATTGTAATATGAGTACATATTAATGATGCATTTTTGTTTGAGAAGCGTTAAATTGTCTGAAAAATTCATAGCTTTAAGTTTCTTAGCAAAACTACTCGCCAATAAAAAAAAACAACAAAATTTAAGTTAGCTGCCTTTTTAGGATAGCTGTCTCGCAAGTCAGTACAAACTATTGGAGGCAGCTAAGCAAATTATACTGTACAATTAAAAATTAAAATGCTTATACTGCACAGTGGACGGAACATAAATATCTTCATCAAATTTGAAATTTTAGGTAGATATGTTTATATACTTAGCAAGTCCGATTATGGAGTCTAAAAAATGTATTTGTTCTCGTTAGGCCACATCATAAAACATACTCGTTTGGACCATGTAGCTCATTTCATTTGAAATCCCACCAAACAGACTACATAACCTTTTTTTGGTGACTATCGGCCTTCGAAGTAGTTTGAGCTGGTTCATCCTTTTTAGACCATGATCTCTTGCGCCTTAATTTCTTGTAAACAACCCAATTCACGCGCTTCAAAAATGGATCACTTCTTTGGCGTTTGATTGGCAAATCAGAGTCGATAATACGACGAAGCAAATTTCGTTCTGTAACAATATGAGGAACCCATATGTCAAGCTTCGAAATTAATCCTAGACAATTCATGTGCTTATGAACGGTCGCGTTAGACAAATTTAATATTTCAGCAATCTCTCGAGTTGTTATTCAATGACAAACGACTTTATTTTATCCACATCGGTGCATCCTTAAGATCGAAATTGCTGGAACGAATTTTGTAAACCAATTTTGATATTGGCGTTCGATCAACACATCTTCTCTGTACACATCGCATAATTTTCGTCTTGCATGAACTGCTTTTTTACCCTTATGATAGTTAAACATAAAATATGCCGAAAATGTTGTTTTGGATCTTCCATCTTCGAAAGGACACCAAACAAAAAATGTTCCAAAAAATTTAACAAAATTTTCAACAAAAAACCGTTTCATATCAGCTTTCCAAATATATAAAGGTAAAGCGGTTAGGTGTGAAGTTGGCTGCGAAAAAATTCAATAAGATCATCTGTGAAATTACTTAGTGAACGACCCAATAGGTATTTAATAATAAATTATTTTTATGCTTAAACTTGGAATATGTAAATCTACTTTAAAGAGGTTGACCCTCTCCGAAACGAATTCAATTATTTCCCTGATACCAAGAAAGGTTTAAAATCATTTGTAACAGTTTGTTTTGTGTTACACGAATTCTATTAGCGTGACACACTATATCGGTCCAGATAGGGGCTCCATAATACAACACTGCTTATAAAATCGATCTCTATAAAAACATTTTTTTTCCTTAAATTGAGACTGGAATTTCTATTTATAAGCGAATTAATATGTTGATTTTTTTGATTACATCGTCAATATGGTCTTTAAAGATTAACTTAGTGTCCAAAATTATTCCTAAATATTTTACATTGCTTTCCCAGTTAACATCAACCAGATTCAGCTTGACATGGCTAGTTGGCAGTTAAATATTTTATCGTTTTCTTGCAAAAAATAGAGCATAAGTTTGTTCTAAAAAGGACGTCGAAAGCATCTTTGAGGTTATTAGTGATATTAAAGGCTAAAGTTCCAGGGCAAAAATGGATGTCTGCACTCTCTGAGATGAGGAAAATCGGAAGTATGTAGTACAAAGATATATTGTACATGGCCCCTGGGGTCAGCCTGCGCATACTAGGTTGAATTTCAAGAGATTCAATTTAGGTACAAGACCTTCGTGACACAATTCTGTGCTGTTTTTATAATCAAGATCACCATTTCTAAATCTAGATAGATTGGATTTAATAATATTTTTAATTCTGAGTAGGGGATATAGTGTGCTATGAGCCTGTAGCTCATATTAGATATTTAGTTTTTAGAAACTATCATTATGCCGAATTCCGTCGATTCACTAAAGTTTCCCTGTTACATGTACAAGTTCAAATTTGTTCTTCATACCCCTAGAAATAATCTTACATAACATAATGTAATACATAAAGTCCATTTATTTTATAAGGTTTGCAACCGGCAATTGTTTAAAACTCTTTTCCTCAAGCCTTTCTCCTTAAAAAGTTAGTAGTTACAAAAAAATAGAAGCCCCACTAAAAAGACTCACTTATCATATGCTTTAAATGCTTCTTAATACACAGGGAATGTCGGAAAATTCCCTAGTTAAATGATGCCTTTCCACTGCAGATGAATAGAATAAAGATAGAAAATCAAAGCGAATAATTTTAATATGCTCTCTTTCGAATTCAAATTACGAGTATTATTAAAACCAAAGTTAATTTACATTTTAGATTACATAAGATTACAAAGTCACACCACTGTGCACTTAAAACGTAAACGAACTGAACCTTTTTCAATTTTTGTAAATTAAAATGTACCCGAGGACCATTTTCTTAATAGGGGTTTAAATAAAGAAAAAATTTATAGACTCTAATTTCAATTGGTGTGGTGCCTGAAAATACAATAAGATACCGTGCTCCCTCTTCAAATTTCGCGAAATCCGAATTCGTATTGTTCACTAGTTGCACAAAACTGCATCTTTCGTTTCAATGCAGCTGCCTACCTGTTCCCTAGAGTAAGAATGACGTCAGGTGACTGACACATCATGTGCTTGTATGACTGTTAGTTCTTCCAGTAGTTTATACTTTTCTATAAGTCAACAAATAATATATTTATTATTGCCAAAGAGCAGGTATACAAAGAAGGTGCCAATTACATCGAAAATGGGAATATTTGTTCCACGCGAACTTGACAACAAACTAAACATTTGTGGGAAAAGGCGTCAAAGTTTTTAAAAATCAGTTTTTTAGCATTTTTGTTTGGATATTACCCGTATGAAAAAGATTAGATTCCAAGCGATGGAATGTACAGTTTACAGTTCAACTGTCTTAAAAAAATAAGTTAATATACCATTAAGATAATGTAATGTACGAATTTGTTGGAGCTCATAGGAGAAGATGTATTATTATTTATTATTATTATTGGGTGTAGAAATGTACTGCCACCCAAGTGAATCTATTGTACCTCTTTCATGGCTCAAAGGTCTCCCTCTCACTTATGGTAACAACGTTCTCCAGTGGGAGAACGGTCATGCCCAGGAGCTTGTTTCTTTTACCGGTGAGTGCCATACATTCGAAGAAGTTTCTTCCTCCATGCTTAAGAAGCGACATAGTCCACTATCCACAAAGCCAATTTTGTTTAAGTGGCCGTGGAGCCTACAATGTCCCAGAAGGCCCGTGAGGATTCTCATGGTGTTCTCCCCGTGAGTTACCATGACTTTGAACCTCTGACAGTTCTAGTTGGAAAGTAGGGTTTTGGCTGTTTAAGCCCCGGACCTGTGTCCAGTTTTGCAGTCGTTTGAAATTCTACTCTAATCTCAGTAGGTCCTGTACCACGTGGTTACCAATCACACAGTGTGGTTCAGGACCGATTAGCGGTGATGCTGCACCGGTCCTTGCAAGTTTATCTGCCAGCTCATTTCCAGGACTGATGTTATGTTTTAGAGCCCGTCTAATCGTGAGCTTATTCCTGGATCCTAAATTATCCAGTGACGTTCTCACTTCTTTGACCAGCCTTGATGTGATCTTGGATTTGCTTAATGCCTTTATTGTTGCTTGACTATCAGACAAGATGGAAATGTATGATGTAAGTTGGAACTTATTATTTTTTAGAACGTTGCAAATATCTTTAAGGCTCCTGATCACCTGGTAAACCATTTGATCATGCTTGAAGTTTTAGCTGTTCTCAGAATATATGTATATGTAAGTATGCGTCCTTTTCAAGGGAACTAGGGGAGCAAACATATGCATTCTTTCAGATAGTAAGCTGCTATTAGGGCATTATCATCCTGGAGCATCTCCTTCAGGATGGTTAAAGAATGCCACAACTACCCCCAAGCACTGTCCGCCCGGAACAAAGTCGTGCTATGTTGTATGGGTGCCTGGACACTCGGGAGTGGATGGTAACACGATTGCTGACGATCTAGCACGACAGGGTGCCTCCACCCTGACCACATCTCTTGCGCCGTTTTGTGGTATTGGTTGGTCCACAATCAAAATCATAATAAACAAATGGGCTGCAGAAGAACATAGGAGATACTGGCTCTCCCTTCCGGGGCTTCGTCAAGCAAAACTGCTTGTCAAACCTCTGGATGCGATCAAGACAAAAGGGCTTGCCAGAGCGGACCTAAAGCTCCTGGTAGCTTACCTATCTGGCCACCACACTGTTAGATACCATCTACAGAAAATTGGCCTATCGGACTCTTCAGAGTGCAGGCTCTGGCTAGAAGACGATGAAACGACCACACATATTCTCTGTGACTGCTCAGCGCTGGTATGCGACAGAGCCTGTCATATGGGAAAGGAACGGACTAGTCCCTTTCACCTCAGGTCAATACCAACAAAAGACCTACAGCTTTTCATGTGGAAAGCGGAAAGTCTTTTGCTGTAATTTAAGGGTATGGTACAAAAGACCTTTTGGTCGCAGTGCCCCACCTCTCTGCGAGGAACCCCTTTGGGAAAAAAAAAGTAAAGTAACTAACCTAAGCCATATTTACAAAATCTTCTAAAGCTTTACAACTATTTAATGCACTTTTTGTACCAGACTTCTTACTTTATTACAAATATCCCAATACCATAGTTGGCTACAAAAACACAACATTGTTCGCATATGAGATCAACTGGTTTCTCCAAGTCGGGCACCTCATAAAACCTTCAATGTTCTACATTTTTTATAGCGCACTTTGTGGCCTACAGTTTTAATTAGGCCGTTTGCGTACTATGTACAAACTTATATATAATTTCGCATGTGACTAATAACCATAGAAGGCTATTCCGTAACTATCGTTAAAACGTATTTTCACTTCACATGACCATGCCACACTTTCCCCTCCAGCATTGGCAACAACATGGCCTTAGACATGGTTTAGATACAATGCAAGGTGCATTTCTTTAGAAAGGGGTTTCAATAATCAATATGGCCTCAATCAAGCACATAATAGCCAAGCACTACATATACATATATATATAACAAATCATCAATACTTATTACAAAAGCTCCAATTGGTTTGTGTATTGAATAAAAAGCTCTGATTCAATTTTGATCGGTTTTATGCCTATTTTATATATTTGTATGAAATATATATAACCAAACGGCCTGATGAGTAAAAGAACCTTTAAAAAAGTCGAGATTTACTTACCCAGATGTACTTACAGTGGCAACAATAATTATTCGAACACATTTAAGTTGTAAGTTAATTGCTTCAAATTTTGAAAGTAAGAGTCTATAAAAAACATATTAGGAATAATTTAAAACAACTATTGCTATGAATTGAAAGAAATTTACCTATTTGATAAAAATTATACATTTTTTTTTAGAAAGTCATTATTAGTCCCAAACAATGTTCCAGTCAATTTTAGTGCGAAAAAACTTTCTTTTTTCAATTTTTTAAGTTTATTTAATAGATTTAGATTTTTAAAGATTTTATTTTTGAAACGTATTTTTGGAATGTTATTCTTCAATATGCAAATTGATCTATTATGATACCTATGTAAAACTGGACATTTGTAGTGTCCTAACAATTTGTGTTTCCACTGTATGTACTATATACAGTTCTATATTCTTTGCTAAGATCTAGTTCTATATTTTTTTCTAATACATGTGCTAAAAAGTTCATTCATCGGGCTAAAGACTTGGATTAATTAATATATATTTTTTCACTGATCTATCGTTCCGAAAGTTATTTTCTACTATCTCATGTCAAATGAGCTTTGTTGAACCCATTTAAATAAGTAAATAAACAAAATTCCAGATTCTATTGAACTCCGTTTTTTGTTTGGCTTTTTTTATTAGATTATAAAAGTGTGCCAAAAAATTACACATTAGTGTGTTGTTTTTTCGGGACCTCACTATTTAAGCACGAAATATTAGATTTGCTCAGGCACCTTCCATTCAGACGTTCTTTTTGCGACTTTGATGAAAAGGTTCAAGAGATCTAGCTGGATAAGGTAGGCAGGTCAATTTATAGGTCAAATAAAATTGTTCTCAAAATTTTAGTTTTTGAAATTAGCTAAATTTAAAAAAAAATGGCGGACGTAAAGTCGGGCGCGGACGACTTTAGGATACCCTCTACCACTAGCTTGTAATAAAGTCCGATTTCTTCACAAAAAACCAAAAACAGAAGAATTTTTAAGCAAAAACTTTTTTTTTTACCGATCGTTCCTATATGATATAGTCAACCGATTTCAATAAAATTTGACACAGTGCTTTAATACCTTAAAAATGATCTGAAGCCAAATTTATTTCAAATATCTTTACAAACAAACGAAACACATCGAATTTTGTATAAAAAACGTTTTTTTGGACCGATTGGTCCTATGGGAGCTATATGATCTAGTCAAACGATTTGGATTAAATTTAGTACAGTGCTTAGGAACTATAAAATACTCACGAATGTCAAATTTGGTCCCAATATCTTAACAAACAAACGAAATACAACAAATTTTGTTAAAAAATCGATTTTTTGGAAGATCGACCCTATGGAAGCTATATGATATAGTCAACCGATTTTGTTCAAATTTGTCACATTGCTTAAGTGGTCTAAATTTCAAAACGCCAAATCTGGTTACGATATCTTTATTAATAATCGAAATATAGCGAATTTTTCTTTAAAAAAGTTATTTTGGCCGATCGGTCCTATGGGAGCTATATGATATAGTCAACCGATTTCAATCAAATTTGGTACAGTGATTGGGAACTATAAAAAACTTTCGAATACCAAATTTGGTTACGATATCTTCATAAACAACGAATTATTCATCTAAAAAGCTTTTTTTTTTGTCGAGGTCGTCTCAAACACCCCCATGGGAGCTATATAATTTATCCCCGATATGAAAAAAATAAAATAAACTTGCTTCCTATGGATTAATATGGGATCTAATGTGAAAGTTTGGTAGCTGTAGCTCTTACCATCTCTGAGATCTAGGCGTTCACACGGACAGACGGACATACGGACATGGGTATATCGACTTCTCTATTCACCCTGATCATATTTTAGGTAACTTTGGGGTGTCTCCGACGTCTCCTTCTATATGTTGCATACATTTTCGGCTTGCACAAACTTAATATACCCTTGGTACCATACGGTACAGGGTATAATAAGATACCATTTTGTATATATCATTTTTAAAATTAAAAAAAAACGGCGGGAGCAAAGTTGTAGACCTCTTATTTTAGAGCTAAAAACTTAAAAGTTACATTGTACAACATACGATTTTTTATAATCTTTATTAATAATTAATGAAATTGCAACACAGGAAATAAATCAAAATTAAACATTCGCAATATAACTTTCACGAACACGAATAAAATATTTCATAGTATCGAGCCCACATGTTTGATGCTCCCAATTTCACCAAAATGAAACCGTCTACTTTGTAACAAGTGAAACCAAAAGGAATTAACCAAATTCCATGTAATTTATACTAAAAACTCATTTTTAAGTCCTCTTAGGTCTATATATACCAAGTTAGATATTTACTGATAATAATTTTTTATTTTTTCTCTTCTGAATCGACTCAAAAAATTCTATACACAGCTCAAAACTTTATGTCTTGTATAAATATTGATCATGTCTTGCATAAATGTTTGATATCTTACATAAAAAAGTTTTTTTTATGATTAGAATAGAATTTCCTTCGAAAGGCGTAGAGCTGTGCTAATGTAGTATAGGAAAAATGTGTTATGAGAAAATCTCGAAAGCAAAAAATTTGAAATTGGGACAACGCAAAAACGAAAACGCACATAATTTATTTGTTTTCATTTTCCAGAACCCGACCGATATAAATATATGTATATACTGTATTTTATTATTGTTATACCCTATACCATATGATACAAAAGGTATATTAAGTTTGTGCAAGCTGGAAATGTCTGTAACATTTAGAAGGAGTCGTCGGAGACACCCTAAAGTTACCAAAAAAATATGATCAGGGTGACTAGAGAAGTCGATATACACATGTCCGTCTGTCCGTCTGTCCGTCTATCCGTCTATACGTCTGTCCGTTTGAACGCCTAGACCTCAGAGATGGTAAGAGCTAGAGTAACCAAACATTCACATTTTATTCCATAGGAGACAAGTTTATTTTATATTTTTCATATCGGGGTTAAATTATATAGCTCCCATAGGTGTGTTTCAGACGACCTCGAAAAAAAATAAAAGTCGTTTGTTTATGAAGATATATTAACCAAATTGGACATTCGAAAGTTTTTTATAGTTCCCAAGTACAGTGCCAAATTTGAACTAAATCGGAAGACTCTATCATATAGCTCCTATAGGACGAATCGGTCCAAAAATAGGTTTTTTTATACAAAAACAGTTGTGTTTCGTCTGTTTGTACAGATATTTGAACTAAATTCGGCATTCAGATCTTTTTTAAGGTACTAAAGCACTGTGTCAAATTTGATCGAAATCGATGGACTATATCATATAGATCTCATAGGAACGATCGGTAAAAAAAAGCTTACTTAAAAAGTCTTATTATGGTTTTTTATAAAGGAACCGCGCCCGACTTTACGTACGCCATTTTTTAATAAAGAAATTTTTAGAGTATCCAAGCATTGTACCAAATTTGAGCAAAATCGGTTGACTATATAGTATAGATCCTAAAGGGATTCCAAAAGATAGATTTTTGATTTGTGTTTCGTTTGTTTGTGAAGAAATTGGGATTAAATTAGTCAATTATAAGTTTCTTATAGGCTTTAAGCAGTGTACCAAATTTTATTAAAATCTGTAGAATATATCATATATAGGACGAATCGGTCCAAAAAAACGTTTTTTTATACAAAATTCGTTGTGTTTCGGTTGTTTATAAAGATATTTGAACTAAATTCGGCACTCAGATCTTTTTTAACTTAAAAATGAATAACTACAGGAACGAACGTTCAAAAAAAAGTTGTTGCTTAAAAGTCTTCTGTTTTTGGTTTTTTATGAAGGAACCGGATTTTTTTGCAAGCTAGTGTTACAGGTATTCGAAGTCGTCCGCGCCCACTTTATGTTCGCCATTTTAAATTTTATTTGGCTTACGAAATTTGATTTCGTTCGAACAAATCTGAATTTCTAAGCGAAAACTAAGCTTTCATTAAATATAGTACTAAAATTTTTAAATAAATAATGTACAAAGCAATAATAATTAAAATTAAATATGCTTTATTATTAGCAAGGTGATTTAAAATTAATTAGTATATGCAAAATAGTAAAAATCATTTTTTTCTCGATAAGAGTCGAACCTGCGACTTAAGTCCATCTTAAAAGTTTTGAGTCATTATTTTTTTGTTCCCGCACAATTGTTTGTAGACTTCTCAATACTCTCTCACACTGATAAATAACGATTTTTATACATTACCAAGAGCATAATAGACTTGAGCAATGTACCAAAAAACCAATAATTTTACCTATGTGCACTGCTTCAATTACATTTATTTTTTGAATGAACGCTTAATTTAATAATATTATTTTTTTTTTAATTTGTATTTTTCAAATTTTTTTTTTTATACTATTCCTGAAAACTAAAAAAATGATGCTGTTTTTCTCCATAGGAATAACTTAAAGTAATGTAAGTTAAATGTTGTATTTAATATATTATATATATTATTTTATATTATATATATCTAGCAGAAATTTATAGAAAAGTCAATTATGGGCCTAATCCACTATGGGGTTTCTTTTTTTGTTTTGTTTGTAAAAATTTGATAAATGTTATCTCAAATATATTCTCAATAAAATGTAGGCCCGAGTTTGTCGCGGGCCACTCCATAAAGGAAATATTTTGCACCCTAAAGAATGATGTTGAAGCTATATAAAAAGAATGCCGGATTATATTTGAAGGAGTTTCCGAGACCGATGTTGAATGTGGTTCCTCCAAATAAGACGTTTTCGATCAAATTCAGTGTTCTTTGGCTCTTTTTTATAAATATTTTGAGCATTAATAGACATAAAATGATTTCCAACCTATGTGACCGCATATTACGATTCGTTCACATTACCTTTTTACTAAGGATAGAATGCGTATTCAACTGACGGATTTAAATCACCCACCAATTTTGGCAATTGCTCCCCGACCCTTGTTTGTTAAGTAGTTTTCTATATTTTTAAAAAAATTGGTGGTTAAAGGACCCCTTTAATCCTTCCTTGCTCTTCGTCCGGGTTTTAATATCTTGTTAAAAAATAATTACCCTTTTAAATTTTAAACAATTGCATCTGTATGTATTAACAACTCTTGGAGCTTTCCTAGCGACGTTATAGAGCTAGTGGAACTCAAGCAAATAACTTTTTATGCACATATAATTATTGTCTATGAAAAGTAAATGGATTTAACCTAGCGGGTCCTAAATTTTCAGAAACAAGGAAGGCTGATTTGTGAAAAATGGTCAAAGATGTCTCCAAAAGACTGCATACTCAAAATGAATATTCTGTTGTTCCCAAGTATGCACATATAATTATTTGTCTCAGGTATTTAATGGATGCTTGGCAGATCCCAAGTCATCCATTTCAATAAGCTTATAATAACATCGGGTAGCAATTGAGCCATGTCTGTCAGTCATTCTTTATCAACACCTGGATTTCCGAGACTGCAAATGCCAGAGAAAATGAAGTTTGTTGAATTATTTATATATATTATCCTGTCCCTCCTACTAGAAGTTTTGGGGTTTTGGCTACATAGTTTAATATTTTGATTATAAATGACACAAATTAAAAAAAAATTATAATAAAAAATGTTCCAATTTCAGCCCCCTCTGCCCATAAACTGCATCAATATTTAGTATACGAAATTGTGAATATTTGACAATTTGGGACCGAATAAATTAAAGCATATCAATTTTTGATGGCATTTTTGATTTTTACAATTCTTATGGGACAGCATTCCGACATTTTCATCTGATTTTTACGAGTTTTGAATAAATTGAGGGCAGCATTCTTCAAAAGTCCTTAGGACATTTTATTTTATAATAATTTGTATAACAATTTTGGTGATTTTAACTTTTTAAATTGTTTTTTAATTTAAATTAAACTAATTTTACCATTTTCCATAAATTACAAATATTTTTATGAATAGAGTTTAGAATTTTCTATTTTTACAGCTGAGAAATTACATAAATAAATTTACAAAATTTTAG